>VXAK01021060.1:64770-217069 GCA_013399435.1 Arenaria interpres
TTGTTTAACTGTAACTGTTTGTCAGACAGGACTGTAGTCTGGGATATTGACAAAAACTGAGTTTTTGAATGTCTACCTTATTTCTCAATACATTTAAACAAGTTTCCCAATGTTGCATCCAGCGCCTGTGGCATGACAGGGGTCGGGGTGCACGGCTGGCCACTCGGGTTCATGCATGGTGGTGGCTCCATCTACTGAAAGCTCTGGCACTGGCTCTGCACCTGATGTGCCCGCAGGAAGGTCTCGACATCCTCCACCTAAATTTAGCCCCGTGTGTTTCTCTGGGAGGGAGGTCTTACCACCGGGCAGGAGAACTTCTCGCTGTCGCAGACATGCGTCTCGCAGTGCAGCCAGACCTTGGACAGCTTGGGGATGTTACGGAAGCGGAAAGCGTTGAACTGGAATGTGGCCCGGCTCGTTTTCCCATTCTCGTGCACGAGGATGGAGTTGTCTGTGGCACACCTGTGTCATGTATGGAGAAGCAGTGTCAGAGCCTCCGTGGCTTCATTGAAATGTTTCCTGGGGTCACAGACTGAAGGATGCATTTGCCCTGCTGTGGGCCAGCTTCTCTTTTGCCCCCTTATCCCCCAGTCCCCGGCTTTCTGTCATCCTTGGGTCTGGGCTGGGCAGAGGTGTTCCCCCAGGTCCCACCAGCACCTACCCCTTGGTGATCAGAGGCCAGTGGATCTGGTAGAAATACTCAGAGGAGGGAGTTGCCCAGCAGTTGTTGAGGACAACTTTGAACCTGGGGAGACACAAAGCCCAGATTAGCAAGGAATGTCACGATTGCCAGTTTATTAATTACCCCTTCCCTTGCCTACCTGTCACTTAAGCCCTTAGCTTCCACTCCAGCGAATATGTCAGAACCAATTTCTGATGTTTCAACGACGAAAGGGGCTTCTTTTATACTTGAAAACTTGGCATTCTTTGAAAGACAAAGAGAAAAGCATCACACGTTACTAGTAACATGCAAAGCAAAGGCAATGTGGCAACTTCAGACAGCTCTGGAGAGATGGACTCCTGAAGTCTGGAGCTCCAAGCTCTAAGTCTAGTAGTAGGACTATTGCAAACCCAAGTTTAAAAGTATTTTTGTTCTTTTTTAGCTTATAATGATAATTGACAGAATTTGTTGTCATTTGGGTATGTGTTATATCACAGCATGTGTGGGAAGCCAGCTTGCTGCTGCTTCTGGTCCACCAGAGGTGGTGGGGAAAGCCGGTGGGAGTGAGAGACTGGAGGTGACTGTAAGGAATGGGAGTGGGGCTGGGAGATGACCATGTATCAGGAAAGGAATGAAGAGAAGCAGAAATCATGCGCTCAAATGCGAAGGTTCAGCACTTCATGTTTTATATTTGTGGTGGCCAGCATGGTGAGAGCTGAGGGGACACGAGTGTATGGAAAGAGCTCTACCAGCTTAGTTATTCATCCACTAAAAAGCCAGCCTGCTAAAAGTAGTGCAGTGTGTGGTGCTCAGTGGAGAAAATTTGGTTACAAATACACTGAAGTACCGACCTTAAATCTTACTGCTTTTTATTGCATAAGATCATAGAATCATAGAATCACATGGGGTTGGAAGGGACCTCTGGAGATCATCTAGTCCAACCCCCCTGCCAAAGCAGGGTTACCCAGAGCAGGTTGCACAGGAACTTGTCCAGGCGGGTTTGGAATGTCTCCAGAGACAGAGACTCCACCACCTCCCTGGGCAGCCTGTTCCAGGGCTCTACCACTTTCACAGTAAAGAATTTCCTCCTGATGTTTAGTGGAACTTCTTATACTCAAGTTTGAGTAATATCGAAGCTAGCACCACAACCATATAAAGACGTTTAGTCATAACGTTGGTTTACTTGGTTAAATCCACACAGCAGGATTCGGGTATATGTAGTTCTGGAGCTGTGGGACTATCTTTCCCTGCTATTCTTGCTCAGTTCCCTGGTACTGATTTTCTTCTGCACCTTTCCTCACCTACATGGCGAGGTGGCCATGAGGCACTACAGTATTCCCACTGCAGCATCTGATAGATTGGATGCACTGAAGTTAAGGCTCGAGGCTGTGTTTAGATTAATGATCCATGGCTGTTAAGTGCCTTGAGAAATTCTCATTTAACCAAATATTTCTCCCAAAGGAGAGAACTTGCAGAAGTCCTGTCACAAAACTTCTATCAATCCTTGTGCAAAATTGAGTTGAACCTGATACCGTGCTGCTTTTTCCAAATGCTATTGCTCTACGCTGCTTTAAGGGTGCTGTCTTGCTTTTCTTCACAACAGGTTTCATTGCTGAAGGTCTGATTTCCATTCAGGCTCCAGCCCCTCATGCTGCACCGCAGCCTTTTGCTGTTAACGGTGTGTCACAGACTAAAGGGCAGGGGAGACTCAAGTGTTTCCCCTGGATTACACTGCAGCTTGGGCACTGCTTCTGTGTGAGGAAAGAGGCACGTGAAACACCTGAAAGTATGGCCTACCTGAGGCAGAGGGCTCTGTCAGGCAGCAGCAGGGATCAATAGCAGGGGAGAATAAATTTTTTATGTCCATTTTGGCAGGAAAAAAAAAATAATTCATTCAAATTAACCTTTTCTCCCCAGTGAAAATGTGATCAAAGTAGCAAAGGAGTGGTCCATTAGCTTTCTGAGCTTGTTCTGTGCTTGTGCTCAGTGGGAAAATGTATTAGTTACGGTTCATCCACTCGCTCCTTGACTCTTGGGAGCCTCATGGCCATTAGAACAAAACAGTCATTTGGCCCAAAAAAATAATAATATAATTACCAGAGATCCATTGCTCACTGTCTGTCACTTGGTTTTGCAGCCATTCTGTTGGGAGTTGACAGGAGCAGTGTGATACCTTGCCAGGGTACATTACCAGTGTGCCATATATCAGAAAAATAGACCACGTGGGTTTTCACGTGACATCCCAAAGCTGCCAAAATGTTTAGTTGATCAATTGGCGCCCAAAAGGCAGGGTGTCAAGGGAGAGATTTCCATCAGTCCACCTTGTGCTAAATACTCCCTCTAGCTGACCTGTAAATCTCACACAGTATGTTATTAGTTGTTCTTTTTCTAGCTCTGCTAAAAGAGAGAGGCGGCTTTGGTGCTTTTTGACTGTGCTTTGCTGGAAAAAAGTCTCCAGGAGCTGTGGGGAGGAGGGAGATGTTCCAAAAGATTGGCCTAATATGCAGGGGTGATATTTTGTTGGAAACAAAATTCTAGCATGACCTAAAGATCTCTGGGGAACAGGAAATATCTGTCGGGGAGAGGACCAGGAAGAAAACTGCAAGAGAGATGGATGGAGATTTGCTGTATCTATAGTGACTGTGGGGTAGCAGTGGTGCCCACAGATCACAGAATGATACGGGGTTGGAAGGGACCTCTGGAGATCACCTAGTCCAACCCCCCTGCCAAAGCAGGTCCACCCAGAGCAGGTTGCACAGGAACTTGTCCAGGCAGGTTTTGAATGTCTCCAGAGACGGAGACTCCACCACCTCTCTGGGCAGCCTGTTCCAGGGCTCTGCCACCCTCACCCAGATGCGTGCCGCTCTTTGAGCGGGACTACAAACTAGTTTTGCTTTCTCTTATAAAACCTGTCAGAAATATTATCTCAGCAGAAAAATCTGCCTGGTTTGGAGGGATTGAAAGAACAGTTGGCACGTGTCTGCTCTGCTCGGTTCAAGTATATCCCTGTTAATCAGCAGAAACAAGGACCCCTGCAAACCCCACTGTAATTATGATAGGGACTAGTAATGTGCTCTGTGACACACAGAAGCCAGGAGAAACAGCCCTGTTTTTTTCCAGCTCTTAGGGTGAAGCCTGTGAAAGGTGAAGGAGAAAAGCCGGGTGGCAAAGAGCACTTACGGAGTAGAAGTTGAGGGACAACTGACTTTCAAATGAGCCAGAGCTCCCATTCTTCACGTGGACGGTGGCCACCCTGAGGACATAACAAAATTTTGTGTATGGGTGGGAGGTGATGCTGAAGACGGGGTGAGGGGTGCTCCCAGAAGAGGACGTACCTTTGGTCAAAGGCAGCCTGATTCACCAGGTAGTTGGCATTGTATGTGCAGGTGAAGGAGTAATTCACAGGCTGGCTCTTCACAATTACCGATGTGTCATTGGAGACGATGGAGTTGTAGAAGTGATAAACGGGGTTCTTGAACTGTGGGTGGCGAGACAGAGAAATGTAGGCAGTACTGAGTCTTTGAGGCATCAGGAACAACTTCGTACTTTGAAATGTGAAGGGTCGATCTGGTGACAGAACACCACCTCCAAGGAAACATGGTTTTGTAGCTCTTCGTATTCTGTGCTGCCTATATATATGCCTTACTATATATATATGTTCTGTGTGATGCGGGTGCAACACAGACTAATATCACTAAGCCTGCGAGTGTTTTGCCTGTAGATGCAAGGCACGACTATTTGATTTTTCTTTCTCCCTGATGCTGGAGTTTGTCTCCTCCTTCCATCAGTACTTAAAGCCCACTCCAAGGTGAAGCAAACGCGACTCTCTCAAGTGAGTCCAGTCAATTTCTAAGTCCAGCTCAGAAATGCTGACCTGGATAGTCTTACCTCTGACTGCGTCCCACAGTATGATTTGTTTTTAGGTGACAGGTCTGGGATTATGAACTGGTAATATCCCGAATCGTGGATCCCATTGTAGCAAATGCCACCAAGTGCCAGCTGGTTAACCTCCCATCCGTAAGGACACTCCGGAATTTTGGTAATGATGGTTTTAGGATAGCAGTACACCAGAATTACATCTGAAAGGAAAATAATATACCTAGAGTATACTCAGTGGTGTTTTTCTTTCAAAAAGGTGGGTCTGCACACCTACTTTCCATTGGGATTAAACTTCTGTGAGCAGGGGTGTGTGCTGGAAAGTCCCCTAACGTGAGCAGCTCTTGCTACACAAAACTGACCTTTGGGTTGTTAAATTCTGTCCTCTTTGGAAGAGTTTGGCCTTTGCCTTGTAATCAATGCAGAACTTCATGTAATTTCTTTATATTTCTGGAATAGCTGATTGAGGAGCAGAGACACTGCTGAGAAACCTGGAGTGAAAAACTGCTGCACTGAAATCTGTCAGATGATGCTGCAGAACTGGCTTCTGCAACACCACTGACTCTGTGAAAATAATAGCAGTGAAGTTTTTTATTAGGCTGTAGTAGATGTGCACCTCTGTGTAGCAGTGTCAGATCTAGGGATCTCAGGAGGTGGTGGAGTCTCCTTCTCTGGAGACATTCAAAACCCACCCGGAAAAGTTCCTGTGGACCTGCTTTGGCAGGGGGTTGGACTAGATGATCTCCAGAGGTCCCTTCCAACCCCATATCATTCTGTGATCTAGGCCATGATACCTGTTCTGCCCTTTCTCTCCTCGCACTGGCATTGCACTGCCAGCGCAAAATGCATTTTTAGAATTCTCAAGTTAAAAGCTAAGGTCTAAAAATGAACCTAGCGCTGTTAGCGGCCATCATAAATGAACTGAAAAGCCTAGCCCTGTTAATAGCAATAGTAAATGAACCGAAATCCTAGCTCTGTTAACAGCAATGATTAATCGCAGTGCAATGTTTCCAAACATGGGGATTGCTAATACAACCATGAATATTGAACACCATAACTTACAGACTGATTGCTTCATGATAGCAGAATTGGACGTTTTTCAAAGAGAATCAGGCAGTGCAAATTTGAATGTCTGAGGGGAATTTAAAGGGCAAATATTGACTAACCATTAGTGACCTGAAAATTGAGAAAGACTTCTAATTACTGCAGTCAGAAAAAGACACCCTGCCTGGAATTATTCAATTATTTCTTTTAAAGCCCTTGACACCCTCATTTTTATGATAAAAGCCTGATTTTGCAGCCTTTGTATGTCTGCAGAAGGTCAGGGAATACTCAGGAAAAGTCAAATAGGGACCTTAACAACCAGCTCCTTTCTGGTCAACAGCCCTTCAGCATACACGGGCTGGTTCTGCTTGTGGTGACGGTCAGATTTGTGACTCTGGGGACTTCACAGCTGTGAAAATTTCTGCAGTTCAGAGAAACTGCTTATGCAAATGAAGGTACTGAAACAAATGGCTAGAGGGCCAAATATTTAAGATAGATACACCAAGAAATTACTGGCAGTAAACGGAAAGCAGTTACACACATACAAAGCAAACACTCTGTATCGAGGCATATTCCAACTCATTTCCGAAGCACGTTTCTTAATTGTGGTGAATTCTATGTTACAGGGTTGTCTGGCACCAGATCATTTGAGTTTCTAGGCAGGAATCAGTGTACAATTAGGGCTTTAGCGGCAATGATTTCTGGGTTTTGGTGCTTAATATAGCAGAGTGGTTCAGCAGTTCAGCCCAGCACGTTCATTCACCACTAGTCACTGGTTGCCGTCAGTGGGACTGAAGCCCAGCTTGGGCAGCAAAGATCTGCTGCATTTAACCTGTGCTATTGCAGATAATTTCGAATTGTTGTTGTTTTCTTTGCCGCTTTATGCCCAAGCGCTGCTTGTGCTTAACTTTATTGTGCTATGATTATTGCATAGAGTTAAGCATATGCCTAATTCTCTGTGGGGCTAGGACTTCAGTGGTACTTGCTTACTTACTAGCTGAAGGCAGATCAATGACAGAAATGTACGAATTAGGTCTCCAAAATCCACAGTTTAAATTTCTGAAGAAAAACCTTTCCACTTTCAAATAGGAAAAAAAACCAACAAAACTTTGGGAGCTTAATTACAAGAGAAGGTTATAGGAGACTTAACTTATTTTACCTGCTTTATTTGGACTGCAAGGCCCTGCAAGAGCTTGAGCCAAGATGACCAGCAGATAAATAGTAAGAGTCACCATTTCTTGCAGTGATCTGAGGACACAGGGAATAAAAGCTGAAATTGTCTTCAAAATTGGAAATAAAAAACCCACATTGGCTGCAGACCCAAAACTGTAGCTACAGAGAGAAACAAATAACATTACTGATATTCTGTCACCCAACTTAATTGCACCTACAGGAGAAATATTTCCAAGATGGTTATTATCACTGCGTCACTATTGTGACTATTTTACTATTTCAGTTTAGTGGTGGCTTTGAATTATTCTAGGTTTTCTTTGTTCTTGTAAGGAGTCTAAACCTAAGTTGTTAGCATAACCAAATGAAACTGAAATGATGGGATATGAAAAAAGAGGGAATAGAAATTACTAGAAGAAATATGGTGCAATAACACATATTATGCTTTTAAATTTCATGCTGAAAGTATTCTCTATGTTGATGGTTATCCTGATGTATATAATCTTAACTTCATGTAGCTCAGTTTTGGTAAATTATGCATTTTCTCCTTTACTGCTGACCGTTGCATTGTCAGGAAAACATACCTAGCAGTAATTTACATTTCTACTTCAGGCCTCAAACCTGCAAGCTGTTTCCCACAGGGAGAAGCATGTAGAGCCTGTGGGATTGGGACTGGAGTTCTCATATTTTCCCTTTGTAGACGCTCTTCGGTGCCTGCCCTCATACACACATCACTGAGCAGACTGTCAGAAGTAACAAATATCATTTAGGTAAAGAAAAAAAATATCTTCCTGATTAAGTACTTCCAACAAAGAAAATCAATTTCAATGTTTTATCTCGGCCTCTATTCAAAAATATATGTTTATAAAAAGCTCATACAGTAAATTTCAGTGACTTGCTTCTAACTATAATCCTATGCATTCTACAAGAAATAAAGTATAATACCTGCGAGACAGGAAGAGGCTAAGTATTTCAGATTTTCATTCCGGTCTTATTCCAAAAGCTCCGCTGTCGGCTCTTCCCAAGATGTCTTCTTTCAAATGAACCCAGCTGGCGTTATCTTCGCTTTATATAAGCAATCTTGTAAAAGGAGCCCATCTCTGGTTAAATCTCAACCTGCCAGTATTGTCCAGTGTGGGAGGAAAAAAAAGAGTTATAGAAAAGCAGTTCTCTTCCCCTAGATGGGACTGTGTTGCTGCTATTTGATTTTTTTTAAAAAGTCTTTCCATGGTGGCTTTTTACAGATCTTGAAAATAATTGAACAGAAACCTGCTAAAGGTATATAACTGGCACGAATGTTTCTTTTACCCATTAATTAGGGAAATGTAACTTTTCTGCAGAGGTGAAACAACAACTGCCTTCTAGAATTCAGTGAAAATGTATTTATAGGAATTTATAGGAATTGGGTGTCTCTCTTGAATGGCTTCTTGACAATGTCAAATGGACAGAAGTAATTCCTGCAGCTGATATACCACCTCTGGGGTTGTTTTATTTACTTATTTTTCTAAAAGTTCACAGGCATGTAATCTGAGTTTAGGACCTTACATAAACCTATGTTTTCTAAGTATCGTGATATATAATAATAATAAGGCATAATACTATATGTGTATAAGACTATTTAAATATTACACTATAAAATGTGTAAAATTAACCATAGCACAGAAAATGAAACAAATTTGCTCTTCATATGACCATCGGTCATGTGGTTGCCATGTGACAGTCTTGGTCAGCTAGTAAATTTTTCTGGTGACCTGTTACATCCTGTTTGTGTTAGCTTTTAGTGATAGGCCCAGGAAAAGGAGTTGGGTGTGCTGCTGCTCTTCTACATGCCTGCATAAAAAACGTGGGCCATGAACAGTCTTGCCACGTAAACTGGGATGGCCTCAGCTTTGGGCACGTGTGTGTTCACCCTAGATCCTGGAGCTGTTGAGTTATGTATGCCCTGATCTCTGGCTTGAGTCACAAAACACAGAGGACCTCACTGACTTTGCCTGTGGGACCCAGTCCTGGGGGGCTCCTCAGAGATGATTTTGGTGCCTCCTCTGGAGTTTTCCTAATGGACAGAGCCTCATTCTGCCCTGTCTGTGGCAGGGCTATGGTGCAGGTCTGCCCTCTCTCAAGCAGCTTTTGGCACTTGGAGTTACGCAGTAGTAAAGCTGTTCCAGTTGTCATTATTCTGGTGTTTGTGAGGGAGGAGGGAGTGGGATGAAGAGCACAGTGGCCCTGTCATTAGTCTGAGATGCTGGGTAATGAGTTTGCAGTTCTCGTGTGGGTGCTCCTGTGGGTGAGACTTCTGGGAGTACCTTCAGGAGAACATTCACTGCTCTAAATCCAGACTACAGGAGTGTCACAAGCCAGATGGCATTAGCAAAGCATGGCCATGACTACACTGTGCGTTGTAAGGGATGCCAGCTCTCACCCAGCAATGATCATGTGAGGCTGAATCTACAATGACAAGAAAACATTTATAAATAATTAGGGTGACTTCTGCTTCTTGTGAACTGATCCAAAACTATAAAGAAAGGTATATATCCTGCAAACCATCACATTCTGATTTAAATGAGATTACTTAAAGATGTATGCAGGGATAAAATCCATTGGTGGGTTTTGTTGTTATTTTAATTGAATTAAAGAATAATCCACTGAACAAGAACCAAAGCTCATAAATGATTTGGTGGGACCTAACTAGGGATTATCCTCATCAGAAATCCTAAAATAAGGAAGATTTAACTCCAGGTGTCTGTTTTATATCCTCGCCCCAAATCATTCAGCAGGTCCAAATGTGATTTCCAAAGCCCAACTCTGACTGAATAGAGACTGGGTAAATGTTCACTTATTTTTGTCTTTCTGTGTGTGTGAGTGTGTACTTGGTCTGGAACCTGAATCCAGGGACTGGTGAGACCTTATGAGCCATGCTGTTGTCAAGTATATACAGCCCAAAAGCAAGGGGAGGGTTTGCAGGAGAAAGCTTGTGACTTTGGGCATGAGGAAAACCTCATGACCTTGTACAAACCAATTCTTCAAGCTTAAGGGGTCAGATTCAGCCCTGGGGTTGGACTTGGTCTCTCAGGTCTGCCCACACAGGGCTCATTTGGAGCATAAGATATTTGGCTAACCTTGATTAGGGATAGTGTTAATGCCTTGCTAAAAATGATGTAAGTGGTCATAGCTCGCCGTAACATTAACAAAGCACTTGAAACACAGGTTAGCTTTGTTCTGATGATTTTTAGCAAATAATGTAATTAAATAATCATTGGTGTAAGGCTGCAGGTTTCAGTGGAATTACCCCAAGATGGATCTCGTCCCATAATTTTTGAAAGAAAATAAATCTCTCACTATCTTCTCACAGAAAAGTAATCTCCGTGTACATAATACCGCTTTTAGGTGAAAGGTTGAAAACAGAATGAAATCCACAAAACAAATTTGGCGAAAGTGCCAGCTGGTGTATAGTAGTTTGCATTTGCATAAGAAACAAGCACAAAATGTACCTAAGCCAAACAGCATTTGATACCTGCTCTGATCAAAGGTGAAGGCTTGGGGAAGGGTTAGGTTTCTCTCAGTAATTGCACAAACAGAAAAGGGAAAGCCATTAAATTGCAAAGCAGACCATTGAGGTTTGTTGCCTTTCCCTGGCTCTTTCCAAGCCCATTGAATAATCGCAGCAATCTAAGTATCTGTCAAGATTTCGACAAAGAGCAAATGAAGGCCTTATTGTGAATTTCACCTACAAGGGCAGCTTGTCTCTCCAGCTTTGTCCCTTGCATTGTGATGGAAAGCTGTGCGAATATCTACTGTCTCATTCTTACATGAAGAAAACCAGGTTCTGCTGTTTGAATCTGTAAGGGATATTGTGACATCCAATTTTCATTGTTTTGGATGAGACAAGCTATATGGAAGGACTTTATGGGGTACTGAAGATCAATGGAGACACCTAGCTGGTTCCAGGAGGAGTGAGATCTGGTGGCGCTCACCTAGAGGCTGCAACGTATTGATGATGGTGTTTCCAACCACGCACCAAAACCTGGAATACTCAGTTTTGTCTGCCATAAGGAGTATATTTATCCCAGGGGCGTGGAGACACCCGTGCTGGGTCTGGAAGCACAGTAACTGCATCCATATTGGGCCTGATCTGAGTAAGTGGATCCTGTTGGAAATGCGGCACTGTGTTGCTGCAGTCAAACTCCTCTTGGATCCTAAGTCTACAGTGAGCTGTGCTGTGTAGATTCATTGCCTCGAGTCATAAATGCCTTATGGATTTCAGCATTGTTTTGCCTTTAATAGAATAAATACCTTTCCAATAGTTAGTTACTCGTGGCACGTGGTTGGTCACTTCAGCACATGATTGAGTCACCATCCCTGGAGATATTAAAAAGACGTGTAGATGTGGCACTTAGGGACATGGTTTAGTGCTGGACTTGGAAGTGTTTGGTTTAGTTGGACTTGATCTTAAAGGTCTTTTCTAACCTAAATGATTCTATAATTTTATGATTCTGTGATTCTATGATGTTTCTGCCTTGTGAGCAGATGATAGAATGGTGCAGGTGCGTAACAGAGCACCTGAGACCCACAGATACCCTGCACTTAAGTCCTCAGGTGGCTGCCGTACTTCCATAACTGCACAAAACAAATCAGAAGCAGGGGAAATTAGAGGCAATCATGTTTGTGGAAAGGAGAGTCACATAAAAATCAAGGATAGAGGTTCAGGCCACCAGAAGAAACAGTCTTCAGCCCTAAACTTCCTCATGCGTCACCTGTCTGTGTAACTGCGCAACACTGAATCATAATCTCTCAGCAATCACCTGCAGCCATAGGTGTAGTGAGACGGTGCTGCTGTTGGTACATGCACTCCCCGGGGTGTGGGTGAGCACAGACGCTCAGCTGAAGAAGCATTCCCCTGGCATTTCTGCTGTCCAAGACATTCACACAGACGTTTACAACACCAAATCTCGCCGAGTACAGAATTGCGACTGAAGTAAATAATCATGTTTCATGTTCATTTGAATGCCTCGTCCTGTTGCTGTTGAGCTTTGTCAGCATATTCAGAGTATTATTCTTTGGAAGCTTCTCCAGCAAAGTTCTGCCTGGGGTTCGCTACTCTTGGAACAAAGCATCGGTTTCCAGCTGAGTTTCCTTGAAGCCTTTGTGGGGGTAAGTGTTTTGTTTGGCGTATATTTTTATGGGCTGTCTTGGAGCTCACTAGTTATGCAGGATAAGGTTTTGGAGCTTGACTTAATAAAGGCATGGGACTTGATTTAATGAAAGCATGAGACATGTAAAACAGGTCATGCGAGACCAGAACTGATGACTTACACTGGTCACGTGAGAACACAACCATCCTTGGAGTGCCATCTTTTGGAGATGCCTAAACTTGCCAGGCACTTGACTCATTTGCCTAAAGGAGGTATGTATGGTGTTAATAGGTGCTGTAAGGTGGCCAAGATATCTGCAGCTGTGACACAGGACCTCTAGGAGACTCGTGTTTTTGGAGTGGGATCTGGAGACCAGGCAGGATACTCAAGGACATCTTAAATGGCACTGGATGTCTGCGTGTGGGCATTTGAATTGAAACCAACCAGGTACACTGCTCTGGTTGGCGTGACATTCACATTCTGTTTGCCTTGGAAGTCTAAGCAGGCCTGCATGCTCTGTGGCACACGTGCCTGAGCCCGCTCCAGTCGCTGCAGCACCCTCAAATTGTTCATCGAGAGCCCAAGGCTAGCTTCTAGGTAGAAGATAGACCACTTCTGGGGAAAGATAGCTTTGAACTCTGCAGGCGAGCAGAACTGCATCAGATCTCCCATATTCCTGGGCAAGGGCTAGGACCGCCAGGCCCGTCCTTTGAAGAGAGTGTGGCTGTGGCTGCTGGGCTCAGCTGCAATCAGTGCTGCTGTCCCACTTGGTATGTGCCATAGCAGAACTGTAGGCATTCTCTGTGCAGAATACATGGATTAAATGTTTTGTAGCGGAATGTGTTGTTGGGGAATAGCATTCTAGAATCTCCGGGACGTGGCCTAAATGGCTTCTGAGGTGCCTAAGTGCTTTTTTGGATCTCAACCATGCCATCCTGTATAACACCTTGTAAGCCTTTTAGTTCTTGTTATCTCAACAACAGGTCTTGATCTCTTGGCAGTGTGGGGCTGGGGGGGGAGGATTTTAAGAGGAAGGTGAGAAACAAGGTAGAATGGATTCTTTGTGTCATTCATTAGTTTAATCTTCTCAGGTTGGCAGCTGGTTTTGACACAGTAACCATTCCTCTTGCTCCAGTAACGCTCTCTCTTCTGGATGTTATCCCACCAGTGCTGGGAAGGTTGCAGCAATATGATGTTTCTCAGCTTGGGTTGGGGTATGTCACTACAGCTTTGTGAGAGTGTGTAGCAGCTGTCTGATCTTCTGCCTGATTCCTGGCCATGATGCGTTGGCCATAAATAATTCTGCTCCCCCAGCCAACAGGCTTTGCTACAGAAGAGCTGGCAAAAAAAAAAANAAAAAAGGCTGCAGTGCCAGTAAAAATCAGATTCTAGAAATGCTCACTGTAATTCCTATCCTTTGAAGAGTTAAGATCCAGTTGTTTTCCCTATGAAATAGTCTTTCAGTGTCTGTAGTGCTGCCCTCTCAAATCAAGTGCAACCCTCTGCACTTCTTTTGATAGCAGCTCCTGATCAAAATCACAGTTCTAGTTTCTTGAGCTACATAATCCTGCTAGTTCATTCTTAGACCTACTTTTCTTAGCACACTCTACCCATTATACTAGTGTTGTCCCCATTTTTAAAAGTTTGTGATTTTTCAGCAGGCTGATAGCATCATGCTTGGAGACAGTCTCTCTTGCTGTGAAAGGGATCTGTTTGTTATAAAGAATTACGTGGCTTTAAGAGCTACATGTATCAAACTTAACTGTATTAATTAGCTTGTGCTGTGCTTGTAAAGTGATCATAATAATGCTTATCACGATCTTAGTACCGTTATCTCTGTTTTGCAGATAATGGCACTGAGCCACAGAAAGGGAAAGCCCAGAGCAGGGCTCTTGAGGTGGCCATACTGCTCTTATTTCCCCTGTGACATTGCAACAGTGAGCAGCCTGGGGGACAAGTTACCTGGGAACACTTTGGGTGGGTCTGTCCTGTGAATAAGAAAAGCTGTCTGGGAAGCTGCAGGATGATTGCCTGGACTGTCAGGCCATGTCTTCTGGAACAGAGGACTCCAATTTATCTCAGAGGCTATTTTACCACCTAAAGTCCTAAACTGCCCTTGCTTGTCAGTTTATCATTCACACTGGGCCTTACGGTTTAGTAACAATGACTTGGTGACTCACAATCCATCAGCGGTTGAGTGTCTCAGTGGATTTTCCTCTTCTGATGCAATAAACGAATTTTTTCTTTCCACTTTACCAAGGCATAGCCTTTAGTGCATTCAGCCTCCAAAAGGTCACTTTCTGAGACTTCCCATAGATAACAGACCAAATTTCAGATCAGTTAAAGGATATAGTTCTATTCAAATTGCACCAACACACCAACGATAGAAATTGAGATGGTTCTTTGCATTCACCATGGTTTATAGTAGTAGAGAGATGTTACAGGCTCCATGTTGTGGGATAAGGTGGAGCAATTGAGTGTAGAGGCTTCAGGCACTCAATTAGGTATTCATATACTTGTTGTTTATGACTCAATCACAAATAAAGCCCAGATCTTCCTTTTTTAATTGGCTTCAATTTTTAATTGAAGATAGGATTTCTTGGAGAAACACCAAATGCAAGGGATGCCCATATACAGCTCTTCAGAGATGTTCACAGGCTTCCTCTGATAGCCAAGTTTGAGAAAGTTTGCACCTTTTCTGTTTCTTCTGCTGGGCTGTAGCTGGTGTTGCACTGATTCACTCAAAATCAATTTGACTGTCTTGTGTGATGTACTATCTGTTAGCATTTAAAATTACTATTTCTGTCTGCTATTGTGGCTCACAGCAACATAATTGGATGAAGTATGCACTCTGCAGAGAGCAATCATTTCAAACTGAGCTGGCTGAACAGAGCATTGTGGTCATCTGCAGAATGTTTGCAATTATAATACAACAGAGACATTCATATAATATTTCCTACAAGCTATTCCAGAAAGTGTGATGCTGCAGTTCTCTTCTCCTGTGAAAATCCCTCAGGAATACAATAATCTGATTACCTTCCAAGGGACTCATAGGGTTGCTCTCCCCAGAAACCCACTGTAGCTCCAAGTACTGAATTCTGTAGGACAGACTGTGCTCAAGACTCTAGATTGATTATGCTGTTAATGACGCAGGAGGCTCGGCTGCTGTTTGTTTATTCTGGGATTAGCTAAAATTAGAAGTTGACGCTGTGTTCCTGAATTAGTTTCAAGGCAAAAATACAAGTTACTGATTCTGTTGATTTTTATGGAAATACGATCTCTAAAGCCTAAGTGATGAAGGTGTTTTCCTTGAGTTGTGTCAGTTCTTCAATGATTTTGAAGTGAAAGGTGTCTGGGTCAATTGATATATATGAACAATAACCCCTGAGCAATTTCCAAAGTAACTCCTTAACATGCTATGTTGGACATCTACAGGAATTTAAGATTTTGAAAGATCAAGAAGAAGTAAAAGCCTTATTTTAAATGCTTGAAAACAGCTGGATAAATTAAGTGTTAACTGTACAGACCTTGGTCTTTTGACTGTTTGGCTGTACCAAAAGCACATAAAGTTGAAGTTATTCTTTGCACCTTTGATGGCCTTGATATCTAAAAAAATGAGTAAAAAAATTTGAATCTTTGATAGCAATAGGTGGTGAAGATACATCAGCGATGTTTCAGAAAGTGTGTAAGGTTTAAAGTGCAGAACTTGAAATACTGGAAAAAGGTCTGTCTTCACAGGCGTCTCCTTAATTTTAGTTTGGGTTTTCTCAGTGGGTCTCAAAACAAAGTATACCCAAATCAGTGGTTGGTTCTGAAAACGTGAGCTGATTTTAGACAACTCTGATATGCTTTGATGGAAACCCTTTAAAAGAAAAAAAAATAAAATAGTTGAAGTGCCTGCACCCTACATCTAATTCTGTGGGGTTTCTTTTGATATTATTTTGGCATATGTAGAGTCAATGAATATGAACATGGAAAAGATAATATCTTCTAGATTTGTAATACCTTTCATTCCAGGCTTTCAGAAACCTCTATAAAGATTTGACTCCAGACACCAACTGGCCAGGAGATGGTGTTAGTGGTGTACTATCAACAGAAAACACATGACACAGTGACTCACAAAGTGACTCACTCACTCATATGAAATCTCGTGAAGACATCTCACCCTCCTCTGAGTGCTGCTGCATCTCCGGGACCTGTCATTGGCCCATTCTGATTATTTGCATTATCTGTTGGAATTATTATTCAGTGTTTCTGTTTCAACGTGGCAAGTAAGCAATGATATGAAGGCAAACATAATTTCCTTGAAATAATTTCTTTGGGGATACATTAATTAACTAATAATGTAGATAATTTATTATCAGGAAATTTAAAATAGAATAGATCAAAGCCTACATCTCTCAGGAATAGAAGATGTGAGTGAAATAAATTCAGTCATCCAGACATTTTTTACTTCTTTTCCAAGCCTTAATCTTGTGGCTAGTAACAAGTAGTTTGGAAAGATGTTCCTCTCCAGGATAACAAATGCCACATGTTCCCTTCCTCCTTCAACTCCTATCAGATGCCATCTCAGCTGAGATCTCCAGTTGCAGGGTGACCTCAAACCTTTCAGTCTCCTTGTTGGTCCCTATGCCAGCTCGTTTCTCCTCTTTCTAATCTTCATTTTCCTTCTGTAGTTGCAATCTTTACCGTTTGTCCAATACAAAACCACATTGTCTGCAGTTGTTACTATGTGATGCCACCTTCTGGTGTTGTGGGCTGGCTTCTTGTCTTCACACCTCCTTTAATGTTTCCTCTCCCACCTCCCTTCTGTTCAGTTACAACTTTCATTGAGCTCAGCAAACACGGATGCTTGTACCGTCTCCTTCACTTCATGACTTCGCCTGTGCTACTTAAATATGCTTGTGCATGAGATTTTGTTTGTAAATCTTTCCTTCCAGCACTCCCGCACTTCGTGCAGGGTTTTGGTGGAGGTTTCCTGCTTACTCATCCGCTTCTGCTCCTCTCACCGGGAGAATGCCATCAGCCAGGACAGGCTCTGCGGGGCAGGGTGACAGTAGTTGCTGTTGGGCAGGCAATGGCGGTCAGCTAACACGGTTCCTTGGCCCCAGGCTGTTGCTGTGATCCCAGGTTATTCATGCATGGTTTTGCTCTTCATCAGCTACTTTAATCGTTACCATCCAAAGAGAATGAAATCAAGGCTCTTGTGCTGCCTGTGGCTACTGTGCAGTCGTAGCCAGCCTGGATCCTCGAGTCTCAGTCTCACTACACTCTCTTGAAGTGAAGTGGGGAGGCCAGGTACAGCCTGAGTTTTTGCTTTTCAGAGGCCCCAGAAGCTCAAAGGAGAAAGAGGGGAAAGTGTACCTTGATATTTCATTGCTCTGCCTTCTTCAGGGAGATTTCCACGGCTCAGTGTGCAAGGGGACCTGCCCCAGCTTTCCCCGGTGGACTGTCCTTGCATCTCATTTTGCCCAGATCACACAAGAAGGGGCAGCTCTTCTTGTCCTCTTATCTCTTATTTGTCCATCCATGCCAAAGTTGGGGGCATCCTGACTAGTGGACAATGTAGTTCTTGTGCAGGGACGTGCCCTGATATTTGTATCTAAATGCTGTATATAACCGTGTTATCTGCAATAGTTATTATCTTTTAGATTTAACATGCTGGACAAAGTGTCCTACATGGCCTGGGAAAAGAGCCATCGGGATTAAAGGCCACTGAGATCAATCATGCTGGTGATTTATTTATGTGGTTGACTATTATGATGGTAACAGCTTTTGCTGCTTTGCAGTATGCTCTAATTTTGAAATATTTTATTTTTTTTTTTGAAATTACACAGCTATTCTAGCCAAAACCTTCTGTCTATGGTCAAATATCTTAACTCTAGGGGGACTTGGCACCTAAATACCTTTAAAATTTTTTTGATCTAAGTGATTTAGATGGCTAATTTGTGTTTTCAAAAGATGTTATTTATGAATCTATATCTAGTGATTTTCTTGATTGCAGAACTGATGGTCCCTTTGCCATTATTATTCAGCACTGAAAATGTCTCCATCTATATTTGCCAAATAAATCTATTTCAGGCAGAACAGCTTTTTAAAAAAAATAACTCCTGTCTTTCACAAATTACCTTTTCCAATGAAGCCACTTTTCCTGCAGTGAGACTACTTTACAAGGCTGTTGAGCCCACCACGTATTCTTCACATTGGTCTTCATCCTGCAAGTTCAGGGAGCCTCCATCATTTCTGAGGGCAGTTTAGATTCATTGCCCTGAGACTACTGACAGGGAGGACCGTTTGGAAAAGCGGTGTTCGGTGGGAGGATGAACTGTTGCCCTTAAGTTATTTAAAAATGAGAACTGGTAAGGAGATAGTGCTCTCCATTCCATCAGAAGAGTATATTTACAGGTTATATCAATATTTCTATAGAGTTAATTATTTTGACTTTTCATCCAAATTCTGCAGAGAATGAATGCAGAAATGTTCTTTAGGATGGAAATTTTGGAATTTAATCAGTTGTGCTTACAAAGATGGAAGCACTTCTTGTTTGGGAAAGTTTTTCCATTCCCCAGAATTCTCTGAAGCAGAATTTTTTTCTCCCAGGAGTAATATAGATTGAAATTCAATCTATAGATTGAATATAGAGAGAGGGTGGAGGGAAATGTCTACTTTTTCAATATGTTTCTTTTTAAAGACCGGTCTTTGAGAAATTGAAAAGGCTGGAGTGTGTGAGGGAAATTATGTTTGAAATAAAAAGGACAGTTAATTGGAAATTTGTGTATGAGAATGTGAGAAAGCAGAAAATAGGGAAGTGTGATTTGGGTACCCACATATGGGATCCTAAGGAAAACAGTGATAGAATTCAGGAAATATTTAATCAGTGGTTTGACCATACCTGCAGCTCCAGCTGGGTAAATAAGTGACTACTCAAGGTAAGGATGCCAGATCAGGAACATTTTTAACAGGTTACTGACTGTTATTATTTTAAATGGGCCTTGTAGCCTCGTGCCTCTCTTAGATATACTGTTAAGAATTTCCTTGGGTGTCACGGCATCGTGTTTTGTCAAAATATTTTATTATTTTCACCAGGCTGTCTTTAAGCTGAGAAATCTGTTGATTACAATTTTGTTTAATTGCTGCATGTAGAATACCCTTCAGGAGATCACTATCCTCACTCCTGCTAGGATCTCTGTCGTAGTGATTATGTTTTTCAAACATTGTTTTGGAAAAAAAATCTAGGGTTATCATTAATATATAATTATGATAATGAATTATGATGGTTTCAGTTTGCCTTCCTGTAATGCCAATGGAAGATTTGTGTTCATATCCAAAATAAGATAAGAGTCTTTAGATGGCATTTACAGTAATTATATTAATTAGAGAGGTATTAGGGTAGTATTATTACTTTACAGCCCTTGGATGGACTATTTTAATAGTCCACATGCAAGGACAACACTTCCCCTCGTTTTGGTGAATAAGGACTATGACAGTTACTTGGGAAGAGGATGGCTTTAACTGGAGACTGTGAGTGCATCTGTGACTGTGCAGCAGTGGAACCCATGCCCAGTCATCCAAAAAAGACCAGTTTCAGGGCATGGCAGCATTTCTTTTCCTGTGAAGACATGAGGAATGTGAAACATATTTCTGAGAAGTTGGAAGAAATTCAGAAAATTAAAAACATTTTGCATAAGTTGGCCACGTGCATTAAACTGTGTAAATGCCTGAGAAAGACTGTGCTTTGCAATTATAACTTTGCTCATTTTGCTTTCTACATTTTGTTTATCTTTCAGTTCTCATATTTATTGAACTTAACATTGTTAACTGCATCCGTTTAGACAGAAATTGAAGTGAGGAGTCCTCTTGTTTTTCTATTATATTGATAAGTTCTTTTTGTCACCATTATGGACCATATAGGTACATATCTACATATAAAATACATTATAGTTTTGTAAGATGGAATTAGCCCATTTTTAGTTAATTTTCCTCTCAGTGACAGTGTTAAAAAGACTGCAGGATTGGTATCAATGTTGCAGTTTGCTGAATGGCCCTGATGACATTTCAATTGCAGTTAAAACAGATTCTGGTGTACAAAAGGCAAAGAATAGGAATCTACAGAGCTTGGTTTAGAGGATTTAGGAGTGATATGTGTGCACATGAAGAATTAAGGTGTCAAAGCAAGCTGGATAATTCTGGAGTGGTCTGGTGAGCTCCGAGGCAGAACTGAATTCAAGTTGTGTGCAGATCCTGATAGCTCAAGAAATTCCATTTTTTTAAAATTGTACCAAAGGAGTACGGTTTCCATTAATCATTGTGGAAGGCTCTGAGAGGCAGAGGTGAAGGAGAAAGGGGCAGGGTGATCAGTCCAGGCACTAATTAGGGCCAAGGTCTCTTGAGGAAGTTAATGAGTTTCTAAATAGCCAACTAGGAGCTGGTAGGGAACGGAAGAACAGTCAGCCTCCACATCCTGCTGTTATTTCTGCCCTAAAGTAAGAGATACCTGTAGGATACGTAGATAATGTTTTGTGGTCAAAAGTCTTCTACGAGGAAATTTGATGCTTCTGGTGTGAAAACTTTTTTTTTCCTTACACAGTGTGAGGGAAAATTTAAACGTATTTTTAGTCTCTTAAGATCGGTGATGATTTACATGAGTATCCCTGGGGTCTTACTGCAGTGCTCAGGGTAGGACATTTTGACTGATTTTAACTGTTCTGGTCTCCCTGACCCTGCATTTGGCTATGCTTCTGAAAGTGTCTGGCATGACTGCTCTTGTTTGCAGTTCTCCCCCACCTTTGTATGCTAGATAGCCTTTGCCATCTTCCTGACCTTGCTGGGTAAACATTGCAGTAACACAGCTTTTGCATAGCAGTCATTTGTTTTTGAAAAACATTGAAAGGCAAAAGAAATGCGAGCAGGTAAGTGAATGAGAAAAAAGAAATAAGCTGGGAGGCCAAATTAACGCAAAGCAGTGGGAGGATATACGCTCTTAGCACAGACCAGAAAATTACCATGGAGAGGCGTGGGGTCTTCTTCCATGTGTGGATGATGCTGTGTAGATATGTCACCCTCAATAAGGACAGAGGTGCGTGCCTGCAGGCGTGCGTGTGTTTGGTTGTGGGTGTAAGCACACCTATTAGTGAGGAACCCACCTGCAGACACGTGAATCAACAGCGCAGCGACAGTGAGGATTTGCTCACTCAGGTTCTCAGCTCTAGAAGGGTCTGATCTTTCTGAACCGCTTCCACAGTGGACCTGACTTCATCAATTTTGTTCCCCACAAGACTCTATGCTACTCATGGTTCACCGATATTTAATAACATGCATGGGCTGAGTAAAATATCTTATCTGCTCTGAGGCTTCCTTTCATTTTCACCACCTTACCGCCTGGTGGATCTGCATCAGGAAAGACCAGTGCATTTCTTTCCAGTTTGCAATGTTTGTCATTCCTGTGGTGGCTCATATCTGAGTCACATCTTTTCTAAGCACTGTAAAAGTAACATTAATATAGCAACAAGCAATTAAAAAACACCAGAATCTATTTGGCCCACACTATCAATTGAGTGTGACTCCAGGCCTGTAATTAACTCTGCAGTGTTTGGATGTGTGTTGTGTCCACCACCTGCCTTCCCTGTGCTGGGTTTCTACTCCCTGTGTTGTGCTTACAAACCCAAACAGGAGTAAAAAGCAAGGCTCAGAACTGAGACATTTTTTTCATCGAACGTCAAGGAGGCCAGGACTTCTCCTGTGATGTTGTGCCATGTCTTCTGGTGGTGGCTTAAGTTTTATGATCTTAACCCTGAAGGCATGGATTGTTTCCAAAGCAAATTGCCTGCTGCTTTCTTTTGGAAAAAACTAATTCTCTCTCACCTGTAAAATAGGTAACTGTCAACTCACAGATTATGCTCTGCTTTTACAGGATTGAGAGGCTGAAGGACTTGGGTCTTTTTAGTCTTGAGAAGAGAAGATTTAGGGCGATCTAATCAATGCTTACAAATACTTAAAGGGAGGGTGTCAGAGGACAGGGCTGGTCTTTTCTCAGTGGTGCCCAGTGACAGGACAAGAGGAAATGGGCACAAACTTGAGTATAAGAAGTTTCACCTAAATGTGAGGAGGAACTTCTTTCCTGTGAGAGTGGTAGAGCACTGGAACAGGCTGCCCAGAGAGGTGGTGGAGTCTCCTTCTCTGGAGACATTCAAAACCCACCTGGACACTTTCCTGTGCAACCTGCTCTAGGTAGACCCGCTTTGGCAGGGGGTTGGACTAGATGATCTCCAGAGGTCCCTTCCAACCCCATGTGATTCTATGATTCTATGATAGCAGTTGTTTTGTCATAGATGGCCTAAAGATACTGCTTTACTTATGTCATGTTCATCATTCTCTTGTAACTGCATTTGGTTAATAAGCTTTAGCTTAGGACTCTGGTTAGTGGACAAAATACCTCAATGTCAGCACCTATATAAGCTGGTTATTTGAACAGGATATAGCTGACTGTATGGACATAATATAATGAACTTCAATATTGTTCCCTTTAAACTGGGATATGAAAGGGAATTGCCAATGAGTCATGTGTTATTTGCAGGTTATTACTATCCAGAACCTGGTGCCAAGGAAACTGATTTATTCTCTGTTATTACTGTGTTATTAATTACATTGTGCAATAGATCAATTCCAAGCATAAATACATTGAGTAGTCCGTGGATGGGAATAAATCCTGTTACGTTCAAGTACGTACATGCTACTTGCTGGCCCGGGCACAGGGAATCAGAATTCTCGCATAGTTTCTTTGGATTATCCATATTCTGTTACTAGCACTTTGATGCGGGTTTTTTTTTCTTTTTTTTTNTTTTTTTTTTTTTTTTTTTTTCATTTGGCTGTTTCATTTTTGATGGCAACTTCAAAGAAATGACTCAAGCAGAACATTTTGGACTTTGTTCTGAAACTCACCGTGCTCTCTGGGGTTCTCGTGTAGTTTTGAGTTCTGTGTGTCTTTGATAGTGGCATAAACTTTTTGGAGGACATAATTTCACCTCGACTTTCCCACCAGGATTCAGCAGTTAAGGTACGTTTGTTTTTGTATTGGTTACTTCTTGTTAGGCATAGAAGATGGAATCACTCTGTGTTGTTATGTAGAACGTATTCCTGTTTCTTGTAGCTCCTTGTGTTCAGACTGGAGGCACTCTGGGAGCTTTGGTGTAGTACAAAGCCCCTTTCCAGGCCTGCGTGTCCAGTTCAGTAGGGATTTCTGCAGTGGCTTGGACCTCTCCTAAGGCTCACTTGGTGATTTACACAATGGTTTCTGTAAAAAAACTTTCTGATCCAATTTGAGACTGCTCATAATCCCCGGTACTGGTTTTATCAGTCCTCAGGCAGTGCTGGTAGGGTCAGTCATCTAGAATCAGATTCTACCATCCGTTTTACAGAAAAGTAGCCAGCAACTCATGCAGTCTTGCGCTGACTGAGATTTTTGGCTTCATGTTAAGGACAGTGTGAAATACATCATTCCTTGCAACCTTTTTTCTACAGTCTCTAGAGGTTTTTCTCATTTCCACAGTCACTCTGAGCTTCATTTAAGCAGTGCCGTGGGGACAGAGAAGAGTCCTTGGGCACAGACTGTCTGTGTGATCACAGACACAGAGTATCACCCTGTACCTTTGGCTGCCCTTCAGCCTCTGCCTTGTATTTTTAGCTTCCAGTCTCCTTAGTGGAAGAATTGCCTCTTACTATATTTGTAGCACATCTAGCACAGTGGGTGGATTAGCAGTTCCGCCCACTCCTCCCCTGGTCTGTAGTAAAAAGTAAATATTAAGAAATGATTCCGTAAATATGATTGAGGGAAAATTATATTTCCTAACACGTACATGACAAGGCATCCCTTCTTTAAGGGAATTTATTTGAACTGGCATCCCAGCCTGGATGTCTTTGTCACACAACAGGTGCTTCAGATCACTAATCTCCTGCAGTCCGAGCTGGTATTTATTCCTGTTCAATGACAGATCCTTTTCCTTGGCGTAGCAGAGCATACCACGCAACTCGCAAATTGTGCTGGCGAGCATATTTAATCATACATCAGCAGATTACCTATAATTAGCTCCATCACAGCTAGATCCTTGGAGATCTTCAGTGGGAGGATAATGTCTACTCCAAGGACTGGAGCAACCCTGCAGGGAAGATGGGAGCCCAGCTGCAAAGTACTGCTGGAATAGATTTGAGCCTTTGATGATCAGTCTGAAGGTGTTTATAGTTTCATATTTCAAAGTCCAGGCTTTGACTTCCTTGAGCTGTTCTTGTAGGTAACTACAAGTATCTCAGGGCTCTGTGTCAGTCCTGTGCATCTCTGTAAGTTCTTTATTTGCTTTGTACCGTACTGCCAAGGCTTGGCAGCTGGGATGGAGTTTACTCTGCCCATCGCTAGAAGTCAGTGGTTTGTCTGTATTTGGGCTCATCACCTTAAACTAAATTTGTACTCAGTGCGGAGAAGCAGGGTCCTTCAGAGCCTGTTACGAGCAATACATCTGAATGTTCAAGGCATCTGCTTTGGGATCAGATGAACTGTGCCCTAGAAATGAACGTTTCTTTCCAGAGTGAGATACAGATATAGATGTCTAAGCTTAGCTGGATGAAACTCACCCAGTGCATTTGCCCTTCAGTCTAGTTCAGCTTTTCCTTAGCCTCTCGGTAATCTCTCAGTATTAGCAGGACTCAGCAGGACTTAAGACAATTTTCCTGTGTTGCAGGAAAACAGATAGAAAAGCAGGGTGTGGGAAATCATTTGTATGACTTGTTCAGACCTATGAGTCCACTCCAGTTTTGTGTTATTCATGCTTTTTCAAAAAAACTCCAAATTATCATCCCTTCCACGTGTACTAGCTACCTTGCAGACCTTGCAAGTCTAGCACATGGCCAGGGAGGGAGAATCACACCTACCTCCCCTTAGGCTAGAGCTGAGGACACCATATTTTGCGATCATGATATATGCAATATTGTCCCAGATGGTTAACTCCTAGGTTAAGAACCCACAGTGGTTTTCTGTGTTGCTATTTCAGACTTTCCCACCTGATTAGCACCAAATCTGTTTTCACTCATCTGGATATCTGCTAGTCATATTATATCTTATCATATCCAGCAACTGGATTTTCCTGGTTATTGGTATCTAATAATCTAATGTCTTGTAGGGTTATATTTAGAAAATCTAAAACCTGAATCTTCTGATTTGGAGTGAGCTGTGTTTATGCCCTCCCCCCTATAACTGACAGAGGTGCATCAGGATCACTTTTGTGACTTGAAAATCAAAATTAAATGTGTGTAAAAAGTAGAAGCAAGGAGACATATCTGAGGGTCAGAATTAGAGTCAAGAATACAGGAATAAAGTCAGAAAGGCTAAACTGATACATATTTGGGAGGGTATATAAAAAGCAAGACAATTCTGTAATGAAAATGTAAAGGAAAGACAAAGGCAAGTTAGAAGTTTAGTACTTAACATGGAAAGAGATCAAAAAGCAGATGAAAAGAAAATGAAATTATTCAAGGCTTTCAATATATGTTAGTTGTGTCCAGAAGTTTAGCAAAATTGTTTCTAACTATGTGACAGCAGCTTAAGTCAGAAAACAGGAAAAAAATCCCCACTTTAAAGAGTATTTTAAAGCATGTATACAGAGAGAACCAGAATCTGAAAAAAACTGCCCTAAGATATTTGAGGAATTAGCACAAGTAGTGACTGAATGGTTAGTTCTCTGTGGTAGTTGTAGAAAATTAAAAGACATAACTCACTTCAGCCTTCTCAGCATTAGTCATCAGTGGATTTCCGTCTCCAGTGAACAGCAAAGCTACTTTTTCCTTTCTTTTGTTCATGCACAGATTTATTTCTTATTGCCTTTTACGGGCCGTGCATCGTGAATCTCATTCTTTCCAATATGCATATCCCAGGGTCAAAATGGAAATTTTGAAGGCCTGGTACGAACATTTAGACATGCTGCTGTAAAAATGTGCGAACTTCTCATAGCCTTCGTTCTGCCCTGTTTCCTCTCCGTGGAAAGTGCTGGTTTGAAGTATGGCACAGCAGCAGCCACCAGCTCATCCCAGTAGCTGTGGAGAGGTGTCTGCTGCAGTATACTACTGTTACGCTGAACGCTTGTAGAGTTTTGTTACTCCCACTGCTGTATAGTTAAAATGTATGTATCTATGTAAGCCTGCCATTAAGAGAACTGAAACCATACATGCATAATGAATTGGAAGCAAATTTCCAGTCTTGCACCACGGCTCCTCTGAGTAATACGTATGGCACAGGCCTCTTCAGCATCACTGAGGTTCTTCTCCTGAGAGGGGACTGTTCAGTTGAACAAGTGTCAGAGGGTCAGGACTTGAATTTAGATCTATATTTTCTATTAATGCTTCTCTGCTGCAAACTGCCCTGCACGGCTGAACTCACTGGAAATACTGTCATGGGTATCTGCAACGCTGCCTCTTTAAAGAGAACAGAGGAAGGTTAGTCTGCGTTCACAGATTTGTCCACAGATTTCTGAGAGAGAAAACTGAAATTCTTGTCTATTCAGAAATACCGCTGCAGAGACCTGGAGAGGTGCATTTCGGTGCATGAACTTCTATCATCTCAGACAAAATCTCTCCAGATGCACTATGCCAGGCCAGATGCTGTAGGACATGTAACGTAGCCAGGGATCCCACAGAGAGGAGAAAGAAGGCAGGAAGCATTCAATCCACATCTCTCCTGAAACACAGAGATGTCGTTGATAACACACCATTAACTCTAAGCTCATCCTCCATCTCCACAATCAGTGTTGCACTATTTCTGAGCTACTATCTCCATTTATCAGCAAGTGATTGGGTCAAAATTACTCATATGATGAAATGAGAACTGAACAACAAAAGCCTGCTATAAGTTAAACACTAGTTCATTTCAACCATTGGTTCGTGTCCAATAAAACCTCCAAGATGGGGCTTCTTGACTATTTTAGCATAAATGCTTGAGAAAGAGTTGGATACTTTGGGAATGGAGCTAGATGTTGATTTATATAAAAATGATCGATAGACACCTACTGATGAAGAGCTTGTGAAGCTTGTGTAATGAACTGTTCTGCTTCAAACTTCTGACCTGGGATAACCCATGTAATCTGTCCTCTCCGTTTGGGTGTTGTAAGAATAGCTGTATGTCCCTACATATTCTGGCAGCAGAGTAATGGGAGCCGTGTAAATGCCTTAGCAAGACAGATAAAATAGCAGAGGATGGAGATCATCCCTGGCACGTCTCCTGGGTACCTCCTCTCGAAATATGAATCATGCTTCATCCAGGCAGATTTTATTTATGCCCTTGTTCATGACCACACGGTTGGCAGCACTGGCTGGATGTGGCAAGACACTGTTTAATTTGTCATTAGTTTTTTGCATAAAAGGAAAAGAAAATACAGTTAGAGGTGCCCATGCAGAGCTCAGGATTCTCACAGGCAGAGGGAAGGATGGGAAATACACAGTTCTCAGGTGTCTTGCTATGGGCAAAGTGAACTGAATTTTTTGGGGCAGAGCAGCTTAATTTCCTTCTGAGTCACTGCCTGCTTTACAGTTATCTTTTTATGTGTTCCTTCATTATTTTTTAATCAAGGAAGAGAAATCCACAATTAAAAATAAGTCCATGGAATGATGTTTTGTACTTATCTGTTGGTTAAAGCCGTACAATTAGGATGTCGTAGATGACAGACAATTCTTGAATAACCAGTACTAAGAAGTGTTTTAAGAATTAAGAGATGAAGGTAAAAGTAATTCAGATGATAGTTAATAAATGCTTCATCGCATTTCCCAGATTCTTCTGTACTCAGAGATCCTCAGTTTGTATGCAGGAGTTTTAGCCATGCATACAGAGATAAAAGGGCCCTTTGCCAACAGCAGGCAAGGAAGAAAAATCGGCCTATGTGATGGTATAATGCTTTCCAAACTGTAGGTGGTAGAAACCACTTTGGAGACCTATATCATTAAGAAAAAAAATTATGTTCCTGACCAACATAATTATAGTGTTTCCAAGCATGGCTGAATCGGATGTAACTTGTAGCAAAAACATCACATTGGAGAAAACACCTTGTTCAAGAAAATCATGCTTTGGCGATTGATCCCATTGACACCACAGGGCTTTGGCAAATGGAATTTAGTTTTAATTTGGGAATGAATACAAACATATTCTGGTAAATTGAATTGCTGAGTACAAGAAAAACTGAATAATTTCTCTTTTTCTTTTTTTTTTTTTTTTTAAACTGGGAATTTAAATGAGGCAAAGCATGCCATGACTATTTAAGTTATTTTCCTTTTTTCACCCCCAGAAAACAAAATTAAGCCTTAACCGGGATAATCATGTAAAGAATGTACTTTTTAAAACTGCAATTTGACCTCATTCTCCGTGAAGTCTGTTTTCCTCCTGGGGCTCTCCCTCCCCCGTGTTTATGTTCTTGTCCAATAACAGGAAACAATGCTGTTCCTCACCAGCAGTAGGATATGACTCTCCGAGCACAGCTCCACATACATGTCTTTTAATGGCCCCGTCACTTTGCGCAGCTCCTGCCCCTCCCTCGGTTATTCCTCCCACTCTTCCGCTGCCTCTACGGTTGGACCAGCGCGGTGGTTTTGATGATGACTTACTTTTCAGGTGGATCGTTTCTCCCATCTAGCTCGCTGCACGCCTCCCAAATGAGGGAGGTATGTTTTGTCATTAGCAAGTTTTCAGCAAAAAACCCCAAAGGAATTATGTGTTTTCTTTCTGTTGAGAGAGGAGGGAAAAATAATGGAAAAGGTGAATCAGGAGACGTCAGGTTTTTAGGTATTTCTTAAATTCTTTGCACTTTGCTGAGTAGGTTTTTCAGTGACCAAATGAATGTATTTAAGTCTTTCCAAGCGGCTGTGTTTGGAGATAGAAGCCTAAGAACAGGAGACTTAAAAGGGGAAATAAAAAGCCTCCTTAGTGCATTAGAAGTAAAGTTGGATGGGTGGATTCTTATCAGGCTGGGAAAAAGGTAAAAATCAAATTTTCCCTTCTTTCAGCATTCCTGTCCCCCTGAAAGCAACACAGATCTGTGTGCACTAGTCACCCAGTACTGCTGTTTTACTGCTGTTTGAATCTCTTTGATTCATGCACATTACCTCTTAGTCTGTTGTGAACCCTCAGTCAAGGGAGCAGGCAATGCCACAGATTAAAAAACAGAAGCCCTGTAAGAGTCTCCTTCCAGGCCTGATGGTGTTTAAAATATTTGACTGTTTTCTAAAGATGCAATGTAGTTAAACTGTGATAAACTACTCATCTTTCAAAAAGTATTTCTGACCACATAGTTATGTCTTGCCATGCATGGGAGTCTTCTATAATGGCTGGGGAAAATAATCCTGTTCTGTTACACCACTAGAAATTTGGAGTCATCCCAATTTCTACTGATGTAAAAGTGACCAGAATCTGTCCCATAAAATAGACTGTATAGCACTGCAATGCCTACAATACGAAGTATATAAAAGGGGTCTTGGAATGTTCCTTTTGTATCAAGTGAGATGTATTTTTCAAGAAATTACATCAACTTACAAAATATTCTGAAGATATTACAAAGACAGTTGGATAACATTTCTTGACGTTTATTTATCTTTTATTTATCCACAAGCATAGCTGCCTGAATTTAGACATATCCTGTGACTTAAGTTAACACCTGAGATGAAAGTATTGCCTGAATTATAATTAAGGGACACTAATACGCTTTGTGCACAGAAAAATTATGTTCTTCACCCATACTAAGTCTGAGAAAGCTGCAAGGCCCTGGCATCATGAAGACACACTCAGACATCAAACTCTAAGCATGTGAACAGCGAGTGAAAACCGGGATGACAGGAGGAGAGAGGCCCAAGTAACCGCAGCGCACAAAAGTGCCTGTTTGCTAATGACCTGTTTGTTTTAGACCAAAAGTTTATTATTGCACTCAGTAAAGATATGAGTTGAATTGCACACACATTTTGTGGCAGTGTTGGTCAAAGTTTGTATGAACAGGTTTTGAAGGATAAAAAGTTTACAATAAAAAGCCACTTCGTGGCAGACTCTGTACGAAGGCTTGCAAAAGTTCTATATTGCCTACCAACAACTGAAGCGCAGAGCATCCCCTGAAATGCATTTAACATGAAAAAAAGAAAAGTTTTCTGCAGGTAGAATTTGCTTTCTGGCACTGCTTTGACGATTACTCAAGATCCTGTCTGTGCCATGGATTTTCATCTGTCGGTGGTGTTTGCATTAAGTTGTGTAACTGCTTCTTAATGCCTCTTACGTAAGGATGCATAGATTGCAGCTCCATCAGGTATCCTGCACAAATCACCACTGATAATGCAAGCGTGGTTTCAAAGGTTACTTTCGGTTGAATAATTTTACATTAATTAAAATCCTCCCTACATAAGTCAAATGCTTGATTAGTACAGAAGTGTACAGTGTAAGTTCAAATAGGGCTCAGAAGGTATGTACAGGTTGTCCTGTGATATAGTATATAAACCTGGTGATATTCATACCATATGCCAGTGTGATGCAGCTTTCCTGTTCTGGGGGTAGTTTCATCATTGACTTTTGCAATGCCATGGTTTTACCCTGAGGGTCTCAGGCTATATCAGCTAAAACACAATAACATACAGACAGAGAAGACATCAGAAGAAGACTTAGTCAACAGTCACAAGTTCTTCTCATTTTATAAAATGTGTTAGCCCTTTTTCTTGTATGTAATCTAATTGTAATTAGGCTAAGTCAGGATTTGTAAGGCGGAAAGAGAGTCTAAAGATGTCTTGGACATTGTACTAAATACAGAGTTTAGCCTGGAATGGAAGAAGTTGAAGAGAATTGAGATGTTGAGGGGAATTTCAGTTTAGCAAAACTGAAACAAGTATTTAAATCTAAACGTAAATCAGAAGGATTGTAGACAGAGTCACTCTTTGAAATGTATTACCTGTAATAACTTACCTCCTTTCCTTCTCTGACACTAATTTAACACCTTTCTAAATGATTAATTTGAATTCCCAGAGCAAACCCCACAACTTAGATTTAAGGCATTTCTTCACTGAAGTGGTCCATCAGCATATATTTTCTGACGTGGTCCTCTGCAAATGCACACCTGGCTTTCTATGGAGCCTTTTTCAATTCCAAATATCAACTGACCACATGAACATGAGATGTGGCACATCTCAGGTCAGAAACCATCTTATATAGATTTATCAGAGAGATAGAACAGAGAGGGAGAGTGGATCATGCTTCTGACCACAGAGTTGCAAAATGGCATTTGGTCTCTTTGATCATGCATTGTTCTGCTTCCAAATTTTCCATGTACAGAGATATAGATGACTTTTTCTCCAGATCTGTCTGACCCAGGTTTTATGAAATTTAACAGGACCTAGATTAGAAAATAAATCTTATTTCAAAATAAGCTGGTTCTTCCTTTGAAGGCTGATTGGGAACAGATACCTTATCTATGCTAGTGCTTGAAATATTAGTTAAAATATAGTAACTAAGCCATTTTTAGCAACAGGTGTTCCTAATGTAAACACACTATGAAATTTGCTCCATCTTTCATCATACCAGGACTATTGATGGTACCTCCTGGCCCAGACGTACTAATGGTCTACCAGAGCAGCTGAGACTGAATGAGGAATGGCAAAAAATGTCAGGATGATCCCATGATGTAGGCTGGACCTAAGGCTGTTATTTGCCCCACAATGCTCTTGGAAGGCTGCAAAAATTACGTCTTAGCTGCATAGAAGCCTTCTCCAGTTTCTGACACAGCCAGCGCTTACCCATTTTCTCAGTGTTGTACCACCATGACCTTGTAGCTCACACAGGCTTTCTTCTCTAGATGGTGTTTTCCCAGAGGAATTTCTAGAAAGAAGTGTCCTTCTTGATAATTTTTTCTTTAATCACTATAAACTTTTAAAGATTATCCTATTAGCCCTCCTTTATACCCATTACAACGTGAAGCCATCTGCTTAGAAGATGAGTAGCCACACTCAACCACTCAACATGGTGGTGTGGATAAAGTTTTATACTAATGCACAAATAAACTTTAGTTCTGTTGAAATATTGTTGGAAATATTTCTCTTTCTCATGCAGCACCACATTGGTGGCTCATACTCACGCTGTGATCAATTTAAAATCCGAGGTTATTTTTTCTCCATTTCTAACTGATTACAATGACAATTTATAGCAAAAATGTTGTCAGCTTCTAGGTGTACTCTAGGTGCACACTAGCTCTCTTTTTTATTATTTTGGTCCCAAACAAATCCAATTTCTCCTTTGATCCCCATGTCATTGGCAGAAATGTCACAGGTGAAAATGAGCAGGAAGTTCTTTTATGAAAAAAGGTGGTGGGGAAATACCACTCAGCTTGGGTGGTGGAGCTCAGCTTGATCTTGGAGACACTGTAGTAGCACAGATTGAGAAGAAAAGTTTTAGCAAGGAAGACCCTCGGGCAGATGCATACCCAGTATATTCTGACCACTGGAGCAGATTCCTGAATGTACATTCAAAGTGCACTGCCCTGCTCATTACTTTTTTATGTGATAGAATCAGACCAGTGTAGTCAATCCGTAACATTGAAAATGTAAAAGTTTGATCACAAAATGCAGAAGTGGTATCTATACTAGTTTGGTTTTTTTCCAGCTCCTTAGAAGAAAATAAGAGACTGTTGCTTCAAGAGTCTTCTCATCTTGCCCTTCAGCCTGACTTCTGTCACCCATTATGCCAATTTTATTTTACCTGAACTACTGGGACACTTTTAGTAAATCATGCTGTTGCATAGGTGCTCAAATTTACCCGTTTTTTTATGCTGGATGAAATGAGGTTTTTTGTAACCTTGTGTCTCTGAAAGACAGGCGTTTTAAAGGCAAAGGCTGATACAACCTTCTTTCATACCTGATTAGGTCCTAATGAAAGGCATACATCATTTCTCTTCCCCAAAAGACCTGGCTGAAAGCACCTCTGCCCTACAGCCGAGGCTACTTTGCTGCAGGGAATGTGTAGTTTAATCTCTCACTGCAGGTAAAGGTAAAACAAACAGGAACCCTCCAGAAACCACAGTTGCTTTACCCCTCCTATGGAGAGGACGAAAGGGGAAAGTGCAACAAGAATAAACAAGGCATATACGATCCTGCATTACCCTAAACCTGAAAGAGCTGTGGAGTGACTCAGTCCTTAGCCCACAGACAGCTGTGTGAAACCACCCTGTCATGCTCTGCCCTGTATAATTTTCCTGAAGCGATGGTTGCTCATTGTGTGAAATACCAAGCTAGTAATTTGCACTGTTCTTTTATAAAGGGGAAAGGCCAGAGCTGCAAAAACATCATCTCTTAGCACGAGGGGATAGCCTTTTCAAGACCTCTACCATTCCAGGTATTCCTGGAATAATTAAGCAATTTACTAGTTTAGGATATATACATAAAAAAGATTTCTGCTCTCACAAAGATATAAGGTGCTTGGGAAAGTATTAGGTTATGCTTCAAACAGTTAAAAAAACAAACAAACTAAGTAGAATTTTATGTTGTGAGTTGAGTATCTGTTATTTTATAACTGAAAAGTATTCTTTTGCTTAATCGGTATCGTTTTGCTCAAATGATCACTGATAGTCCATGAAATCTAGCACTGCAATACAATTGTTGGCCGAGTCTTTGGACATAAACAAGGATATTTTTCTGCAGTTCCCAGATCCAGGAGACACATAAGTGGGAGTGGGAAAAAATGCTTTTGTTTGGGAAACACACTGTGGGAAAATTTCTCAACATGATTTAAATGTCAGAATTGGAATGTAACAACTGGTGTAGCCAGAGCAGTGCGAAGAGAAGGCCAAAGACAAAAAACTGCTTTTGTCAGGGTTCTCAGTTAATTTTGTAGTGCTGAAGCAAAATCTATTGTTTACTTTTTGTTGATTGTTCATAGATGAAATTTAGCTACATGAAGTTCATTATATCTATCTATGCTAAAGTAAAACCTGGAGACCTTGTATTTCTGTGAGACTGCCTTAAAAAAAAAATAATCTATAGATATCTATGGGAAGTTTTAGTTCCTGTTTACTTTTTGCAAAACCCAAATCAGCGAATTCATTTTGTTTGCCTGGGTAAATTGAGGTGGGGGGTGTTGCCCTTTGGAGTTGGCTCTCTGCTCACCTGCAGAAGAGATAACCAAATAGGAGACTGGAAAATATTGGGGTTGTAAAGCCTTCATTGGAATACATGGCAGTCTGCCTCAGGATCATTGCCTCGGTCAGAACAGATGCCTTGACACTCTCTTAACCTTCCCAAGGTGTTTGCAAAAGATGTCCTCAAAATTCTGAGAAAATTTCCCAACCGACAGGTCTTATGTCTTCCATGTCAAAGGCCTTAAGACTCTTCCAGTTGGCCCAAATGGCAGTGCCTTGATTAAGGTCCCAAACACCCAAAACTGAGGTGAGGGGTGGGAAGTCACGTCATTCAACACCTGGATCATATCATCTGTTGCAAAGACTCTTGTGGTCTGGTGTTTGAGGAGCTGTCTCTGATCCCAACTTCCAATATCTACAGATAATAATATCTTTAAATTATAAGATATGGCAAGTTCTTCTGAAGCCAACAACTGCACAAGAGAGCACACCTGAGCAGTGAAAACCACCTCCTTTTGAGATACTGATGAAAGACTTGTCTAGCATCTCATAATAATTAGGGGTTGTGTTATTCTAGAACAATTTGCAATCCCTCGAGGATGAGTCACAGCAAATTTGATAAGATTATGATTTTGTGATTTTTTTAATGAGATGTCATTTTTTCAAAACGGTCCATACTGCCCTCAGCTCTCAGATTTCTTTATTTATATTCCTTGGTTGTTTCTTTGGAGCGATAGAAAACAGCTCTAAATTCCTGGGGAGGGAATGAGATGAGAAGAAACTCTGTCTGTCTTCTGTGGGGAGGTTGGCAATAAGTAGAAGTCCATTGGGCTTGACATAAAATAAAGTCATTAGTGAAACTTGAAATATCTGCAAACATGAAACTAGATTTATCCTTTATATAATCAGAGTCCCCGACATATACTGATTTTTAGTGATTTACAAATGGATAATATCTTTGAGGTGTCCAACAATATTTAGGGCCTATATACAGTAAATTGGTTGTTTCATCTGTGTTATTTGTCAGATAAAATCAACCCTTAGATAAAACGTCAGCTTTGCAAATACCCTCAAGAAACAAAAGCAGAGAACTGAAGTGAGCAAAACGTCCCCCTTACTCACAGCAGGCTCGGAGAAACTTGCATTGTTATGGCAGATAATTGCTGAAGGTCTGAGTGTGGGAGAATCTTGTTCCAAATTCTGTCATTCAGTATTCCGAAATTAAATATGCTGGCAAATTCCTTTGGAGAGTTAAGATTTTCTGATTTGTACGTCATACAAGGTTGTGCATATTTGCTTGATAGATAAATGGTGCTAAGTTTACAAGCTTAAAAGTTAGTTTTACTGTTTTTAACCAAGTAGTGCTTTCTGTTAGAACAAAAACCTTTTTTGTACTAATGTAATAAGTTCAAGGGAAAAACCGGGAGAAGCTTGGGCTGAAATGCCCTTATCTTTTCAAAATTACAGTAATAAATACGATATTTGAGTGAGAAGGAATTACAGAAACACGATGTGCTATGTTACGTAGGAGATAGCCACTGGGCTCTTAATGAATTTTGCATTTGTTCTCAAGATAAGGGAGATGAAATAGAAGAAATTATTTGTCTTGAAAGGAGATATAAAGTATACCCGAACCATTTCTATGTACAGTCTTATCAGTCCATTTCAAGGCCACTTGCCACTCTCAGATGCTCTTAATACATTGTATACCAAAGGCAATACTGGAATTCTGCGACTGCCAAATTGCATATTCATTATTGTTCATAGTCATGGGAGGTCGAGTTCGGTCACCGCAAACAAAGAACTTTTGTCTGGATCTTTACTCCCTCCTCACGCAGTTTTTTGGGTTCCTAACTTTTGCAGCGCTCCCCGGGCTGAGAGTCTCTTTTTAAAGAGGATGCTGTGTACCCTTTTGTAAGTGTGTCTCCATGAGTGAGAGTGACATCATGGGAATCGCTGGAAGCGCGCTGGGGGCACGGGCCTGGGGTAGAGGAGATATAAAAAGAGGTCCCCCTCGTCCTTTCCCCCTCCTCCCCACAGCACTGTCTGGCAAACGGGTACTTTGTTGAACTCCGTTGGAAGCGTCATGAGGAGTTTAAACATAGGAAGGACTGGTCATTATTTAAAAAAATTAAAAACATGCTCGTTCTCATTTGTAGGCTGCTATGGATGATGTGGTCAGCAGCTTATTCACACAAAGCCAGGGTTCTGCTGGTTTGCCATCACATGCAAATTACCTCCCTGGACTCATTGGCACGGCAAACACCTCGGTTTAAGGAGTTTAAAAAGATGGATTGCAAAACTGAGGCATTCTCCCGCTCCTACTGAGATCAGTGGCAGGACTCCCATCGACCTCAATGGGAGCCAGAGAGAGTCTCTCTTTTCTGGAAGTGAGACCCAGCGGCATTTGAGGCAGTATTTGAGCTTTTTGGAGCACATGCAGCTCTGTAAGTCTGTTCCTTTAGTGCATTCCAAAATTTTTCCCATTTGCTTGATTCCATGGCAACACAACATCACCACCAAGCTCTCAATACTGAAATGAGATTTTGCTACTAAAGCCTGAGGATTTATACCAAGTGTATCCTGTAAAAAGATCTTGCTGAGCTGCATCTTTTTCAGATGAGTGACAAAATTCTCTCTGGATTTATTTCACAGTAAGCCAAGAATTTACAAAGGTTAGAAAAACAAGAAAAATGCATTACAATCATACCAGAAATAACTTTTTTTTTATTACACAGAATTGCTATGTTTGAGTAAAACACTACATCTATTTTATTTTCTTTTCAAAAAAGTCTAGAGAATAGCCTCAGCAGTTTCCTCATAAATGATACTAAAATCAGAGTCTAGAGACTACATAAAATTACGATAAAGCCACTGAGGCTTTTAGTCTGATTTTTGTATTTCTTATATCACAGAAGTAACTATTTTGCAACCTGAAAAATATACCAGTGTAAAAGCATGCAAGGAAAAAACATGTCAAGAGATCCATATTAGATTCTGAATGTAAAATAGTTTTATGGAGGGAAGCAAAACAGACAAGTTTGCTTTACACTCAGTGGCTGAGAGTTTGCTCTGCTCCATTAGAGCGTGCTGAAAAACTGAGGGCAATTTGATCCCTGATTTTTATGTGTCAAAGGGGAAAAAAAAATCAAAGTAATTCATACCTAGAGAAGGTGAAGTTGTGCGTAAGCAATATCGATGGTCCTTTATAACGTAAAGTACCTACTAAGAAGTTCCCACGTAACAATACAAATGAGGTGGAGCAATGAAATTATTAGCCAACGTGAATAAGAATTTTAACTGCCTTATGTTTCATGCATTTTCTTAGGCTCTGGATATAACCATTCATTGCCATTCCTGTGCAACCTGCTCTAGGTGGACCTGCTTTGGCAGGGGGGTTGGACTAGATCATCTCCAAGACCAGGCTGGATGGGGCTTTGAGTAACCTGGTCTGGTGGGAGGTATCCCTGCCCATGGCAGGGAGGTTGGAACTGGGTGATCTTTAAGGTCCCTTCCAACTTGAACCGTTCTATGATTCTATGATCTCCAGAGGTCCCTTCCAACCCCATATCATTCTGTGATCTCTGTTAAATTCAGTTTTCATGTTATCCAGTTGTTGAATCATCTCTCCAGTGTGATTTCTGAGGCCAGTTTTGCCACTTAAGCCACAGCTGTGGGTTCCCCCATTGTACACAGTCTCACTCATGCAGATGGACCCATCCTAGAAGCAATGATCCAGGTTTTATTGGGGCTTTGACTACTTTTGTTACAGATGCCCTTAGCTGCAATACACCCAGATGAAAGCAGGACCTGCCCCCTCTTTCCCGGCTGACCTTCAGTAAATCAATTCAAGAAAAAGTTGGTATCAAGTCAAAAGGTTTGCTGTAAAGGTGGAGAGTGATGGGCTTGTATTTCAGAAGAGGTTCTGGCTATGTTGCTTTTCCAAGACCAAAACTTGAAAGTGGGCGTTTGGCACCATTTTAACCCACTCTCCTTCACGAGAACTGACACGGAGAATTGCTGATGAAATTTGAAATTCTTGACTCAGATGATATGAAAACTGGGAGAATACTTCAGTATGTGAGCGTGCTGTAAGAAATACAATTAGAGATTGTCCTTTCTCTATAGAAAATGTGACGCCCTAGAAAACGGTGTGTTGCTACACACTCTGCACAAGTGCCACAGCGGGTATTACGCTGAAGAGCAAACTTTTATGAGTTGCACATTTCACTAGATCACATCTTCTTGTATTTTTGTGATTTGAAAAGCAGATGGCTTATATTCCAAACTCTGCCTTGCAACAAAATAGGATCTCTTTTCTTGCTAAACAGGGGAAAATTCAGATCCAAAATCTCTTCTGACCCATAAGCTGCGGAACGCTCTTCATAAAGTACCAGCTCTGATACCCCAGTGATATTCCCCAGCAGGCAGGCGGTTGTGGGAAGGAGGGAAACTCATGCAGGCGTGGAGCAGGTTGGCTTTTGTCCATCAGATCTCATGCATTTTCCTTTACTTGCGAAAAACATTTGTAATTCCTACTTAACAATTCTCTTTTGTAATAAATTCAAAGTGACGCCTAGAAGTGAGACCTCTAGAAGGAGAATAGCCCCTTGGGTTACTGACATTTGTAATGTCAGGGGAGAATAGCCCCTTGGGCTACTGCCACAAACATAAAATGATGTCATGTATTTTGTCACTTTATTCCAGTGTTCCACTGGTTTTAAGTAACCGCAAAGGCCCGGGCGTACGAAGGAGAAAGGCGGCGTTAGCCTTTCCATAGCTCTGCAACTCAATTCCAGCCACAGAGAGGCTATCTTTAAATAGCCCAAGCTCGCCAAAGCCAAAAAATACTCTCAGCCCATGTTTGTTGATATGCAGCAACCTCAATCAACATTTGCTTTTGCCCCCCCAGTGAAAGGCAAACTGGCAGCGCTGCAAGGCCGGCTGGGCAGATCGATACCCGTCCCGAATTTTCTGCCATTCTCCTCACTTCAGCAGCAGCTCCGGGGCGGCTGCAAAACCCACATAAAACGCCATTTTACACCCCTTTTCCCCGGTGTTTTTCCCTTTCGGGCAGCTGCGATTTGAGAGCGGAACAACCGTTAGTCACCAGAAGGATGGGGGGGGGGTGTTGGGTTTGGTGGTGGAAGCGGCGGAGTGAGGATGTCCCTGCCGCCGCGGTGGCCGCAGACGGTGCCCCTGAGGGGACGGGCGCCGGGGCGGGAGGGCCCCGGGCCTGCAGCGAGGGCCTGAGGAGTGGGAGGCGGCGGGCCCGCACCATGGCGACGGGCGCTCAGGAAGTCGCGTCAGGCCCGGCGCCGGCGGGCGGGCAGCAGCGGTGTGCGGGGTAGGGGGCCGCCGGGCAGCGGGAAGCCGGTTCTCTGNNNNGGCTGCGCGGCGGCGGAGCGGGCGGCCCGGGCGCCGAGTGGCCTCTGAGGGGGAAGGAGCGGCGGCGCTGAGGGTTTCCCCGCGGCTGCCGTGGAGCCGGGCAGGTGGGCAGCGGGGAGGGCTCCTCCTCGGTCGTCCCCGCCGGGGGCTTTGCGGGCCTCGGCGGTGGGCGCCCGCCTCCGGAGGACGGCCCCTTGGAGCGGAGCCGGCGGTGGCTCCGCAGCCGGTACCGGCGCTCAGCCCCGGTGTTTTTATTTATAGCAGATCGGGTGAGCCCGCGGGGTCCCCAGCCCCGGAGGATGGCGTGTCCCGGCAGGGAGACGGCGTGAGCGGGCGCTCGGGAGGGCAGGTTCTGTCAGAGGTACGTACCGGGTCGGTGCTGCCCGAGCAGGCTTTAAATTCCGTATTTTTTTTTTAAAGTTCATTTTTTCTGTGTGCCGGTGCAGCCAAGGTCACCTTGAGCACAGTGGGAGGACGCGTTTCGCTTCCACCTTTAGGTGTCTGTGAGCCTTTCTTGTGTATTTATTGGGTGCTTTAGATAATAATTTCCATGAGTACTAATTAAAAAAAAAAAAGCCAATTGAGCGTACGAGCCAGCAAAGAATAAAGGACAACCTGCGCGCTTGGCTGTGTAAAGACAAGTATGTGCGTGGGTATATGAGCTCGAACTCCAGTTTGTACTGGGAACGCTGGGCACGGAGGTGTCCTGGGGGGGTTTGTGTCTGCTGGGGAGGAGGGTAAGAGAGACAAAACGTTGGGCTAAAGTTTTAGGCCTCATTCTTGCAGATTTAGCGTTCGGGGTGGGAACCAGTCCCATTCCTGAGGGCTCGTAGCTTGGCTGTAATGTAAGTTTCTTGCGGTGACAGATGGAAGAGGAGATATCGCTACTTTCCAGCTTCTCTAGAGGAAAATGCTGGGATTCCTATTCCGATGGCTCTCCCTAACAAAGCAGGTTCATTTCTAGTCTTTTGCAGACACACCATACAGCGCTAAGTCGTTTTGCTGTGTTCAGCCTTCTTCCTTTTTTCTTTGGCCAAGGGAGAATTATTTACTGTGCTTGTTATATGAACTGTAAAACTCCTATTTTGAAATAACAGTGCAAGTTTAGACTTCTTTAGGGCTTTTAAATCTCACAAGCCCATGATGTCACTTATGTCAGCAGCACCTTCGGATTTGGGGATGTGCTTTTGTATAGAGCACTCCCTCCTCCCAGGAGATTGCAAACTGGTTTGACTACAGCTGGATCAGGTGCATAAAATATACCGTGAGATAGGATTGGGAGAGGACATTAATGAATTTTTTTTGTAGATAATAGGTGTCCTTGAGAAGCAAATGATGAAAGAGTGAGGTCATGTAGTGCAAGAGAATTGTAAACTTTTGAAAGTGGCTGAAATGTGTATCCTTGTGGCCGAATGGTTTAAACCATGTGGTGAAGAACACTGCAAAGGCATAAAGGGACTATACTGTCCTGTAATGCGAAGAGCAGGGAGAGAAAAACATGCGGGTAGCTGATTGGTGGCTGTGTTTATGGAAACCAAATACGCTGGGTGTTTTTTTTTTAATCATATTAAAATCATGCTGGTTTCTGATTGCAATGAAACTTCTTCAGAACATAACTTTTACTGAAGTGTGCAAAAATGCCAGTTTGTTAATTTATTGCTGAAATTGCCCATCACTGAAATTATGCGTATGTATATGTGTTTCTCTGTGTGTGTGTGTGTATATATATATGTACGTATGTTATTATTTTGCAGCTTCTGATCTTCAGTTCAACTGGTGTGTCATGGATGAAACTGCTTTATCCCTTGGAACAATAGATGTTTCCTATTTGTCCACCTCAGCAGAGTGCAGTATAAGTAGATGTAAGCATTCCAGCGAAGAATGGGTAAGTAAAAATTGTGAATGTTATTGACCATATTTATCTTATTTTTTCCTCAAGTCACAGGTGGACTTTTTTTTTCAATTATTATGAAGAATGATGATAAGGCATCACCTTTTTCATGTGTGATACAGTTTGGTTTTAATTTAACTTGAAACGTAAGGAGGAGCCAATGGTTTAGTGCTGTGCCAAAGACTAATGTTGCTAGAGAAGAAAAACCCTATCAAACCCTATCGATGGTCTTACAGTCTTCTGGTGTGATGTTACTAGTCATTTTACACAGCAGTAAATGTGCAGAATCCCGTTCTGGAGTAGACTGAGATCAAACAGAAGACAAATAAAAAGCTCGCTGCTGTTCAGAAGGATGTAGTTTGAAATGCACAAGTGAAAAGGAGCGTGAAGCTAAGGATGCATGGTCATGTAGCCATTGCAGCTGGAACTTTTTACGCAATAGACGAGGCAGAGAAAATTTGGTGGATATAAATATGAAAGCTATTAAAAGCCTGTGTCCTCTCTTGAGTGAGTCTTGGGATTTGGAGGAGAGAAAGGGGGCAGTGAACAGGGAGGGGCTGGGTGGAGCAAAAAGAGCCACATGGGGACCAGGCTGGTACTGGTTGGTTTAGAAGCATAGATCAGGAGGAATTAGGCAGTGCTGTGGAGAGGAGGAGTTTGAATTTGATACAGAGGAAGAGTTGGAGACATGGTCAGGGTTGAGGGAAAGGACAGATGTCCTGGCATAGCTAGATGTAAGTTACACGGGGCAGCAAGCTGCGGTTACCAGGAGATCTGTGAGAGAGTGGGATAAGGGCAGGTGAGACAAAAGAGATAGGAAGGAGGTTTTCTAAGAAAGTGGTGGTGAACTCAGTCAGGGCTTGGAGGAAGAAAGTGGTGGTGAACTCAGTCAAGCAGAAGGAAGACACTATTCTTCCAAAGTTGGTTAATTTTGGAGTGAGCATTACAGAAAGCGATAGGGAAAGGATTGGGCCAGGCTTAGCATCTTGATGCTTGTTTGTTTCAGATGGAAGACTTAGCCTTGGAATAATTGCCAATTCGTACTGCTTGCCAAGTGTGATACATGCACATTTTAGTTTTTAGGCATCTTCAGCATTTCTTTTGACTTTCTGGTTGTTTCTTACTGAGCTGGCATGCTAGCTGAGTGTGGTGATGGGTATTTGTGATTTCTAACCCTTATGCTGGTTTAAGGTTTTGGGTCTACTCTGCTTCTCTTCCACTTGAATATTCTATTTTAAACAACATTTTGGTTTTGTTTCAGTTTGTTTCTGTAACTTTCCTTTCACTAGAAACTTAGAATATGCAGAAAATGGCAATCCAGTGCTCATTCTCAGGCAAGGTGTGACTCCGTAGACTTTATTGGGAACATTCAGTATCTTTGTAAAAATGGTGGTTAAGCATATTTACATTATGTCCTAACGTAGAGAATGTTCTGTGAAAGCAGTTACTTTGGATTTTTTCATTTTGTTATCTTCAAAAAGACAGCATAGCACTGGAGAAGGCACAGTGGTTACTTTTTCATATCACTTCACATGAAACTGCTGAATAAGAGCCTACAGAGTCAACAGAGTTAATATTTTGCATACATTCAGTCTTCTTGCAATTTTACAGGGTGATGTCCAGTTAAAGCTTAAAATACGTTGCTCTCATTATAAACACGCTTATATCGTTGAGAGTGTAATTTACTGTTAATTTCTTCCGCTTTTCTCAGCTGTCAGTTTCCTTGCTGTTTCTCATTAGAGTTATTTAAAAATAAATTTTGTGTGTCAGCAAACGCTGCAGTGCAAGATAGATGAGCACAGCACTGTGATTTTGCTTTTATTTTTTAAAATCACATCGTCTGGAGATATAACTTATTTTAGAAAAATCTCAGAAAAAATTGTGTTAGTTTTATGTCGTTTTGGGGGTTTAATATGTTTTTTTTTTTATATATCTGGCGCCCCCTCCTACTCAAAGATTTCACTTACCCAGTAAAATGTATACTTCTGGATATTTACGCAGTTGTCTTTTGTTTTGCAGGGAGAGTGTAACTCTAGGCCCACTCTCTTCCGATCCGCCACTTTAAAATGGAAAGAGACTCTGTTGAGCAGAAAAAGGCCGTTTGTGGGACGATGTTGCTACGTATGCACTCCCCAGAGCCGGGTAAGAAGATTACAGACTGGATTATGTTTGACAATAACGCATAGTTGCAGCGTAATGAAGTTTTGGTATTTTTCTTACTTTCAGAATTAAGGTCACAATGTTCTTATTTCATAAAGGAACATAGTTTTTCACCTTTGTTTGTGGTTGTATTTGCTTTGTCATGGATTTAATGGATGACACAGACCTATTGTGATGCTTTGTTTCCCGCTTTTCAGTGCAGACTTACTCCTTGCACAAAACTCTCCAGCACTAGGAAATTGTATGGAAAAAAATTATCTGCTCTGCTAGATTAATAATGGGAATTAGGCATATATGAAAGTGTTAAGGCTTACTTTTAGGACACGTAATTCTCTATCCACAGAGTAAGTATAGTTTTGAAAGTAAGCAATATGCTTGCCTTCAGACTTGAAGAGATAATCCTGTGCTAGGGAAGACAGGTTGGTTTTCTACCCCTGGCTGGTTCCTGGCTTCTCAGCCCAGCCTGAGAGGTGCCAGTTAGGGTAAGGGGGAATAGTTGTCTGCTGGGAACAGTGTCAAGGTGGTGGCTCTAGAGGGGTTGCACAAACTGATTTAAAATGTCAGCTTTATTGAACTGTTCCATAAGCTGAAGATGCAAAATACTGATAAATGGCATAATAGAGTTTGCAACCACATCATCGTGTAATTTGACTATGTGTACACCACAGGCTTTAAATTGCACTCAGTTACACCTGCTCTGAGCTCTAGGATTGGCTGGACCAGAGTGAGAATTTGTTTATTTCTTTGACTAAGGAAAGTTGTTATTTTGCTCTGTTCCTATGCCAGAATAGAAAATTGTAGCAATGACGTACAAATGTAGGATAGAAATCCCAATGTGCTGTGAAGGCCACGTGTGATACGGGCAGCAAGACAAGCAGTTAGATAAACTGGAGCTACCGACAGACACTTAAGTGTTTCAACTTCTAAAAAGGTGTGTAGGAATCCTCAACCTAAGCCTTTATACATTTGTTAGTTAGGCTGTTCCTCTCAAGTTGGGGATTACGCTTCAGCAAGTAAAACCTTGTTCTGTATTTTCTCCACTTAATAAGGAACTAATTACCTGTCCAGAGATCCCACTTAGGAAAGGGGCATGACCTGATTAAGCCCTTTATTGCCTTCTACCACAAGAAGAAAATACTCCTTGCAGCAAATGGTAACAAACCAGATCCTCCCATTAGACTCTAGATATTTCACTTTTGTTGAGCTGCCTGTTTTTTTAATTCTCATAAGGAAAAGAGATGGTTGGGGGAGACAGAATTCCTTAAGTGTGTTGGTCAAACTAACACCTTGCCGGTGCCGGGAGCGGGAAGTCTTGTTTCTCCCTCTTCTGTTCCTTCCTGCTCTCCTGGGGGCTGATCAAGTTCACTAACCAAGCAGAAAATTACCTGCTTTATTTATTCATTTAGCCTGGCTGTCTTAGTTTTCTACCTTGCCTGAACGCAGCTGGCTCGTTAAGGGGTGTGATGAATGCTGGAGGTGGTGTCAGTCAGGAGGTAGGGGATAGCGTTTAGTGGGAAAGGGTAGGATGTGGTGGTGGGAGTTGGGCTTCTCTCACAGCGTCTCCCTGCCTCCTCGAATCAGCTCACTTGGTCTGACAGAATCTTGACATAGGATCGGGGAAAAGTTAAATAAGGGAAAGCTAACGTGTGACATTACAGCTGGAGGTTGAATTTCACAGGGTGAGGTTATAACCTAGCAGAGGACTGGAGCGAACTTGGGTGTTCATTAGTACTTAACTTTGTTCCTCGTTTTTTGGGAGACCAAGAACAAGTTATTTCACTTGTCTTTGCCAGAACGTTTCGTCTAACTTTAAGATCCACAAAAAATTAACAGTGAATAGTCAAATAAATTAATATTACCTTGAAGTTTCCTTTTAAGACCCTAGAGCAACAATTTGTTGATTGTATGTGCCACTCAATTATGCTTTAACATGGGGCAGAAGACTGTGTGCTCCCACTGTAGCACATAATTTCTACTTGATTTTCAAATGACGTAGGACACTCATATATTTTAATTTGTGGCAAATGGTGTGTCCTGAACAAAATACAAACAAATGAGACTCTTATCTGACTCCCATTGCAAAATTGATAGTGAGGCTGTTCTGCAGCCGCGCTGCGGCTGGTAACCATCTTCCTCTTTCACTGTCCTGTTTTTGCCTCCTTTGATGTGCATAGTCCCAGTGGTTTTAGCTGTAATTTACTGTTGGCATGGTACCAGTTTTATAATTAAATATTATTTGGGCAGAAAGAACTAGCCTCTTGGTCAAGGTACTTGCTTGGAATATGGAAGATTAAAGTTTAGGTCTTCCTGCCAGAGAATATTTGTTTATCCAAAGTGGAACTGCTCCCAGACTCATCCCAGAATGGTTAATAGCCTGACATGCAGAGTCTGTACCAGGGATGTACGAGGCTGGATGGGATTTGTTGTTCAGGCTGAGCAGGGATGTGTAGATTTGCCACCTAACCATGGATGGGTGTCCTGACCCTTGGGCTGCTGTTACGTGATGCCTGATCTGGATGTCACAGACTGAGCGTCAAAAGGCCCATGATTATACTAATGTTGAATGTGGCTTAACAAAGTTCTCTCTCAAAGATGAGCTCTGTATTATGACAAGTCCTGGTTTATATTACATCAGAACACGATAAAATATTCTGGCTTGAAGAATACAAGCAATATAACCATTTCTGTGTGCAGTAAAGCCTAGAGAATACTTTCAAAGTATTGGAGTTGTGAATAGCAACTTTCTGAATTTCATTCTCCTTTCAGAATAGTTAGTGTGTACTTCATAAGCAAGTTCAGCACTTCTCTGCTTTAGCTTTTGCTCATAATAGAGAGAAAAACCGCTGTATTATCTTAAATGTTACGATGAGTGAACGAAATAATCCACCAATCTTTTTTTTTTTTTCTTGGTTTTATAGGATAACTTGTTCAATGCTAGTATTCCTTCTTTGGGTCTGCGTAATGTCATATATATCAATGAAACACATACAAGGTAATGTAGCAAATGTTTTCTTTTGCTTTTAAAATTTAATGTTTTCTAATCTCATGGCAGGGAAATCTCTAGGATAGTCCGGACTGAGTGAATATGTATCGCTATCCGAAAATGCAGGGGTTCTGTGATTCTAAATGCAGGAATTGATGCTGACTTCAGGAGAGTAACGTACTTGTTCAATCCGGCTGTGTGTATTTGGGAGCTGGGCAAAGTCCCTTGGGGTTGTAGGCAAGGAGACTAAGGGTCAAACTTGTTTCACCAAAAACAGAGAATGTTTAATTCCTTTCTCCTTTAGTGCAAATGGCAGCTTCCATAGCATAATGCCGAGAGGAGCTGTTTTATTCCCATGCTTAAGAATGGCTTCAGGCTGCATTTTAATTTACTGAGCAGATCTGCCTCACAATTTGGGCATTGACTATTATCACTAATGACAATTAAATCTGAACACGTCTTGCTGAACATGTCTCTCCTTTGCCCCAGTGGCAGAGTGCAGCTCCTGAAAAATGGTATAGAAGACCTAAAAATGATGATGTATCTTTGTGCTGTTGGAGATACATCTTGTGTTCTGTGATGAAGATGCTGGAAGTACACAAAAATCTTTATTCTGTTCTTTGGAAAGTTAATAATGCTTGCTAAGGTCTTTACAGTAATCATTAGCATAAGCAGATCCTGCAGTGTTTGTTGTAGAGTCAGAGCAAACAAAGAGAGGCCAGCAGCCCAAAAGAAATGAGCCAAAGTGGCTGAGCGGAAGAAAGGCAGCATTGTGCTGTGCTTGAGAGCGAGGAAGCTAATGTTAGAGGCTGTTCTTTCTTCAATGTGAATTAATTATGGGGTTTTTTGTAGTTTAGAATACAGAAAAAATAACAGAAATAGGGTTTAATTTTATTTTTTTTTTTTAAATTAGTTTCAAAAATCTAATGCTTGAATGGTTTTGAACGGTCAGGATTACTTAAATTAGAAATAGAAGGGCAACAAAATATGGGCTAATGAATTTTTCTGAAATAAAACGCCTTTAGCTCAGAATGTCATTATAGTCTGAAAATTGACAATTTTAATGAAGTTCTGAGGTCCCATGGGGTTACGTAGTCACAGTTTCTTGGCCCTAGAAAGCAAGAGTGATGCTCTTTAACTGTTAGCATAGTGTGCCTGTATTGAGACATTACTATAGCCTTTTTTTGAGCTGTGAATGTGTCATTTTTATAATATACCTTGACTGGGTCTATTCTGTGTGGTTTTTGTCTTCTGTCATTGGTACACGATTAGCAAACTGATTTTTCTAATTATATTACGCCATATCTAAGCTGTAAAATGAATGTAGAAGCCTTTATACCTTGACAGATCCCCGCAATATCTGTATGCTGTTTTGATAGGTTTGTAGTTACCAAAATTCTTGTCAGAAAGAAGCGTATCTCCTTAAGTTTGCTTTTTAGAAAAATCAATAAAGCTCTCAAGCTCCAATGCGAAGGGGAAAATGGAAAAGCAATTAAAACAGAGTCACCGGTCTACTTCCCTGACAGCACAAACAGCAAAATTCTTTATCCTTCGAGACGGTCTGAATATTTGTATAACTGCTCCGTGTCAGGCTGTACTGATGGTTGTGCGTGTGCTCTCATCTTAATTACAGCGCCAGTGGCCTGTGCGCTTGGGTGGTTTGGCCTTTTACACTCTAAAAGTTCCGTCTCATCTTTCCTAAGGGGTTTTAACACACGTATAAATTTACTGAAATGTGGTAGGGAGGTTTAGCAGCCAACACTGGTGACAAGCAGGAGTGAGACCCTGGCAGCACTCCAGCGTGGAAACCAACATGAGTATTGTCACCCATGGTTTGGTTTGGGACATTCGCCGGAGCATCAGCGATGCATCGTGCCAGCAGTCCTCAGGACAAAGTTTTTACATAATACTCAGTGCTCCGTTCTTAGGAATGGCCAGAATTTAATTTCTTCTTCCAGCTGTTAGTTCTGCCTCATCACATCAGCGCTGCTGTCGGGGGCTCCCAGCTGTGTATGATTTGTGGGGTGACCCACATGAGTGGTGGCTTGTCCATTCCTGGCCTGGTGAGTGACGGTGGTGAGGAGAGAAAATAATAATGAATATTCACTGCTGGGGGCTGGATTTTATCCCTTCTGTGAGATTAGGAAAACTGCTAAAAATTACATTTTCACGGAGGATTGCCACTTATATGATCCAGAGAGTAGAGGACAGGGTTAATTGAAATGGGAGAGACTGGCCACGTAAGCTAAGTTGCCTTAAATGCTTGAATATGTAGAGAGATTTACTGATATTGAAGTGGTTCTACTTATGTTAAAGCTTTGCAAGAAGAAAGTACATGAAAGGCACATAGGACTGGGCGTTCAAAAACACTGGAAAGGAAGGAAAGATTAGAGAAAAAGTGGTTTTAGTGTCGGTGGCTAATGCAAACATATTTTTCAAAAATGCCTGTGAGAGTTTGCCCTGTGCACACAATGTGAGCAATTTTCCCAAGAGGGCTCAGGGTTTCTTGAAGAAGTTGATAAACCTCTCAGCCGGGCATTTATATTCCTCAGTGGAAAGTCACTGAATTGCAAATGGGCACTACATCTTCTTTCCTCCACGCTGAGCTGGGGACTCGGTTCCGGTGGACAAACAAAATGTATATACTGGTTTATAGCTACTTTCCTGTGATACTGTGAGATGTTTTAAGGCCAGTATCACTCTGAATTGAAGTAGTGCAGACCTCAGTTGTCCCAGATCTTTTGTGCTACACGTCGGTTATTTCATCCATAACATTAACATATTGAACAATTTACTAGAAGATACAGAAGCTTTTAGACAGCCCTTCATAAAACTTTACTTACTTTTTCTACTTAATGGTATTTTTAGGTATTTTTAAAATGCGTATTTTTGGCAGTGAAATATTTTGAGGGTCACGCTGAAATACTGTTCATATTTTTGTAGGTACAGAGGGTGGCTTGCAAGACGCCTTTGTTATGTCCTTTTTGTGCAGGAGAGGGATGTTCATAAGGGTATGTTTGCCAAGAATCTAACTGAAAACGTGCTGAATAACAGCAGGTAAGATAATGCAAAATAAACTACTTTTTTCATACGACTGATACATTATAATTATTATAATAAGATTTAAGAATTTGGAAACAGCAGGTTTTGAAAATCACACTGTTTAAAATATTAGAAGATGCAGTATCTTTAGTACAGCCCTTCAGGACTGTAGCTTGCAATATGTGTTTGAATAGTAAGAGAGGATCGATCAAGAATTACAAATCTCTAAATGAATAATGCATAGTGGGTGGACAGCAGACAGTATACAGAAAAATAAATTGCTACCTGGGAACTCTTCAAACGTTTGCTTATCTAATTCATGTAAATCATTACCACTAATGTCATACTGCAGTCATCAGAAATTGTCAGTGTCTCAGAAATGTAAGGAAAGCAGCATTTTAGAGTGCCCTGAGTGTACATCAAGAGTGTGAGGCAAAACTGTAAAAAGGCTATAGAATGAAATGCCTGCCCTTTACTTTGGAGCTTGTTTTCTGTTTCATATACTGCATTTTAAATGGCATGTTGAGCTCCTGATTAGCTATTAAGGTGTCGGTTTTCCCTGGACACAAAGAAATTCAACCACCTCCCCACTCCTTGAGTTTACTTTTGTCAGAGGCCACACACTGCCTACATTAACATTCCTAACTCTCCTGAATTTTTAATCTTCAAGTCCCATTTGAAGATGATAGTATTGCTTTTGAAAAACAAAGCAGACTGTGTTGTACCACAGTTACTGTGTGTTAAACCACTTAATCTCTTAGTTATGTTTTAAATGGGGAAAATAGCCCTTATAAAATTTAGTTACACTTTATAAAGGTGAGAATTCAAGGGGGAAGAGACACTATAGATGTGCAGAATAGTAACTGCATAAGTCTGTTTGCTTAGGTAAGTGAAATTGCCATGAGCAAAAAGAAAATAGTATCAAAAAGGAGATTTCAGCTGTTTCTTGTGCATTTTTAACCTTATTAACCATTTCTGAAAATTGGCGATCATTTAATATCAGTACCTGTGAACTGCGTACACGCTGTTTATATGGTCAACTTTGAGCACATTCATCCATCATCTAGCTATTTAATCAGAGGTTAGAAAATTACCGAATTAAATTTAATGCGTTCGGAGTACACAATCCTTCAGTGTGCATGTCACTGCAAGTTACTCCTCTAGTAATATGTAGCTCATTCCCAGAAGTTGTTTATGTTTTGAACTCTTCTGTTGTGGGACTGTTTCATAAGTTTTACCTTTTAATGTTAGAGTCCAGAAGGCCATTGTAGATGAAGCTTCTGAACCAAGTGCTCCGGGTAGTTTTGCTCAGACGGACCCTAAAGCTATCAACAAAGTGAAGAAAAAAGCTAGGAAAATTCTCCAAGAAATGGTAGCAAATGTGTCACCTGCTTTAATCAGGTAAGAAAAATAGCTCATCAGTATTGTCAATGGTAGAAGAATGGCCAAGGTCTCCATGTGTTATGCCAGCAGAGCTTGTAACACGTTATTCATGAATAACGACTAATTATTCTAAAAAATAAGACATTATTCATAAAAAGTCTTTTTCTAGTGTTATGGTAGTTATTTCTAAAGAAATGGTAGTTATTCTTCATTTTCAGATCTGGGAGACATCATCTGCCTTTTCAAGGGATAAATCTTATGATAACATTAATTACAGACATTTTTTTTTCTCCTGAGACTACTAATGCTTTGACCAATATGAGTGTCCTTTGTTGCTTCAGGCTGATGTGGGTGAGAACAACTAGCTGCAGCATCTTAGACTGTGAAAGATCTTTTTTCCAGTAGCCCACTGAATGTCATAACCTGAAGTTATAAATGTCTCAGAGACACTCTTTCTCTTACATAAAATCTTCTACTGTGGTGTCTACCTTGACTACTGTCATGGTTTAACCCCAGGTGGGCTCTAGGACAACCCAGCCCTCACTCACCCCGCGGCAGGATGGGGAAGCAAATCAGAAGAGTAAAAGTGAGAAAAAACTTGTGGGTTGAGATAAAGATGGTTTAACACGTAGAGCAAAAGCCGCACCACACAAGCAAAGTGAAACAGGGTATGCATTCACTGCTTCCTATGGGCAGACAGGTGTTCAGCCATCCCCAGGAAAGCAGGGCTCCATCACGCGTAATGGTTTCTTGGGAAGACAAACGCTATAACTCCAAGTGTCCCTCTCTTCCTCCTCCTTCCCCCAGCTTTATATGCTGATCGTGACGCCACATGGCATTGGAATATTTCTTTATTCAGTTGGGGTCAGCTGTCCTGGCTGTGTCCCTTACTCCCAGCCTACTTGCTGGCAGGGCAGTGTGAGGAGCAGAAAAGGCCTCGAGAGCTTAGCAACGACCAAAACCATTAGTGCACTATTGGCAGTATTCCCATCCCAAACTAAAACATAGCACTACTCCAGCTGCTAATGAGGAAGTCAACTCCATCCCAGCTGAAACCACGACAACTACTAAGGATGAATTTGCCTCTGTCATGTTCCTAGTCCCCTTCACCAACTTCAGTGATGCAAACCCTGTATTTTTTGTAACGGTATTAAGTTCCCTCACAAGACCAGGAATGACCTAACGCTGTCACCTAACATGTCGCCTGGCTAGCTTAGTTACTGTAATTGATCATAGGACCTCCATTAAATTGCCCCATATGTAACGTGGTCTCTGCCCTTCGAACAGCCTTCGCCGAGGTTGATACTAACAAGGTTTGTATCATAATTGCAGGAAGCTGAAATGTTACTAACCACGGCTTAGCTGGTAGGCAAAAACTTGTTAAGCAATTGGATTTTATAATAATTTTGTTTGAATAGAAAGTAATTGGATTTTATGGCTTTGCCTTTAGTCATATAGAGGCAGTAAAAAACAGGCAGAAACAAATGAAGCTTTTTGATTTGTGTTTGTTCTTTCTTCAGGTTGACTGGCTGGGTGTTACTGAAGTTGTTTAACAGCTTTTTCTGGAATATTCAGATCCACAGAGGTCAAATCGAAATGGTCAAAGCAGCAACAGAGGTAAGGGAATGTGGGAAAGAATCTAGTAAGGCAGATTTCTAATGTAGTTTCTATGAATGTTTACAGGACGTTTTAAGAGAGTTCTGCTAAGCCTGTATGATGTCAGATTATAGATAGAACTGCCTCATATCTGTGGAATGGTGTTTTTAATTAAATATAATGATACTTGAGTTGTCTAACCTAAAATATGATGTGAACTCTGGTTTTAGCTTTGTTTCAGGCTCAAATTTAATCTATCGAGCTGAATGATTATCTCGGATAACCTGCATCCAGTATTATTTCTGGTTTTGTGCTGAGGCAGCTAGTAATAAATTAGTTAGTAAATTAGTCTGTTTAGGATTTTTCACTCTTAACTTAATTTGGAATAAAAAAAAAATCTTTAAGAAATAAACTTGTTCTATTTCTTACTAGCAATCTGTTCCCGGTCCTTCGATATTTATTGAAATTTATCAAAATAACTCCTAGATTCTACCGTTTCCTTGACACTCAGAGGAATTGATTCTTTTTGCAGGGTTTACCTTAGAAAGATGGATTAGGGAAATAAAGAAATAAGCTAAAAAAGGTTCCTAATATTTTCTGTTATCTTTTGATTACAGTGTCTGGGAACCCCACTATTCATAGATTCTTGCTGATACGTAATAGAAAGAAATAGCAGTACTTTGGTGACCCTGATTTGGCCACATCCCTTTAGTTGTTTGATTGTTGTCTCAATATTGCGAGTCTGAAGAAACTGGAAATATTAATCATTGTTAACATAATGCATACAACTGTAAAAACTACAGTCCATGCACATGAAGAAGTACAGTTGACTAAAATGTTCTCATTGTCACAGCTGAATGAAAACCAGAAGTAAAGAAACTGAATGATGGTAACCAGAAAATACCATCAGTTCTGATAATATGGTAGCAATTTCAATGACGGATTTTACAGAAGGAATTATCTTCTCTCTTTTTTCCTTCTCTCTCCACTATAGATGAATTTGCCTCTTATCTTCTTGCCTGTTCACAAATCCCACATTGACTACCTGCTCCTTACATTCATTCTTTTCTGCCACAACATCAAAGCACCCTACATTGCTGCAGGGAACAATCTCAACATCCCCATCTTCAGGTAATAACCTCTTCTTATTTGAAAAAGACTGAGGTGGGGGGATGTTACTATACCTTATGTCCAAGTGTAAGATAATCTGAGCATTATTGAGTCATCATGTAGAAATTCTTTGGTTCCTATTACAAGGTCAGAGAGAGAGCATAACAAAACTGAGAACTTCTGACATAACCTAAGTAAGGTAAGGAAGGATATTGCTTTCTTTAGGAGTCTCAAAGTGGGCAGGTGACTAAGAAAAGATGAGTACGTGAAGAAGTGTTGTGAATGGCCAACTCCTCTTCATGAAGTGTAATGAGCTGGCTAATGGGCAGCGACAGTACTGAGTGAATAGTACTTTGTGGGAAAGTACTCCACTTTGGTCTCTGTTTAAATTCTATTTCTGGTGGCTGAAGAACTTAAGGTCTTTTAGGTGGTATTTTGCAAGTGAGACAGAATTTGGGGATAACTGATTTCTAAAAAGCCATGGAATATTGCAGGAAATGATGGGGAAAGAAGGGGGGATACCTTGACTTAGGGGGTGTTTTGCACCATTAGGTGCTGGTCTGTGAGGATCCCTGTAAGAAAGGCATTCAGACTCTATATTAAATATCAAAATGCTATTTATTAGGGCTAGCAGTATAAAGAGAGACGAGTATAGGTAATCTAACATCCCTTTAGACGCTGGGAACCCTGAGTTGTGCAGTGTCCGGCACACTGTGCAGACCCTGTCTGCAGAAAGGGTTACACTGTTTGGTCATTTGAGCTCGTATAGGATTTTCTTACAAGAAAACAACTCTATTCATTGTTTCTTCTGTCAAGCAGAAAGGATGTTCTCATGAGAACTTCTTGCTGCAGATAAAGGCAAGGCCATGCAGGTGGTGTAATTGCTAGTGCCAAGTGGGAGCTGCCTGCGGCCTGCTCTCTTAAAATTAGATGCCTGAGCTGATCCTGCAGCCAGGGGGTATGTGCAACACGGGCACGAAGGCCACGCTCTATGTGTAGCACAGACTTGGGCCAGCTCAGGTTAACTGTTGTGGGGGTTTCCAGCATCTCAATGTACAGTGGTCTCCTGATCAGGGTCACTGCAGAGGGTAAGTGCTCTGTCAGGGGAGTGAAATGGAGCAAGACAGTGTCCACAAGCCTATTTCTTAAGTTAAAGACCATAATATTTATGTGGTCCCATCATGTACAAATAGTGTAATACGTTTTAGTCTTTGGGAATTTCAGTAGTTCCAGTTTCTGTTGTGCTAGGAATTCTGTACTGGATGTGCAGCAGTTTCCTGCAAACTAAAATCAATGAGTGCAATTCTTCTTTATTATGTAGCACATTGATCCGCAAGCTGGGAGGATTTTTCATTCGACGAAAGTTAGATCAGAGTCCTGATGGTCGTAAGGACTTCCTCTACAGAGCTTTGCTCTACGTGGTATGTATTTCTTGTCTTTGTTTCTGTAGGTAACATCTCAGTCGGGTGGCGAGTGGGAAAATGAGTTCCATCAGTCTTAGGATGTTTCTTACTGTTTTGAATTTGTCTTAGGTTCCATGCTGCAAAAAAAGGATATCTTTTTGTATGAAGTCTTGAATGCGTAGAATAAAAGAGAACTGAATGACCAGCATCTTTGAGGATGAGCAGATTTTCACCTTGCATAATCCTAGAATTAATACTCTGTGAAATAATGTTAAAATTCAGCCTTGTTTCTCTGGTTTCTGTTGTACTGGGGCATATCTACACTGATTCTGTTAACTTAATGGAAGTCTCTGTTTATGAAGGGTTGATGTAATCCTTTGTGCCATTCAGTATAATAGCTGTATTTGTATCTTGGAAGATGGCATGTACTGAGGAACCAGAAGGAGAGTTGTATGCAAATCGGCTAGATCAACTGTTAGTAGAGACGCTGTTCGTGAACAAATGGCGTTATACTGCCTGTGTATTCATGCAAATTCAGTTGCAGTTTGGTCTGGGTTTGTGTCAAGCATTAATTACTGCTTTTGTTTTTTTTTTTTCCCCAGAGTATTCATGCCAACTCATGATCTTCAGTGTTTTTAAAAGGGAATGGTTGCTGACAATATATTTCAAATGTGAATTTGCCAGTATAATTAGATATTTTTTCCTCTTTTCCAATCTTTTTGTATTCAGCACATAGAAGAATTGTTGAGACAGCAGCAGTTTTTAGAGATATTCTTGGAAGGCACACGGTCTCGAAGTGGAAAGACATCTGGAGCTAGAGCTGGTCTTTTATCTGTGGTGGTGGATGCTCTTTTCTCAAATGCTACTCCTGACGTCCTAATTATACCTGTGGGAATCTCCTATGATCGCATAATTGAAGGTCACTATAACAGTGAACAGCTGGTAAGAGCAATTGAACAACTTTTTTTGCCTAAGGGATTTTCTGTTTATGTGCAAGAAAATGTGTTGCATAGTTAAATGATATGCTAGTAGTCCTCTGTCACATGTGCTTGGTGTCGTGTTGAAGAGCGTCGAACCATGAATCACAAAACCTCTCTGACAGGGAGTGCTGAGGTACAGGTGACATACTTCTAAATGCAAATCCATGACATAACAAATAATGTTCAAGTGGGTATCTATGGCAAACAATAGTTCTGTAGATCTACTTGAAGTTATAAGGTGTGTCTAAAGATGTGGCCTTGTTTTGTCTGCTGCTGCATGCAATTTAATTTTAAATATAACCTTTTAATTGCAAATTGGAAGAAACCCAAAACAACCATCCATGTTTTCCAGGGCAAGCCTAAGAAGAATGAAAGTCTTTGGAGTATAGCTAGAGGAGTCTTCAGAATGCTGCGGAAGAATTATGGGTGTGTCAGAGTAGATTTTGCACAACCATTTTCCTTAAAAGTAAGTTTGATATTTTGAAGATCCTTTTGAAGGTTTGACAACTTTGATGTTCCAATAGTGGGACACATCTATTTTGACTTTGTGGTATTACCTGCTGAAGCCCATTCCAGTGGGACAAAAGGATCCCTGTTTTGCTTTAGGCATGAGTCTTTGGATATGTTTATTTGAAGCTGTCCCAGAGTTGATATAATGGGTCATGTTAGGTTTGAAATGGTGTAAGTATTCTCACTGGACTTCTTTGTTATGTTCTAACAATCAGCCTTTAAACTGATCCTTGTACCATGTTTAAGTTGTAGAGACATTTGGAGTTGAAGGAAACTGAACGCTATTCTCCAATATTCAACTTTCTTGACTAATTGATTTACACTGTTGTTGAGGAAAGGCATTAATCTCACTGGATTTCTAAAACTGCTAAGCAAATTAGTAGCTATAAAAACATCATGGATCATATATCATCAAAATCTGCACATTCTTTGAATGTCATAGTTTATTATTAGTTTCCAATTATTACATCTACTAGTTCACCAAATACTGTTGTGTAGTTTCTTGGGGAATGGGACGGTGCAGCAGTACCTGCCTTCACTTTTTAAATTTTCTCTGATCTCTTTGCAGAATGTGCTAGTACTGTACTTAATTTATCGACACTTGACTAATGTGTTCTGCTACAGTATACCTTATTTTTAGTGTGACTTTAATAAGATTAACTACTGTAACAACAACCTACTAGAATATTATTCAAATTAATTAGGTGTTCTTCTTTCTGCCCTACTTCTCTCAGAAAAGCAGTAGGTTGGAGAGCTTTGGAGGGTTCAATTACCGCAGCATGAAATTATTGTGACCGTCTGCACTGCATTATAATTAGCGTAGTAGGGAAAGATATTAATTCACTTCCAAAGGAGAAGGCTTGGGTCACTTCCAGGCTATTCTTGGTAGGGAGTTAGCAATTGTTATTGGATCAGTATAAGGAAAAGAAGGTTATCTGCCCCCTTAATCTAGTGAAATGCTAATCGCTATACCTTCCTAGCAACCTCTGTCAGGTCTCATTTGCATGCGAATTCATTTTTGTACTCCAGAAAGGTTATAAATTACATAAATTTTTTAAGTATGCCTTAACCAAGATTTGCAGAAGTGTAACTGTATTTTTAAATTGATGTAGTTATGTCACTGCAGGTTTTTCTAAAGGAGAGGAGATTTGGGGGTTAATTTTGGGCTTCTGCAGTTCTGTGGCACAGGCTTAGAAGCAGAAGAGAGTGAGCTGCCTGTGAAAGTCTTTTAAGCAGCTTTCCTGGGAGGGAACTGCTTTCCTGACCAGCAGGTTAAGTGGCTCTTTAGTTTCCCACATCAGTCTTTACAGAAACTGAAAGAACACAGTGTCCTGAGAACAGACTAGTGTAAATGGTAACCTGTAAGGAGAGGTGTTTGGTTTTTGAGAGATTTGGGATTCAAGAATTCCAAGCATGCCCTACCCTGCCTGCTTCCTGAGTGCTTCAGTCTGTGGCACTGCGAGGGGTCTTGCAACTATACTGGTGTTTACCTACGGAGAATTCTGTCCTGGCGTTTGAGGAAAGCAGCAGCAAACACTAATTACAGTCTCCGAGTTGGTTCTGAAAAGGGTATTAGACTTTGCTCTCATTCACGTTAATGAAGGCAGTTCTCATTAATTAAATCATGGAGAAGCTAGTCTCAGAGGAGTTGTTCCCAGCAGAGTGCTGACAGCGGTTATGTATTGGTTTTGTTGCAGTGTTTTTATGAAGTACACATTTCTTGCTGTGGAGAGTTTGCCTTTTCGCAAAATAAAATCAAAAGCAAATAAAATGTTGCAGACTTTTAACTTCTGCGACCTTATTACTGCTCTTTTAGTGAGAGCTAGTTTTAATCACAGTTGCATTTTTGAATAATTGCCTTTTTCATACAATACTATTATCAGTTGAATGCAAGAATAAGGTGGAAAAAGTACTGAAAATAACAAGTCTTCTCTTAACAGGAATATGTAAACAGCCAAAGCCAAAAACCTGTGCCTGCTCCTCTTTCTTTGGAACAAGCTTTGTTACCAGCTATACTTCCATCAAGGTAGAGATTTTTTAGGTGTTGGGCAGAGGGAGAACGGGTTGGGGGTTGTTTGCTTGTTTGTTTTTCTTTTTAGTGTTCTGCTTTGCATTCCAAGCAGTGCTTGATTGAGCTCCCCAAGGGTAACCTAATCGTGTATAGAAAAACAAAAACTTACACAGTTGTAACTGTGCAATTAATTATGAGAGTTGCATTCTATCTGGGGAGCTCTGTTTCAGTAAGCTCGAGGAGGCTTTTTAAAAATTTTTTATTTTTGTGACCTCTGTTGGTTTAATTTTAAATTTTATCAAATAACTTAGAGAAAAAAATTGCACACTTAATGAAAAATGAAGGATTTGCTTTTAAACCTCACAAACATTCTGGGTGGGTTTTGGTGTAGTCTCAAAGCAAATAGGACTTGTGAGTGAGTACCCCTTGCTCAAGGAGGTGACTGTCACTCAGAAGTGCAAAGCTGTGCTCTAGGGCGAGATCAGCGTTTGTTACACACATGCACATTTTAGTTGAGGTCTTGACTTCTACAAGCCTGTGTGGTCCTAGTAGAGACAAAGTCATTTAAGTAGGTCCATACAGGACCTACAGACAGGTACGTAGGTCCATACAGAAGATGATTTGTAGTTTGTAGAGAGGCTAGGCTGGAAACTGCCATTTAAGCAGATTTGCTTAATCTACTGTTTTCAGTATTCATTGAAGGGAAAAGAGCTGTGGGGTGCAAATGGTGTAATGGCAAAGTCAGGAATAGCCCATAGGGCAAGGTAAATGCTCCGTATTACAGTTTTTCTTTTGGTACTCTTGTCTTGGATGGTTGTTTAATGTGAAGAAATAATCTGGAAAAGTTGGTAGATACTAAAATTTTTGTGGAGCTTGTTACATGTAACGTTTTCATACCCTTACCCGATGGCATAGTGCAGTTTTGTGCTATGATTCAGTTAGTGTATAAAAAAAAAAATAAATCGGTCTAGGTTCTTTTACATTTGGCTCTAAATCTAAATATCATACTGTGATTTTTTATTCTGTATTCAGACCTAATGATACTGTGCATGAAGGTACAGAGGCCTCGCTTCCCAACTCCAGGGATATCACCAGTGAGCCCTTCAGAAGAGAGTTGATATCCAACTTGGCTGAGCATATTTTGTTCAGTAAGTGTTACATTATCACTATCAGCTACCCGCATCATTTTGCTGATTGTATGAACTTGCTGTTTGCTAATGTGAAACTTCCCAGTTCCCTCCATTCAGGTGATCATTTCATGACTTCACATGCTCTCTAGACTATGCTCCTTTCTTTGCCTCTCTTCCTCCCTCTTCTTCAAAATTTAATAAATACTAATTAAGTACAACATTTTACTCGGTTGTGTAAACTTTTGTATTCCTTACACTGGTGTACTGAACTTGCTGTAAACTAAAGTGTTTGTCATATTGATACACTGATTTTTTTTTACCATTTCATGTAAGAACTTATTGCAGTATTTTAATGGCATGCATTTAGGATTGTACTCATAAGAACTCATCTGGCTGCGTGGACCAGTGTTGCCAGGTTCTATGGGTTCTATGGTGTCTGCTTCAGGCAGTAAATATGTGATTTGCAGTATGAGAAGGATACAAAATAGGACTTAGCTTAGTAAACATTTAAGCTTTACTCAGCCTTCTTAGTTCAAGTTACTATAATTTGATTACTTTAATATTGTTACTATATAGGCATAATACACTTTATATTTCATTCAGAAGGTATAGTTCTGTACCTTAATATCACTATTATGTTTTAAATAGCAGGTACTCTTTCACTTGTAATAACGTTCTGAACTTCCCAGGTGCTTAATGAGTTTATGTTGTTTACCTCTAGCTGCTAACAAGTCCTGTGCTGTGATGTCTACCCACATCGTTGCCTGTTTGCTGCTATATAGACACAGGCAGGTAAGGCTTCCATGCTGCTTAAATAGCCAAACATTACTTTGGCCTTGTTAATTAAAAAATAGTATGTTTTTTTACTATTGTATGATATTCATAAAAGAAGAAAGGTGCATTTAAATTAAAGTGGATTTCAGGTAGTCTGACTGCTAGTATTTTAGATAGTAGTGGATGCTGGAAGATGAGCCGTTATAGATGGGATGATAATAAATACTCAAGTGGAAATAGATTTTAATTATGCTTTTTAAAAAGAATACATTGGTTTTGCTGGTTGTTTTTAGATTGTTTTTTAAATCTTAAACCCATTTGCTATTTAATATGCTATCAACTCTTCTGTTAATTTTTAAATAAATTTTGCTGTTTCTTGGTACTAGAATATTATACCATGATAGCAAAATGATACAAATGTTTAACTGAAGTCTTGTATATGGGGCATGGAAGAATTTTTTTTTCCTCCTACAAATGTGTTAGGCGTTTTTTTCTGAAATTCCTTCTGCCTGTAATTTGAAACTTGCATTGCATATAAATCTAGGGCAAATTGAAAAATATTGGTGAGATACATAATCTTTGTAGCTGAGGACAATATCACTGTTCCCGTCAGTACAGTCTTTCCAATTTCGTAAAATAATGGGATCAAAGAAGCATTTTACAATGTGATCCAAAGCCATCTTGACAAAAGCCAAAGAAAGGAAGTGTTTGAGGAAAAGCTTTTCCTCATATCCCCAAATAATTGCGGTATTCCCAGATAATTGGTCATTCATTTTATAGCATAGGTAATGGAAACATGGTATCTCTAACATGTTCTGAAAGAACAACTCAGGTTTCTGCAGGTTGTGAAATAAACCAAGAAGCAAACAAAAAAACTTGCTTTCTCAAATAGCTGCATGGCCTTAAAATATAATTGCATGTATTTCAAAACCTGGGGAGTATTCCAGGAAAATCTCCGCGAAAAGAAGTTTTTCTAATATAAATGTTGTGCTTTGGATTATTGACAATCAGTGGATTGTTTATGCGTTTGCTATATACATGGTCATGTTGTTTACAGATAAACTCCTGTGTGGAAAAATTGTTTCAATGTGTGATTCTTTTTTTATTTCCAGGGAACTGATCTTTCGAGATTGGTAGAAGATTTTTTCTCCATGAAGGAGGAGGTCTTAGCCCGTGACTTTGACTTGGGATTTTCAGGGAACTCGGATGATGTTGTCATGCATGCCATCCACTTGTTGGGGAACTGTGTAAATATCACAAACACTAGCCGAAACAATGAGTTCTTCATCACTCCCAGCACAACAATACCTGCTGTCTTTGAACTCAACTTCTACAGCAATGGAGTTCTTCACGTATTCATTAAAGAGGCCATTATTGGTATGTGTTGGGGTTTACCAAGGAAAGACTTTCCTATGACTCATGAAGTCTAAGTATCTGCACAACCTCTCCCACCCCCCATTTTTCATGTAATTTATTCATATATTTCTTCCCTTCCTGATTCAGCCCATGTTTACTCTAACAAAAATAACTTTAAAGTAAACTTGGTTTCGGTTTCTAGAATGTTTCCCTGATTTTTCTCATTATCTTTTATCTTTGGTGGAAGTATTCCTCTGTTGGTCCCTGCCATAGGCAAGGTACTATCAGAGTTTTGAGCCAACAGAGAATCATAGAATCATAGAATGGTTAGAATTGGAAGGGACCTTAAAGATCATCGAGTTCCAACCCCCCTGCCATGGGCAGGGACACCTCGCACTAGAGCAGGTCGCTCAAAGCCCCATCCAGGGGCTTCCAGGGATGGGGCATCCACAACTTCCCTGGGCAACCTGTTCCAGGGTCTCACCACCCTCATAGTAAAAAATTTCTTCCTGATATCTAATCTAAATCTCTTCCAATTTCAAACCATTGCCCCTTGTCCTGTCACTACACTTCCTGACAAAGAGTCCCTCTCCAGCTCTTCTGTAGGCTCCCTTCAGGTATTGATATGTTTTTGTCATTACTGTTTCCATGAGATTCTGTTTCAATCTAACATTAACTGGATTCAAGTGGAAGAGTGGTGAATTCTGTCTTTATTCTTTAATTGCACGTGTAATACTTGACTGCTTTTAGGACTAGAAGTAGGCCAAAAAAAAGTTTTCAGTTTCCTTTGCTATAAAGTTCTTTGGAGAAATAAACTTTGCTTATGTCTGTTTGTGCTCTAGCCTGCAGTCTTCATGCGGTTCAGAGTAGGAGGTACAGAAATGGTACCAATGGTGCTTCTCCCAGTTTGATTAGTCAAGAACACCTGGTCCGAAAAGCTGCCAGTTTATGTTACCTGCTTTCTAATGAATTTACTATATCTTTGGTAAGTAATTGCATTAATTGCCCATGTTTCAAATTTTTGTTCTGCTTGGAGCTGCATGTGTTATGTTTGGACCAGTCGATGCTTTCTTCAAGTGTCATGGTTCTGGTATGTTCACTGTTAGTACAGTCTGATGGTAATGGGTATGAAGAGGTTGAATATAATTTGAAAAAGGAAGGCAGCGTTGTTCCCACTTGCTTCAAAGAAATGTCTGAACGTCTGAATGAATTCAGTGCCATTAGAACAGTTCACCCAAAAGTCGTCTGGCCTAAGACAACAGGTGAATTAACTTGCCAAAATCCTGTCAGGCACCACCTTGTTTCCTTGGCAAGGTGTGACAAAATTAATCAATGTGGTTTCAGGGATATGTACTGAGTGTGGCCAGCTGCTCCTGCGGGTCTAAGTGGGCGATGCTGTAGCCGGTAGCGATGCTGCTGTGCTGGCTTTACTCCTCCCCTGAGAAAGCAAAGCCACTCTCTCTCCCTCAGCTTCCCACATCTTGAAGTTGGGCTTTTTAATGCCTTCTAACAGATTTTTTTGTCGCTTACGTCATTAGACCATCACAACTATGTCTGCATTCTGCTCAAACTATTTAATTTTTTTTTTTTTACTTAAACAAATACAAGTCTTTGCGAGTACCCAACTCATGTGCATTTGCATAGGTGATTGAAATTATGCTGGGAACTAAGGCTCCAGATTCTAAAGATATTCTTAATTTGCATAAGAGTGCAATAGTCACAGTGTGCCACACCCAGTACTTAGTGGCAATTTTAAACACAACTTGACTTTGGTTTTTTTTGTTTTGTTACAAAACACTGAAGAGAGCTGATGTTATCTCAGTTCTGAGACACTCTGTATACTTGTAATTTTAAGTGCTAGATATTTTTTTTCTTATATGTAGAAGTTACTTAGAATTCTAGAGATTCTTTAATTCTTAAATTTGCACACATACTTGTGCCTTTTTGCATGAAGCATAAGCCAAATTTAGTAATTTTGTCTGGGCAGTAATGTAGCTCATATGGAGGGGTTCTTTAATAAATTTTTCTTCTGTTTTCAGAGCTAATAATTGACTATTAATTTTTTTTTAATTTAGAAAATATTTCCTACATGTTCATGAACGATGTGAGTTATGATGGTTTTCTATTCAGAGTTTGAAAACACACAAGGGAGTTTCATAAAAGTGTACTTTCCTTTAAATTCCAAATAATTCACTGTATGAGTGTTGATTATTTTAGTTTTATGATGATTTCATTCCAGAATTGTTAACAAACTAAAATTTGGTTAGAGGTGATTAAAAGGAGAGAATATTTAATGTGGTTTTCTAGTAATGTAGTAGTGCATTTCTTGAAAAACCTTGGACAAATTCTAAATATACTATTTCACTGTAATTTTTTTAATGTCTGCCTGTCGGACAGGATAAACATAAGGGTGGTGCATTGGGATTATGCTAGTAAAAGTTTAAAAACTTGCTTAAAAGGACTAACACTGCTGTATCTAAAACATTCATACTGAGCAGGGAACTGGAGTTGCTGTGATGGGTACAATGGATGCGATTTTTTCAGTGCATTTCTTTTATGTTGTGCAGCCTTGCCAGGTGATATATCAAGTTTGCCATGAATCCGTGGAAAGGCTGATACAATATGGCATTCTTCTGGTGGCCGAGGTAAGGTGGTAGAGGTCCTAAATGAGATTTGTTTCTTGTACTTTCACCATAGGTAATTTGTGGTGCTGAGTTGTGAGTCTTGTTCTAAATAGATGCTGTTACAGAAAGCTTGTAACAAGTCCAGCACTGATGGTACTTCGTTGTTACCCAAATGTCTGATGCTTATAAATGTGTAGTCATCCTGGGATGCTATGAATGACTCTGTAATTTCATTGTACCATTAAACCTGCTAAGGAAAACACACGTTTTACACTGTCTTGTGAAATGGGGATTTATTTTATTATTGGAGCCATTTTGAATTGTAGCATAGCTACATGGATGTTTGCTTTCTACTCTGCAGGAGTCAGTAGTCCAGATCTTTAGTCATTCTTTGATTCCTTTACACCCATCTCAAAATCACTGTGAGCCTCCCCTGCCAGCACAATTTGCAGCTCCAGGGAAGTACTGGGGTCGCTGTGTGGTGCAATCTGCCAGAGGCGTACGCTCTAAAGAAAACTTGGGGACCAGGGGATGGCTGTCTCAGCATGCCTTTGCTTCCCAAACTTTTCTTGCGTGCAGTAAACAAAACTTGGTGCCCCGGAGGAAGCAGCAGAGTTTAAAGGGCACATAGAGGAGAGTTACATATTTGGCTGCTTTCTTCTTTCTTGCAGCTCTCCAGTTTCAAAGGGGGCTAGAGGTGCTTCTGGTGTATTTGTTAATAGCCGCTGCTTCACTTGAATCTTATTAAATACCTTTTGATAGGTGCTTCCATAGTAAATAGTACCACAGGTATATCAATATATAGTACCTATGGTACTATTAATGGTACTATAAATAGTACCATAGGTACTATTTACTTGATATACTTGGATATTAAACATTCTCCTTCTTTGGAGTTACTGCTGCTTGCTTTTTATCGGAACTACTGACATGTTGTCATGCGTTAGATTGTAATCATTATTGGATAAATCCAAAAATGAGTACTAATCAGAGGATTAGGAAGAAACCTGTATGTTCCATGCCTGGGGACAGATGAGGAAAATAGGTGTGGCCAGCAGTAGATACGCACCTCTCTCTACTCAAGCATGAAACCTGTCTTGAGGGTTCTTCTGTAAGTTTCAGATGCTGAGTCTGGTAGTTTAGAGCTGGGATATAGAAAGCTATTAGGCAGTATATAAATAGTTTTGTTGTTTGATGTACACCACCAACAGAACATTTGAACGCTTAAAAAGGGGGTATGTTCCATCAGTAAATTTCTTAAACTTAGAAAACCTCTGTACCTGCTTACTCCTTTTAAAATGTTAAGAATTTGCATAATCAGTGCAAACACAGTAAGCAATGGTTATTTCATGACTTCAGACAGGTTGGAGATGTTTATGGGGTTTTTACAACCTGTCCTCTAGGAAGGTAGCTAGGTTCTGCCTCTTCTAATTATTTTGGTTTTCTGTTGACATTTAACACATTGATAAATTTCCCATTAAATTGAGTTTGATCCATGCTTTTAAAAAAATATATATTTTCCTGTGATTCCGGTGTCTATTTCCAAAACTAAGTAATACTCCTAACACATAGTGATCTCTTCAGTACTTTTTTTTTTTAAACTTACTCTGTCACCTTTGCTTCAATCCAAATAAAACATTTGATCAGAGTGTAAGATTAGAAAGATGCCATTCTTCATTTGCTGCAGAGGCCTTTTTCTTTGTCACTAATACTATGACAGTAATCACATCTATGAGGTGTTTGTTATCCACTTGGTTTTAATCTTGCCCGATTTCCATTTCTACATGGAATAACTACGTGGGGATCTTTCCTCGGCAACTTACAACTGGTCACCTTTGAAAAATCTTTCTGTTCTGCTTTGAGCAAAAGAAATAATAGTGAATGTGTGGCACTAAGACTTCCCTTATTCTTTTGAGCGTGTGTTAACTGTCTCTAAAACTCATCTCTGAAGATGCGTTGTTGAAATTGAACGTTGCATCAGACATTGGTTAGTCAGGTGGAGTATTTCTGTTGTACCTCAGTTACTGTACACCTGACCCTCTGACATACCTGCGTTGTTGCGTAATAGAATGAAATCTCTATTCCAGTAGGTCTAGTATGTATATATTTGTCACGTGTGCTTATTGTCTCTGCATTACCTTACTATGTCCTCACAAAGGAGTGTTATGATACTTTACAACTATATAAAACACTTTACTAATTAATGGTTTTACTAAATAGATGAAAAGGAAACAACAAATGCTTTTTCCCCCCTCGCAATACTCATTAAGAAATTGCGTTCTTGCTGTCATGCACCCATCTCAAAAGCTTGAAGAAATGTTTATTTACCTAAAACATCTACCTGCCAACAAGTGTAAATCCATGCCCTGCTCCGAGGGTGGATTACAGTGGGGCATTTGTAGGTCACCAAATTTCTCTGCTTGTCAGGGTGATTAGCAGAAGGGAGTTGCTGTGGTGCAACAGGTGGAGGGTCTTAATGTCTCAACATAATCCAGGTTAAACAATTTAAAGCCTTTGTGATTAAAACCGGCTCATTCTGTTCCAACCAGTATCTCACCTGGGGACAAATGCAAGAACACCATCATTAGAGGCAGTAAGTTACCACCTCCAAATAAGGACTGTGGCATTCTGCATTAATTGAGATTTCGACTCCTGTAATGTAATCACACAGAGTTTACTACTCTGTCTTTAAGGCAACGGTAGTGCAGAGGTTAGCAGCATCCCCATCCACATAGCATCTCAACTTTCCTTCCTAACAACTGAAAACACTTCCTTAGCAGCTGCTACTGCATGGCCTCTCTTAGGAAAATTCAGCAACACTTGCAAAGATTTTCACTTTTATTTGACAGGTAAACTAAAGAAAAGCAGTATTTTTCACCAAATTTCTCTTCTCTGCTTATCTCAACGCTGTCTGTAATTTGGTCTCACTTATTTTGAATGGACTGATTAAGTCAGATGAGATTATAAAAATAAACCTATTGTTTGCCTGGATTTGAGGGTTTTAGCTATTTACCACCTTGTCTTTCAAATTTAAGCAGGATGATCAGGAGGATGTTAGCCCCAGTCTTACAGAACAGCAATGGGATAAAAAACTTCCTGAGCCGTTATCTTGGAGAAGTGATGAGGAAGATGAAGACAGTGATTTTGGAGAAGAGCAGAGAGATTGCTACCTGAAGGTAATATTATCCAAAGGCTAATAACATTGAAGCCTGTTGCGAGAGATACAAACTACTTCACTAGTTCGGGAGTGGTAATGATAATTGGGGTTTTTTTGCTGGGTCACAGTGTAGAGTCTGCTATATTATTCTACAGTCAGTAAAACATCTTTCTGTCCTTCCTGTGGGGAAAACAGCTGAAGAAACATAAAATAATCTTATGGGGAGTTGGAAGGGCAATGGTTAGTGTCATGGAAACTGATAAAGGGTTAAGTATCTTAGTGTCTAAATGTTTCATTCTTTACTGACAGCACTCACTCTAAAAGTTTCATCATGTTGACTTTATACATATTACCAGTTTTCTCACAGAGCTGAAACAAACACTCTTTAGGGTATCTTCTTAACACTTGGAAACTTATGTCCATCTCTGCGAGTGTACGGCAACCCTTCTGTTGGCAGCAGAATAGTATGATGTGTTTAGTTTTATCTTAGGAAAATAGATAATATCCTGGAGGAGGAAACAGTAGCATTGCTTCGTCATGGTCTGTGCCTGTTTTGACCCTTGTGGTAAACTGCTTTTTTGTCACACTTTCATTATGTGCTATGTTGTGCCCCTGTGCTCCTTTTTGTACTAAGAATTATTTGGGCTGCTGTTTTGCTGTGTACTGTGTTGCAGGTCATTTCTTGTTTCCGCTGGTCTCTGTCACTTAAGCTCTTGTTGCCCTTTCTTAGGTGAGCCAGTCTCAAGAGCACCAGCAGTACATCACTTTCCTACAGAGGTTGTTGGGTCCCTTACTGGAGGCTTATAGCTCTGCTGTCATCTTCGTGCACAATTTTAATGGGCCAGTTTCAGAGTCCGAATACGTTCAAAAGTTACACAGGCACTTAATAAGCAGGACGGAGAAGAATGTTGCTGTATATGGTATGTTAAACTGTTCTTGGAACTGGATTTGATGAATTCTGTTCCTCCTAGCGTGAGGCAGCCCAAATTCAATTGCAGTTTGTTTATCTCTGGGTTTTCTTTCTTGCAGCTGAGAGCGCTACCTACAGTCATGTGAAAAATGCAGTGAAAGTCTTTAAGGAAATTGGGGTAAGTGTTCAGTGATCAAAGTTGGAGACTGCTAAGTTTCATTTTAATAATGAGCACAATTTTGACAATTCATGGAATCTATTCAGTCTCAGTTTAAAATCTGTGAATGTGTCTGTGCAGATGTATTGTGGCGTTTGAGTGTTTTGTTTTCCCTAAGACTCAGGTCTGTAGTAGAAGAGCACACTTTGCAGAACAGGGCACTTTGTGCCCCCGAGAAAACCTGTCTAGATGCAGGCTAGGTGACTAGACGTGTTTATTCACAGCAAATGAAGTTCTTCTGCTCTACTCCATGTCCTTCCTGGACATCAGTGACAGTGTTGGAAGGCTAAGAGCATGCTCTGTGTTTAGTAACAGTGAAATTTAAGTTTGAAGGACTACTTAAATCTTCAAAAAGTATTAATTATTGAATTTTGGCTTACAAGTGAATGATGCTGCAGGAGAACCATCCTAAACAGACCTCCAGCATACACCATGAGGATACAGGTTTTCTTTAAAATAAAGGATCAATTTTGCATTTTACTGCTAGCGCTTAAGATTTTAAATCACCTATCTAGATTTCCTGCATGTCAGGTGGGATTTAGCATTATAGTTTTGGAAGAGTCAGTATTTAGGCAAAGCATTGCTAGGTAAGGGATTTGAAGTCTTTGTCTTTAAATTCAGATGTATTAAATAATCTAACACTAGTTAGTCTATAGTGAACGTATCTTCTTGTAAGAGCTGTGAAGAAACCACATAACAAACCCATCATTTTAATTCTGATTTATTCTGCTATTGGAAAAGTGGAACTAGATAGCATCTGCTGAGCAACTATTCAGAGCATAGCATCTGAATTCATGTTTTCAAAGTGCTTACACTTTCAACTCAGATGCCTTTTGAGTGCATGTTTTATCCCTTGCTGTTAGGAGTTGACTGTTTATCATACACTGTGCTTATTTCTCAGCTTCTCTTCTTCTGTACCACTTGAAAGGCTTTATTGTTGAGTGAATTCTAATAATGTCTAAGGGCATTGCCATCCAAGCTTTCAAGAAAGGGGAAAAAAAAAGAATCTTGCAAATAAGAGTAACTTTAGTATAGACTATAAAACTTTAATCACAAAAGAAAGGAGATTCCTTTAACACGGTCACGCTTACATATATTCATGCTGTGCTTTAGGTTTTCAACCAGACGAAACAAAGAAGAGACACCATTTTGGAACTAAGCACTACGTTCCTACCTCAGCGCAACAGGCAAAAACTACTGGAATTCATCATGAGCTTCATGGTATTATAGACCACATATAGCACCTTTTTCCAGTGACATGAAGACAGGTTTTGAGACTGTGTCAAAGCCTGGGGGCATTTGCTAATCCTTCAAAGTGTAAGGTGCCACTGTCTGGGTAAGGCCTTCTCTGACTTGAACTACTGGAAGACAAGTGCCTTCTTACGTATGCATTTATGGGTTTCTTACAGTCCCAATCCTGTTGTAATCCAGCGATACTCAGATGACACTTTGGATACAAGTAATTAAACATGTTGCAAAAAATAAGATAAATTATTAGAATTAGATTTAAAATGAAGAGTGAAGTTTTATCAGTGTTATGTTTTAAATATACTTTTAAAGACTGTAACAGATGCACAAATGCACGTATTTGTGATCTGTAGCTAACCCTGAGATCTTGAGTTTAGTGGCAACACAGCTTCTGGCATGAACAAGTAACCTCCATTCCTATTAAGTTTTATTGTTTTAAATAAATGGTTTAAAAATTTTGCTTAGGCAGGATATGTATTTCATGGATGAAGCCATAGTTTTTCATAAATGTTAACATAAATGCCAAAATTCTAATGAGAGTAACAGTTACAGACATCTGAGAATAGTGATCATGTAGCAGCTGATTGTGAGAAACGTTGTTAGCAGGCACAGCTTGCACTATTGGCGCTGTGTAGTGCAGTGGTAAATTGCACTAATCACTGCTGTCATGAAGAATGTGAGAGTAGCGTTCTTGTTTTTCTTATGGCATCTGTCATTCAGCCAGATGAAAGTCAGGAGACAGTTGCCTGAATGTGAATATCTTGTAAAATCTTAGATTATTATTTAATTGAAAAAAGCTATTTTGTTGTTGGTTTTTTTTTTTTAATTAGTAGAGCGTCAGATACCTTTTTCTTTTTTTTTTTTTTAAGTAAAGACTTGATTTGGTGAAATAATTATTAATTTTGGCCCTAAAAATTTCAGCAATAACTTTTACAATGCTTTGAAAAAGAGTGTTCATACTGTATTCTGTTGCTGAGCAGATCTAAATTGGCAGGAAATAGTAACCTCTAGAAACACAGAAATATCATATACAATGTACTTTTGAGTCTGATCTAACTGACTTACAGAAAAAAAATATAATAATTTGCAGACTGAACTGAATGATGAATAAATTCTGTCCTACGAAACAGGACTCTGGTCTTGCGATTTGATCCTTTTGCATGGGGGACTTGCACTGTAGATTTCATCTTCCCTTCATGTGAGCGGAGATCAGACTGCAAGCTGGAGGCCTGTGCCGAGTACAGCTCATCTAGCTGAAGCAATAACTTGGTGGTTTGTGAAGCTGGTTCGCTTGTGAAATGTGGTTTTCCTCATTCAGATTGCCTTCTAGATGAGGGACATCAAACATTTCAATTACCGCAATGTTTCGCTTGATTCTCGCGTCCTGGCCCTTGTGAGCATCGATCCCCCCCAAACTTCACCTTGTAATCTCTGTTGCTTAACATCAATGCGGAAAAGCATACTTGAATCCCAGCGTTTGCACTGTTACGCCAGCACAAAACTGATGCACACAATTTGAGTTTGTGGCCAAGGAGCTTGCATTTGTACTGCACATTTGTCAACGAGAGTATTTCTGTAAATTTTTTTTATTAAATGCTATTAATATTTGAAACCTGCAGTTTATAGTTTATTAGCATTCTACTGTTAGCACTGTGAGACGCACGTGTTTTGTCACTAAACCAGGTGCTCTACAACACTTAAAGAATTTCTGAACCAAAGCTACATTAATACGGATAAAAACCGACCCTAGAGTCGCTTTTGTTCTGATGTCCTCCTGCTGTCTCAGCAGGATAGTGACTGCATCGCACATAATTTGTTTTGTGAAGTCCACTAGCGATTTAGAAAACAGTTTCATCTCATACTCGCTAATGTTCACTGTTTGTTAACCTGGTGAATGCTCCATACAATGGTTGTTGCTGATGGCTTCCATTTAATGTCGAAAAAAGACGAGGTGCTTCTGAATAACGAGCTCTCATAGTTTACTGCATTTCAGTAAATCTGAAGTGTACTAACAACGAAGATTGTACATAAAAAAAAAAAAAAAAGCTTTTTAAAAATGAAGCAATATGAAGCAAACAAAACTTGAGTCATTTTATTAAGAATGTTCTGCCAACTGATGTATTAGTTACCGTAAAACCCAGGAGTACTGTGGTCACTGGAGTGTTCTGGCTGGGTGTTGCAACTAAGATAACTTGTGGCTTACATTTAAAGGAAAAATTTAAAAAAAAAAGGTTCATATAAATCAATGAGTGGGTAGGATAATAATGCATGTGAATACACATTAATGACTACAGTTAGTATGCAGAGGGAGGGGGGCACCTCTAAAACTGGTTTGGTTTTGTATGTAAAAAAACCTGCATGTGAGAAATCAGTGCTACGAATGGTATGGCACTGGAAGCCTTGGCATTCTGCAGCAAGTGTGTATGTATACATATATATATGCAAGCATGTATATCATGACACACGACAACTATGCTTTTCCCTGAAAATCAAGCACAGAATATAAAATCATCAGGCTGTAACAGTCAAAAACTAAAACTAACACTTTTGCACTGTATTTACACCTTCAGTGTCTTCTGATTTTTATTAACTTCTCGTGTTTCCTGTGCTGATAGAATGCCAGGCTGAGTTAATTTCGGTAACATTAACCAGTAGAGAAGAAAGGACTGGCCCTGAATTACCACAAATGTATTTTAAGACTCTCCTCTTATACAGAGTTACACGAGTCTTGTCCTTCTTACGAGCATATTTCTCAGGTGTGCAAGTCCTTCTGGGCCAGGATCTTCTATGATAGGAGAAACTTAATCTTTCCATACGCATCCTTTAGATCTCACATTTTGAGAGTGATGAAGACGTTAGAATCCCACTTCCCGTGCTGCCGCAGCTACCCGGGCCCCCAGGGATCATAAAGTTGTTAATATATTTACTTTCCACTCGCGCTGAGGCGGGAGGCGTACCTGCCTTCTCTTTGGCATTATAGGGCTTTATTCACCTGTAGTGATTAGGAGTCACGTACGCACACTTGCCTTCCACCGCCCGCTCCGCAAAGCAGTGTCAGAATCACCCTGTAGAAGGAGGTCGGGCTGGAGGGGATGTAAGATACCGTTGCTCTTGTGTTTCTGTGCTAATGAGCCTGATACTGCTTCCTTGAGAATGTTACCACGTTTTACCTGTTACGTGTAATGCCGTGTCTGTTGTAGAAGCACAGAAGTGTACTGGAGTCATTTTAATAAATTAAACTGTTTGCTAATATGACATTTAACAAGCTCTTCTAGTGTTTTGTTTGTTTGCTTGTTGTGGGTTTTTTGTTTTGATTTTTTTTTTAAATAACCTGCTAAGATAATTCATTCAATAACTTTGTTCCCATTCCAGGTAGTTTCTGAAATTTTACAATGAAAGCTTTTCACGGTTTGCGTATCTCTACCAGTGTATGTACTGGAGCAGAACCATTTAAAAAGCGGATCAAGGTGACATCCTGACTCCTGGGTCAGTGTCTGTTTTGTTGGGAAGTGGAGGGGCTGTTCTGCTTCTCTGTCTCCCTGGCCCTGAACGTGGCTTCCTCTTTTAAGGGCGCTAAAAGTTCCTCTCGCCTTAGAGGGACGGGGGTCATTCAGGAGTTGGGGGGAGGGCACAGACTGTCCCTGCTCGGGGTGATTTCAAGCTGACCTAGAGAGCAGTAAGTGTCTGTCAGCAATTCTGACAGCATCTGGCAAATGGGAATCAATTGGAGTGGGGCTTTAATAGAATAAAACCTGCATAGATGATCATTACTTAAACTGAGGAGGAGGGATGCTGTTTCACCCTTCAGAAAAAAGTTGTAATCAGCCGATTCTTTAAGAGGCCTCTAGCGATGTTCACATGCAAGCAAGGTGTGATTAATTGACAAATCTAGGCTGAGGTAGGAAACTAAAATTCAATTATTGTCAATAGCTTGAATAAAACCCAATTCTTATTGGTGATGACCTTACCTGTTATTCTTTCTGTAAATGTCCTCCTATTTCTCAGTCTTTTAAAATCCCAAATGTCAGATAAAGCACTTACCTCTGGTTTTTGCTTAATTCAGTTTTCTTGTAATAACAGCTTGTCAGGCTTATTTAGAAGGATCGCTTGATTTGAGCTCTCTGCTTTGTTCTCCCTTGTGGTACACCAAGTTTTTGGCAGCCCCGTGTTTTCAAGGTAAGATCCACATTGATCTGAGTTGCTGCTTGAAACGTTTTCATCTCAGTCTTTTACAGATGTTCATTACACTTTGCATTTGCTGGGTGAGAAGTATCACCCTTACTAATTCTTCTGTAAATTGTCCCACCTGTTAATGTAATTGTCCAAAAAGTATCCTATTTGATGCTGTCATTAGAATAAGGAACTTTCTGGCTTTTGGGAAAAACAAATATGAAAAAGTGATTGCTGTGTGTTATGCCAGAGTTCAGACCTGAGAGACCATAAACCCCAGAGAGACTTTTAGGTTTCATCTGTCACAAAACACTGACAGTTCCAGAAACAAAAGCTATTTAGTGAATTACTGTATTACTATTAGTGATAGAAATACGTGCATATGTAACTATGCAGTGCGGTGTTTCAATAAAAGATGCATGGAATAATTGCTATGAGTAATTTGCACAAGCAGGATGTTCTCCAGCATAGTAATAATATTGTTTCTTAAACTAACAGTATTTGGCAATCTTCAGGTCCCAAATGTTTTAGAGTGACAATCTCTGACAGATCAGGTGGCCTCGACATGGAGATCAGATAACGTGCCTAAGGCCATATGTGGGTTCAGTGACACCTATGAGCCCATTATTTTGCTCCCAATTTGTATTGTCATTGGCAAGTGATGCTAGTTTGAGGAAGGCTGCGTGCGTACAGGTACTAAGCTTATTTGTTTTCCTCCCCTTAAAGCACAATTCACAATCAGAACGGAAGAGTTATGGAGCGGAAGAATTACTGTTAGTAGTGGACACGATTCCAGTAGCATCTGTTCTGAGTCTCACCTATTCAGTACCTTCATTACTGATCTGGGGAATGGAAGAGAGAGTTTGCTGTTTACATTTGTAGATAACGAGGTCTGGGAGAGCCAGGTGGCACACCGGAGGTTGTGGTGGTCTCAGTGGTAATGATACATTTTGGAAAGATCTGAAGGCAAAAAGAAGAACACAATTCAACCAGGGAAGTACAAGGTATTACAACTGAGAGAAGGAAAACTAAATGCGCAGGCACAGGAGAGGAAATAAACTGGCTGTGTAGCAATTCTTTGGAGAAAACTCCCAATTTCCTGGCAGATCACAAGCAGAACATGAGTCAAAAGGGGCACGCTGTTATGAAAAGGGCAGGCGTCGTGCACATGAATGACAAACAAAGGGCAAAACTTCCCAGTCCGTTCGGATTGGTAAGGTCTCAGCTGGGACACCATGTTCTGCTTGAGCAGCTCTATTTGAAGGATGATACGGGCAAGATGGAAGGCAGAAAAAATGGCTTTTATTTTCCCTCTTGTGGAAAAGAAGACAAGAGTCTGGATTATTCCCTGGCTGTAGGAGTACCTAGGTTGGATGAAAGTAGTGAATTTAGTCTTCAGTTGCAGTGAGGCACGCATGACTGTAAGCATAGAGAAGCACTGAAATAGGTGGCCTGAGCGGGCTGATGTTTCCCTTGTTCTGGGTATTGTGACCCTATCCCTGTCCCTGGCAGTCGTGCCCGGCGGTGGTGAGAGGAATGGATGGGAGGTGAAGCTCTGCCTGCCAGGTCCGGGCGCCTTTCCCAGGTGAAGTAGAAAAGGGTTTGTGCAGAAGCAGCTTGGTCAGGCTGCTTCGATGGTCTGGCTGGATCTTCATCCCCGAGTTCTGAGATCAGGAGCAGCTCTAATGCAAGTTACGCTTCTTGTTCCTACAATTGCTCAGGAATGAAATACATGAGGGCTTTATTAACATTGTTCTAGGAAAATGTTTGTTTAGTGTCAAAAAGCACGTGGAGTGCCAGCAGCGATCAGGAAAAAAGTAGAGAGGAAACCGGGTAACATCACCCTGCCTCTGCTCTGCATCTTGAGTGTTGTGTGAGCATCTTCCCAGAGAGATGTGTAGGAGCCTCCTGCCTCTGCCAGCGGTAAAATCCCTGGCGACTGGAAAATGGGTGAGGAATCCTGCCCCTGGCATTTTCACCTTCCAGACTGTTCTTGGCAGATTACAATAACAAATTACAAATTAACCCTGTAATCTGTTAACGGTTTACAGTTTAACTCTGGAAGTACCAGAAGCCAAGTGATATTTCCTGAGTTTTGGGTTTACCACTGCCTTGACTATTGCGTTATCTCGGGAGTACAGGCTCCAGTGATTGTATCTACTCAAAGAAAACGACAAAATTTATAAATGCCACAGACTTGTCAGTGGCGCTATTTTAGCATAATGTGTTTTCTTTGGAAGACTTTCCAGGTTCCCCAAAAAATACTTCAGCAACCTCTTTAAGCGAGCTCTGTACTGTGTGCTGGCTGCTGGGTAACTGCTACCCAAGAAGGTTCGTCGACAGCTGGTTGTCATAGTACCCAAAAACGAATTGTCTTGCCTTTCATTTATTGTCCTCCTCCAGATGAGGCTAAGGAAGGGCCGATGGAGTGGGTTTGTTCCCCAGTTAAGCATTTTGCATAACTGTGGAAAGTTTTGGAGGCTCACCTTATGGCTGTGTTAATATATGTGTTCTCTAAATTTAGCTGAAGCCTAATTTTAGCAGTGGTGGTAGGCACCTCTTTGCATCAGACTTCCTCTCGTCTCTGCAGGATGGAGAAGGCCAATTAAACTACTACCTGTCAGAAAGCGGTAAAAGCCCTTTTCCAGTGTTGATATTTCCCCTTCATTAAACGTAATTGTCATAATCCAGCACCTTTGCCTACAAATCTCTCCCTTTGTCCCTCTGGCTGGTTGGCCATTTATAGCCTCTAGTTTCTTCTTCCTGTGTGCTGCAAGTTCAGACACTCGTTGTCCTCCCAACCATTCCTTTTCCCAGGTGCTTCTCATCGTCCCTCGTAACAGCAACTCTTTGGTTGGGTGACTCAGCTTTCTCACTCAAACAGAGCCCCCAGAATATAAAAATAAGCTCCTTTCAAACCCAGACATGGTAATTAAATTAATGAATATTTTTTATATTGGTTTTTTTTTTCTATCAAAAAATTCTGTTTCCTTAAAAATCAATGTGTTAAGAAGCAGGTGTATTTCTGGCAAGATGTTTGTGAAAGAACTAAATCTGAAGGAATTGCATTGAAGTAGCGGCTTTCTTCAGTTTGGAGTTTTGAAAGTGAAGGTAGGACAAGCTTTTTCTCAAAAATAAGTTTTCCAGAAAAACATTTCAACAAAACAATTGGATTTCAAATGTTTGTGATGTTTCATTCAGCTGTCACTGAAATGTCATTCATCTCCTCTTGTTTTTGGAGAGTAGCTTGATTAATCCAGTAATATTTGTTTTCTTTAATAAATGTTATTAATTATTTTTGAAAACGATCAGCCTGACTCAATGAGATGAACTTTAAGGCTGTGCTGCTGTTGTCAGAATAATACATTCTATGCAAAGAAATTATGTTTTGAGGAAGCCATACTACAGGGCACATTCCCTGAATAACATTTTTTTAAATCCCCGAAAGAAATCACTACATGCCATAAGTTCTAAGTTTTAGAACCCCTCCTTTCTTCCCTCAACACTGTGGATTCTGTCCCCTTTACCCCAAATTGTTTCTCTTTGTCCAAAAGTCTGGGGAAACTGGTTTAGATACAAGGAGAATTCTCTCCCTTTACCAGCTGTAATCATTAACCCAAGTTGTAGTTTAGGGAAGTCTGAAGCAAAGAAGCATAGCAATATTAGAAGCTGGTGTTTCTGGCTACACTCCAGAGGGTTAGGAGAGCGAACCAGGGCAGGAGGTTGTGTGTTTGGTTTTGTTTTTTAATTGGTTTATATGAAGTTATCCATTTGCAGATGCAGAAGGCAGTAAAAATGAAAAATGTTGGAATCAGTGACACATGTAGTTAATTTTCTGAACTAAGTAAATTAAGTACAAATTGGTTATTAATAATTCAAAGCAAAATGCTAGATAAGAAATTGGAGCAGCTTGTCTATCATTTTCAACCATTAAAAGATTAGTCTGAGCAAGGCAGTCCAAGGCTGCCTTATCTTTTATTAAAGCCTCACTTCTTCATTTATTAAAGAATCAGATCTAAATGATGTATCAGGTTTGAGACATGGCTGTTGCAATAGTCTGGTGTGTTGTGCTGAAAGGTGGGTTGGGAGCAGGAAATTCGGGGTATGTGGGACCTCCTGGAGATAGCCTGGTCCCTTCCTTGGGGATTGGTGTTGTAGGCCATGTGAAGACGTGAGGAGCTGAGAGGGCAGGGAGGGTTGTGCGCTGGAGGGACGTTGCTCTGATACATGGAGATTGAGAACTTGGCTCTGAAGGGCTCTCCAAATGTGACCCTGGGAAGACCACGCAACGCTCTATGTTTGTTAGAAAGCCCTTCGGTGCTCGGGAGGTGACGGCGTGGTGCCCAGGTCCTGGGAGAAGCGGTGAAGGATGGACTGATGCCTCCCTAGTGCCACGGGTATTAATGTGCCTGGTGCTACGCCCACTCTGCTGGCATCCCCAGGTGGATCTCTGGGCCGGGCTCCTCTGCCCCATCTCTGCTCCCGAGCAGAAGTGATAGCTGCTCAGCCGCTCCACAGCAGGGCTGGAGCGTGTGGCTCGCACAGAGGGCTGCCACCCAGCAGCATCACAGCAGGTAGGGATAAACGAGGGGAGGAGAGGCACAGTGAGACTCCCAATCCAACTATCTCAGGGTGGTTTTCTTCTTTAACACACAAAATTCCATTCTCCCTGCGATTGCTATGTGATTATAGCAATTTCCACTGTCTGCATGGGCTCTCGTACAGTGATTTCTTTCTCCCAACTCAGTCTCATACAGAGGGTTAACCTTGAGTCTGGCTGCTCCCTGCTGTCTAAACCACATAAGGGCTTTTTGTTTAACTTGCCTAAGAAAACACTCTTTCCCCACTGTTTGCCTGCTTTTGCATTCAGGCTGTGCTTTGTGAGGTAAGAATTGCCTCTCAGATCTATCAGGGTTACACTACAGTGAAATAAAAGCAGCCTTTCCAAAGCAGATGTGCAGTTGCCACTTATGTCCATGGGTAGAAAAATTCCTGGTGGCTGGAAAACAGGGAGGTAAGGACTTTGGCTGTGGCATTCTTAACCTTTTTCTTTAATGGGATTTTGTTATTTCACTAGCAAACAAATATAGAGGAGCCCAGCTCCATCTCCAGTGTCTCCAGCAGATGGTGGTGGAGTTTCATCTACCATTGCGATTCCTGCAGAGGGCCTGGACATCTCCATTCCCGCACCTCAGCCCCGAGGCTGTCCATTAGAAACAAAACATAATTTCCTTAGCAGCCAGATGCAGCATTTGCTTAACATGGAAAGCGTTTCGTTTGGAGCTGATTTTATCTGTTGCTGTGATTGATTTTTATAGTTGCAGGAGTCAGGCTGCGCTTGGCACCTGACACAAACACCACCACCTTGAAAGACCATCTTCAATGCCTGTGGGCACAGAGTGGTGTTTACTCTGCTTCAAGAGAACATTTGCGTTAGGAGAGAAGTTCTTCACCTCACCTTCCTCCTACACCCGCTGTCCAGACAGGCATTTAAAAAAACCGAAGCCATCATTCCAAGTCCAGACCTGAGCGTGCCTCCGTTTGGAAGTGTCCCAGGTGCCAGACCTGACTTCTGGGTTGCGAACCCATGTCAGGTCCACTCACCCTCCCACCCCAATGCCCTTCTACAGCTATGGGAGGCAGAGAATTGGGTCTTCTGCAAGGTAGGTGAAAAGGAGAGGCTGTGTCTTGGGGTGTTTTGGAGAGCCTGGCAGGACTGCCAGCTGAGCTTATCCCCCTTTAGATGAAAACCTTCCTCTGATGCTGGAGGGCAGCTCCAAGATCTTGGCTGAATGTGGGTACAAAGTGTCCTCACAGCATCACTACATCTCCTAAATATTCTGCAAAGCATTACGAGCATTAATTTAATTTTAAAATGCTCTGCAGGCCTCTCCTTGGGAAGATAACCTTCTGAACTGAGGTGTCCCAGGAAGAAGAGCCATTAAAACATCACTGAACAGCCTAATTCATCAGCCCACAATGTTTTATACTCAAAAGCCTCCTGATGCATCAGTGCAAAGCAAATTTAAACCTGCCCTAAATAAAAACTGAGGAATCCCCTGAGTTTAAGAAATCCTTGAGGGCAGGAGAGTCAGTGCAGCTCACTTTACTGCACAGCGTGTAGGTATGGGGTCTGGACAGGGAGGTGGCTGATGCCTGCTCAGCACCTCTGTCCTGGTATCCAGATGGCTTTGCGGAGGCCAGGAGATGAGGTTCATGTGCATTTCTTGACAACAGCATTGATGCTGACAAATCCTTCTCTTTCCCCTTCCCTGTCCTTGCTCAGTTCTTCCCAGTTGCCTGTGTCCCCTCTTCCTAGGCAGCTGGTTTGAGGCTTTGCTGGGAGCACAGCTGAATGAAATTCTGTAGCTTCCTCCACCTCCATCCCCTTCACTTCTGGATTCTTTTCCAGGCAGACTGAAGTCCCATTCCAGCTCCTTGCGAAGCACCGCTGGCCACTGTCAGCACAGTGGAGGGAGCCAAGCTGGTGACAGGAATGAAGGATGGAGAAAGGTTGAAAGGAGGGCAGGAATATCTTATGCCAGTATTTTTGAGGGCCTCTTAAGGCTGTAGGTTTGTGTGGCAATTCAAGCAATTTCCAACTAGCCCAAAAAGTGAGGTGTGGGGAATGAAGCAACAACGACCAGACCCAGAGCAATTGCCTTAGGGATGGTTTAAAAGTGAGAAGAAGCGTGGTGGGTGAAACCCAGAAATCATAAACCCAAAAGTGTGCTCTGAGCTGGAGAGGCTGCATTTAACTCCCTGTGCCTGTCCTCTGCAGCCTGGCCTGCTGACAGCTTTAGAAACAATAGTATTTTGATTATTCTGCCACTGAACGCTTTGGCATCAGGATTTGATTCCTTTAGTCAAAATTACAAGGAATCGGTTCCTCTATCTTACACTGCTTGTGAGAGAAGTGGTCACTCTGGCACAGGGAAAACTCTAAATGGATTTCTTCCACGCCTGAAATATTAGCTAATCAAGCCTGAAGGAGATTTATGAATACTAACACAGCCACTGGAGGGCAGCTGTAAAACTCACAACTGCCCTTGTAGCCGCTAATCTGTTCCCGAATGATTCACTTCAGCCTTATCTTGTTGCAGCAAACATTCCCCTTTTGCTCTCCTACATTCCTTTTCCTCTCACTCCATTATTCTCACATCCAGCAGGTTTTCCAGCATCCAGGACGGCGGCTCCCTCTGCTCACCTGCCCCTCGATGCTCCAGCCAAAGCCAGCTTGGACAAGAGATTGTTCATCCCCTCTCTCCGAGCATCTGCCCTCTCCGTCTGTGCACCGACTCTCCCTGCTGCTCCTGCCAGAGATGCTCTCTCTGTAACCCAACGGGCAATTTGGATATTCAGGATGAAAAGCCTTTCACCACTCTGAAGGTTCTTCTCAGGGGGTTAAACGCATCCCAGCAGTGAAAAGAGAGGGACACAACTGCCAGGCTGTGGCTGAAGCTTGGCTGCGGCAGGTTGCAGCCTGGCAGGAGACGCTGGGCAGTGAGACAGCCACCGGCAGCACAGCAGGCTGGTGGCTGGCTCGTGGTGAGACCAGTTACCAGCAGCAGGGTGACACTGGTGTTGGGGCAGGCAGGGGTCTCAGCCAGCGGCCAGCTTGCTTTTGTGGACACGGTGGGAGAGGAGTGTTGTGGGGAGAAAGACAGACAGAGGAGGATGAAAGGATGGGCTTGATGGGCGCGTGAAAAACCCGGTAAAATAGAACAGCAGAGGCTTGTCTGCCACCTCCCAGGGCTGAAATAGCCCAGCGCCAGACCAGAAACACACTGGAGCTGGCACCCAGGGAGGAAAGGGAAGGCAAGATGGGACCACCATGCCAGCGCTTCGATGGGAGCGTGGTGCTGAGGCACTGCAGGGTCAGGAGCTCAGTCCCGGCCATCCCTTGACTTCATACAAAGCAGGGATGCGATCGTTTGAATGTCTCTGGGAAGAAGCTGGTTTATTATTAAGAAATAAACCAACTTCTAACTCTCCGTCTTAGGAGCAGCCGCTTCGCTGCCCCCCCGGCTCCCCAGGAGGGGTGGGAGCAGCCCTTGGATCAAGCAACAGGAGGGGAGAGGCAGCCGCATCCCGGCGGAGCCCTGGCTGCGGGAGCACGGCAGGACCGCACGGATGCGCTGCTGCAGGAGGAGAGCGCCTCCAGCTACTCCCCGAATTACGCCATATGCCATTAAATCATTCCACATTAGACAAATCCATGCTCTGGATGATTTCCCTTTTCCGGCACAGTTGAGTGGAGATACAAACACACTCAAACACTCTCTTTCTCTATAATTTTCCTCTTTGTGGTAGATGAGACCTGAAAAAGCAAACACGCATGTTTCCCTGTGGGCTACGATGTTCCCCTAACTGGTGCTTCTGTTTGCCAGCTGTAACACATCCCTTCCAGTCCGGTGCCTTTGCTGTTGTCACTGTGATCCCTATTGCCTCTCTTTGGTACTGCCCTGCAGCAGGGTGGGATGGCTGCCACCCTGCTCCAGCCTCAGTTAAGCAGTTTTTAAATTTCTTTGCTGGCACCAATAACTGTTTGCAAGAGTGAAGCATGGGTAGAAACTAGACATCATCAAGAGGACTCGAGAGCCCCAGTCTCATCCGCTCTGCTTGGGGCTGTGCTTGGCAGTTTTAAGAAATGAGGTTCTTCAGACATCTGGCACGTCTGCCTTCTTTTCCAGACAACTTCTACCAACTTGCACAAGTCAGAGCAATTGCAGATGTAACAACAAGCTGTAATATCATCACTACGCCCGTCAACTCGTTCACTGTTGAGGACGCAGCCGTTGCGTGGCTGAACAGCTGATCGGCCGGTTTCACATCAGCTGCTGCTCGTACGGCCGTGGTACACCACAGGAGGTGTAAGGGCTGTGGGAAGATGTACGACGAGGTGGTGGTTAGAGGAGACAGGACGCAGATTCACAGGAAATAACATTGCATTGGCTTTGTTGTTCATGGGATGCCACCCTTTACAAGCATAAATAGGTTATCCTCTCTTTTTAAATTCCCTGTGTTACTGGCTTCTGAGCATTGATTGTTTCCACACAACCCACAGGGGACAGAATTGCTGTAGCAAAATGAAGGGGAAAAATGAGTCTTTAACTTGACCTGCAACATCAGAGAATTTGACAAATTGTGAGTGTTTTTGTAGAGCTTCTATATCATCACCCTTTTCAACTGAGCATCCTGAATGCTTTATAAATATTAATTAAGTCTCATGTGGCTCCTCTAAATTACGTAAAGACAGAATTGCCTCATCCATCAGAAGAGAGGATCCAGAAGCTGCTTAACAATTTGAGACAGCATTAAATGACACCAGCTCAGTGAATAAGAACATAACACCAGCTTGAAACTTCTGGGCAGGAGAAAAATTTGAGCAAATGGACTGTATCTTTCCACCCTTGAAAAAAAGTAGAGTTTGATCATGAAGGGCAACATGAGGACCTCTCTTCCCATACCCTCCTTCTGTGTCTCCTTTTGCTTTGTGGGAAAATCTTGTCTCCCCTGGTAAACTTTATCTAAGATTAGGGTTTTGGAAAGGAAGCAACCTAAAGGGAAAATGCTGATAAAATCCTCACCTTCTCTCCCAGTCCTAAGACACTATTCATGGCTGACAGATACTGACACTGGGAACTACTGGAAGAGAGGGCTGGACCAGAAGCATGGAGGTGCCAGGGGAGCACAGGGGTTAAGGGAGCTCCGTGGAGCAGCATGGAGCTGGGAGGACAGTGAAGCCAGGCAGGATGTGGAAACCACATTAGACAGAAGAACAGGGTGATCTAAGGGGCTGCCAATGTAGTATCAGAGCACAGGGGATGCTGCTTCTTTCGGAAGGATTTTCAAGATTATTCCCAGTCATTAGGATTACGGAGTCTCACCCATAGAGACCAGCTAAGAGCAGACTGCCAGCCAGTTGCATACCAGGTGCTAGACAAATTACATACCACACCCAGCGGAAGAATTTGAGTTGGGGCTCCAGTTCATTAAAAAGTTTTAATCAGAGTGGAGAACAGCACTTAACAAACATTTACTCAATTTACTCAAATTTCTCATCTGCTACTAAAATGATTCTCATTTTCTCTTTCAAATGCCAGAGACAGACACTGATAAACTGTTTATCCGGCTTGACTTCCCCACATCTGTCTTCTAAAGCCACTCTGAGTTTATGGTTTCTAATAAGACAACCGCAAACCTGAAGAAAAGTAAAGTACACTGCAAAAAACTGCATTGGGAAATAGAGGTTGTTTCTGGTGGTATACGGGATACTCCGAGGCAATCTTGGAATGTTCTAAAATTTCAGCAAGGGCAGAAGACATGCTAGAGATGTTATTTATTTCTCACTGACACTAACTGGCCTTTTATACGGAAAATAATTACAGAAAGGGAACTGTACGGCCTGGTGGGCATCAGGCTGCTCAATCGCTGGCAGGGCTTACCCAGGTCATAAAGGTCAACTGCACCATAAGCTGCGTTAGCTAGACCATAGGTGATTATACCCCTCTGCCAAGCACTTAAGAGGCCACAGCTGGAAAAGTGTGCCCAATTTTGCCCCCACCCTGCTCTAAGACAAAGGCTTGTTCTATCTTGCTCTCAGGAGGCAGCAGACACAAGACGCAACAAGGGAAACCTATCCTGTTAGATACCAGGAAAAAATCCTCAGTGAGGGCAGTGAAACCCTGGCGGAAGGGCTCAGAGACACTGGGGGATCTCTGTCCTCGGAGGTATCAAATGCCAAACTGGAGCAGGTGCCGAGCAATCTGTCCTACACTGGCCCTGCTGGGAGGCAGGTTGGGGTGGTGTTGGACCGCCCGACTTCCAGAGGACCCTCTCAACTCAAATTATGCTTTTATTTTTTTTCTTCTCAGTTTCCTGTTGGGAACAGGAGCAGATCTGTGGAACCTATATTTTTAAGTTCTCTAGGCCATAATTAGACAAATTAAGAGATACGAACAGCCTTTGAGACACTAAGGTTTGTGCTGCTGTAAGAATTACAATCACTGTAAGGTCATGATTGTTTTGCTTTTTGAAAATGTAAAAGTGGAACTGGTTTTCTTATTTTAATTCCTTTCTTCACCACATATGAATTCACCCCTGCTGAGTTTTAATCTACTGTGAATTTTCTGACTTTATTTCCTGTAGAATTTCTTTTGAAGAGCCCTTGTAGAGAATTGCATGGACTTTGGATGGAAATGAAAGGTAATTCAAAGCATAGATCTGTTAATCCTGAGAGTCTCAGTACTACCTCTTAATATACATCAGTAAAATATGCAAAGTTATAGCAATCAGTTACAGCATGGCTGCAATGACTCTGTTATTAGCTTATGCAAGGCAGGCTACATGAAGATTGATGAAGAAGGAAGGAGGTGAAGGGGAATTTATTTTATTTAAATGGTCCCAGTTCAATGAATTCACTGTGTTCTTGGTGTGATAACCCAATCAATGGTTGGCTCTGTGAAATAAGAGGACTGACAGTGTTTTAATGCATTTCATTTTACAACGGTTGTTTTCCTACACACAATATCTGTACAGGAAAAATAATGATACTTGACTAAGTAAGCAAAAATGAAGTTAATTATTAGGTAGATTTCTCTGTGATAATCCTCTGTAGGATCTGTGTGTCTTGAGAAGGTTTTTTGTCAGGTTTTTTTGTGTGTAAGACAACACTACATAATTAGCAAATAAGCACCAATCTTGCACTCCTCGTGGGTTTTTCCTCTTACCTTTCCAGTCAGGAAAAAACAAGGGGTACAGTGGTACATTGCAAAGAAACAAAGGCCACTTACAGCAAAACACAGTGCTGGGAGCGGCTCAGTTAAGTTATAGCTTTGTCCTCATCTCAAGGCGTTTTTGAAGACCACTATTAGTTTCCAGTGAGATGAAGTAGGATTTCAACAGTGATTTCAGCATTTGTCCCTGTTTCAGTTAACAGTTTTGCATCCAGGTAAAATAACAGAAAGTATATATATATTCATAGTACCCAGCAAATATTTTCTTTTCACTTTTTTTCCCCCTTTTTTTTTTAATATTATCAGTTCCCCCTACAGTTAATGTGTCAGCATTGTCATTATAAACCTTTGGTTCTGTTTTTATATATGAACTGTGAAAAAGTTTGCTTCAGGTTTCAAATTTGGATTCTTAGGGTCTTGCTCATGAGGTCCTTTAAATATTTTATGGATTCTTAAAAGTATGTTAGGCTCTGCTCCAGCTCTTGGATTCATTCTGTTGAATCTTTGCCACAAAACTTTACTAAATAAGTTTTTAATACATTTTTATTAGTGAAATTCTCATAAATCACACTATAAATTTATTATCACAGTTTCTTATAGTTTTATTTCTGCTTATCAAAAATATAAAAAAAAGCTTGCTGTTTCTGCTGCTTTAGTAATTGATTCGTGACTCGGATAGTCAACACGCTCTTAGGACTTTCAGAAGGGTTATTGCGTACTTGTATACTTGCATAGCTCTCATATTTCCTTTACTTCAGCCCCTCCAGTCTGCTTGTTTTAAATATTTCCGGAAGGATTTTGAATGACATGAGCTAGCTGGCAGAGATCTTTAAACAGTGTTACTGTACCTACAAAATCTCCCCGGGGAGGATTTTAATTCTGCAGAGTACCTTTCCAAAGTGGTTGAGGGAATTGGGTTTCCAGAACAAGGGCAAGATCTCAGGATTTTCTTTTGCTCAGAAGAGCTGAAACAAAGCAAATTATCCATGGTGTTGTACAGTTAATAAACACAATCCTTAATGTGACTTTTTCATTTCTGTGAAGTATAGAAATGCAGGATTTGTCCTGCTGGTAGAAAATCATCTGGTCTGTGTCATCCTGCCTCCAACAGCTGCCAGGGGCATGTGCTAAGACACAAGTCTGAGAAACCCCACAGTTAAATAACTCTCTCAAAGGGGGAGTTTGTTCCCAGATCTCCAAGCTTTTGGCTGAAAATGCAGGCTGAAACACAGGGTAGCTTTTGCTGTGTGATCTTCTGTATCGTCCCTCGGTGCTGTGGCATACAACGATGCAATGAGTTTCAAAGGCTCATTAGCTTTTGCGTGAATTGCTCCTGCCCAGGCAAATGGACATGCATTTCCTCTGACCAGCTTGCAATAGGTTCACAATACTCTTTAACTAGATTATCTCCTTCCTTTCATAAGTATATATGCAGGAGAACTCTATTTCCCTTTCCATATGCCACGGGATATTTTACCCATTTTACTACTGTATCTCCCTCTTCTCTTTTAACTGCTGTTCCTTTGGAGTAGGTGCTGGGGTGCCTGTCAGTGTATATGAAAGGGATATTTAAGATGGAATAGGCTTTTTGGTGGTCCACATAGATGTGAGTTTTATTATTTATTGTTTCTGATAGTGAAATTTCTTGTGAAGTTTATTGTTTCTGATAGTCAAATCTTCTCACAGGCTGCCTCTGAGCTGGGGGGGGGTATGGGGAGGCACAGGATCACAAGCCATCCCAGATTGCTGCAGGAATATTTTAAAGCAAATGCCAATATTATCCTTTACTTCTGCAACAGAGGAGGATTTAGGTAATGCTAGGAAGTGAGACTCAGTCAGTCAAAGGAAGCATAATAGGAATCAGCCCTCGCTCAGTGATGAGATTTGGGCAGCGTGGATGTGCCCTGCATGTGATAGCTTTGGGGGGGGGGGAAACAGTCCCTCCTAATCCCCCTTTGGCAGCCTTTACTGTGACCCTGTAAACCCGAGTGATTTTATACTTTTGCTTTCATAAAGCAGCATTATTACCTGCTGCCAGATTTAGAAAGGAATTAAGTTTTCTTTCAAAAATCAAAGTTTGAATTCAGAAATACCTTGTTCTCTCATTGCTTCATTCCCCTCTAGCCTCCCCTCAGAAACACAGGAGGAGGGTTTCGTTGGTCGGACTGGCTGCAGCGGTCCTTGGCCACTGAACCGACATGTCCAATGACTGTGATTGTCCATGCAGAGAACTCTACAGACAGTCCAGGACATTGGAGGAACCTTCGACCTTTTTCCTGTGAAAGAGCTCATGTGGCAGAAAGACAGGAAAGAATTTTATTACTATCTGTTTCATAATAAATCTCTGTTTATGTGTTTTATGAAGAAAGGAGGGGTATTTTTTTCTTTTTTTCAATATTGCTCATGTAGGGAACCATCTAAAAGCACCAAGTGAAATGAGAGGAAAGATGTGGGAGCAGGTTTCTTGTCACCTGGGTAAGGAAGAGGGCAGGAGGTGAATTTACGGCCATCAGGACTTCACAATACCTGCCTGCTAATGTTAATGAATGCTTCAAACCGCATCTCAGGTTTGCTCTTCAGTAGAATATTAAAAACCACCTAATTGAATCATGTGAAAGCTGTGTCCTCGAGCAAGGCTCTTGTGATTGCTGGTGCCAATAAGGTGCTCTGTCCCTGAGTGCAGAGATGAGATTACCCTGGAGAGGGACCAGAGGGTTGGAGGGGAGTCATGGTGCTACTGAGCAGAACAACGAGCTTCAGAATTATTTGTGCAGAGCTATAATATAGGAGCCCTCCAGTGAGTCTCTTTAGTGTGCCAGACCTTACAGCACTTCAGAAAGACCTGTAATATGTGGATATCATCTCTCTGCATCTGCAATGGGACTGGGAAAAGGAGAATGGTCCCAGGAAATTCCTGTAAAATCTCTTATGTCTCTCCTGGCGTCAAAATGGCAAGTGTCACTGACCTGGCCAATCCTCAATTTTAAAATATGCTGAAATAAAATCTGAGGTTTGAATATTCATGCACCTTGAATCATTAAGATAAACATCTGAAGGTAATGGTGGTATCTGGTGTCCACGAGTAACAAAAATATGTGTATGATTTTGTGCTAGTAGTACTTTATCTGGGGAAAGGAAGCAGAGAGAGAGAATGGCCAAAAGTGATGAACTGCTGTGTCAGAAAACTTTAGCCACAGAGTTCTTCTGGTTGTCATAGGCAGCTGACTTAAAACTTTTAACCCTAAGCTTCTGCTAGCACATTTTGCACATATCATCCTTCTTCACCCCAACTGTCACCTGAAACGGAGACCCCTACAAACAAGACACAGGACTAACAAGAAACGACAAAGACAACTCATGTACTCATTGCTTGTAGTAATCAGTTCTCTCCAGCAATAGCTGCAAATCAGTGCTTTTCCCTGTGGCATTTCTTACCAAAAACTTTCCTTGAAAGGAAATTTTAGGCATGGAAATGAGAGTGAAATGATTGACGGTCCCTAAGGTTTTGGAGCATTCAGTTCTTACAAAAATTAATGGAATTTGGTCCTGTAAATCCCTTATGTGGCTTTGAATATCCCGCTTGACTAATATTTAGACTGCTGAAGTTCATTGCAAACCCCCAAGAGAGAGCACCAGCAGGACCTCCCAGGAGTTGAGAATACCAGCAGCCAGCAAGAGGGAAGATGCGCTCCTTCACTGGTACATGAAATGCTTCATTTTCATAGCTGCTGAGCCACAACAGTCACAAATCTTCAATGGCACTTGCAAGTCTTCAATTTCCTATGTTCATATGCTACTGAAGTCTTAAATTACGTAGTTAGACTATTATCTTTTAATTGCACTTTCCCATTCATCAGCTGCTCTGGATCACACCTGTCCCTTTTGTTTTCTGCTTTGTGATTTTGTCCGAGGACCAAACCTTCTATTTTAAACTTTAGCAGTGCTTAGAGACCTTCTCCAACCAAGGACCGCCTTGTCTGCACTGCAGACAGTGTCTACACACAGCAAGAAATAGTGCTCGTGGTAGTAACTGTGGTCTGCAAGATCTAGTCCCAGCTGGGGCAATTAGTGGGCATTACTGCCATAAGAAGCAGTGGGGCAATTGTTAAGACCACACTTCAGTGGTGTTAGTGATCTAATTGTGCCTTAATTACCTGTATAATGAGAAGACATGGATACTTAAGAACATGTGTTTCACACCAGCTAGGGGTCAGTAGTAGCCATGTAAATGATGCAAAGAGTATAAAATATGATAGAATAAAGCATTTCTGTGAGCCCAATGCTCTGATGTCTTACAATTTAAGATCCAGAAATTAATGTGCATTGATTCAAAATACCCTGCAAGACCTAATCAATCCAAAAGTACTTACAAGCAATAATTCAGTCAGCTGGTGAACTGAGTGCTAATGATGAGTGAAGAAGACTCCCTAGATTTGTGAGCTATTAGCTGGATCATCTGATCTGGTACTGAAGATAATTGTTGAACAATATATATGAAAAACAAAGTGTGAAAAAAATTTGATCCCAGCCCAAACCCACTGCACATAGAATAACAATGCACACAGGGTTTAGATTTATCCATTGAATGTTAAATTATCTACATCAACTCAGGTAACCTGATGCATTTCTATTTTGTCATCAAAACAATGCACGGTATTTAAATTCTGCAGAAGTAATAGCAGACAAAAAAAGCCAAATTCCTTAAGTAATGCATAGTGTGTCATGACTTTCCTTATAACTGATGGCACTGCTGTTAGTTTTGCTACAATATTAACCAGTTTATATTAATTTTCAATTCTGTTTTTTAGTTCTTAAGTGAACTGCACATTTGCCAGATAATATCCAGAACACAAACCGCTACTTAGTAGAAAACAGCAATAAAATTACTGTATAGCTTCCTGTGTGCGTGTTTTAATTAATCAAAGATAATACTCTGTGTGGAACATAAAACAATTAATTCTAGCTAGGAGACAAAGATGAAACATTTAACTAGTCTGTTAGATAATCACAAGGAAAAGGCATATGAAGCTGAGAGAGATGGGGAAAGCTTCTCTGTAAGCACAGGGGAAACCTAAAGGTGAAGTTAATTGAAAAAGAGAGTTGAGTGGGTTGAGCCTAGAGGGGAAATGATTGGTAATGATATTTTGGGGGGATTTAGGATTCTATTGCTACAGCAAGATCTTCTGTGCTTAATACGTGGAGATCAGTCCTAATCAAAACCAAGTTCAGTCTGATATTATTAAAACGCTTGAGCTACACTTTACCATAGGGACAAACTAATACATAAGAAAGAAAACATCTTGGTGGTTACTGAGGAAAAGACCCACTGTCACTCTCACAGGTGGAGAATTTGAGCCTTAATCTGAGATCTCACTGTCAGTATGTGAGGCACGAGTTCGTGGGTGTTGCAGAGTCCTAGAAAAACAAAATCATTTCCAAAGGGGTTTGGGTTCCCAGGAGAGGTAAAATAAAAGACAGCTCAGAAATCCTCTTGTTTATTTAGTACTAAGGCACAGGAAAATCTGTTGAAATTCTTCTGCTGTCTTTAGCGGACTTGGAAGGACACTCAAAATATTTCCTCTGTAAAACACATTCACAGCACCTAAAGGAAAGCATGCAGCTAAATTTGAATAGCTAACCATGGCAGGGAGGTTGGTACGTGATAATCTTTAAGGTCCCTTCCAACCTGAACCATTCTATGATTCTATGCTTCTATAAGTAAACCTGGAGAATAGGGATTTGCACAACTGAATCACAGCCCACCCACTGCTTCTTTCCTCTCTCTCATACATGGGCCTTAAGGACAAAAGTATCATCACATCACCTAGTCTGACCTCTGCCACCCAGCTATCCTTATTGATCCAGTGAGTTCCGGCTTGTATTCGATATTTTTCTGGCCAGTATTGTCACTTTGCTCTGACTTAGCTGCTAACTTCATCCAAAGACTATCTTTCCTGCAGGGAAAGAAAATACACAGCTTGCTTGAGTCAGTTTTTGAGAGATCAGCTGGTCTGGGAACTTCTTTCCCTTCAATCCAATCCTATCCTTTAGTCAATCCTATACCTCTTGGCAAGGGCTTATCTGTATCTAACTCATACATCTTAAATGATACAAGTATTAACACTGACTGAACCCAGTCCTTTGGTCCCAAGGTCACCTTCCAATGCACTTCATCCTTAGTTCTGTAAAGAGAACTCATATTTTATCAATGTTACTTCATGCACTTCCCATTCTTTGTGTGGTTTGGTCTCCCAGATTAGCTCATTGCTCTCACCTGCAAAATGAGGTCCCCCATCTGTTCCAGGTGAAGCTGAGTTCCAGGCTTAATAAGCCAGTGCACTGAAGAAGGTAAAAATCTGAAGGAAGAAGCAAAGTTTTGGATGGTGTTTTTCTATGAGGAAAGAAGGTGCCCTTTGGACAAGGTCTGGTTGAAGGTAAGTGCTCTACAGGATCTTGGGGTGGGGTTTGTGATACGGCTGGAGTTTAGATACTGAAAAACATTACAAGTCTGGTTATTCTTAGTAGCTTAGAATTTACTGACTTCTGGAGATGTGTGCGATCTATGTTTTCAAGGTAGTAGATATAATTATGATGTCTTGGTTAGGTGATGGAGGAGAACTATAGCTAGTTTTACAACTTAGTCCTGAGAAAAATGAAGTGCTATATATTGCTATCGGAATTCCTTGAAATGGTTAGTTTGGAACCTCAAAACAGCCACTTGTAAAACTCCACGTAGGCATGCACACTTCCTATCCTGCTGAATACAGGCAATATGGTTCTTCTCTTCCTTTGTTAAAACAGTTATTTCTACAGAAGCTGTCCTAACCAGTAGGCTGTAGTACCTGTTTTGGAGCCCTACTTGCTTTGGATTACATGTACTGGAGGCTGTTTCTCACTCATAGAAGTTGTTAATGCCTATAACAGAGCTCTGGGCAAGCCTGAGAGGTAGATAAGGCAAAGCTTTCCAGCATTCTGGTTTGTTTGCTTCTTAGCACAGCAGAGTTTCTCTAACTAAACTCTACTTGTCTCCAGGTACCCTTCATAGTCTACTGAAAAAGCAAGCATTTTCTTGTTAGATTACTACCTGCCTCTCTGCAGAGTTCCAAATTAGCGACTAAAACCTGTAGTGACTAGAGGGATCTCTAGGCTTTCCCCAGGAAAACATGTACTCCAGTAAGAGCACTTATGCCAAGAGTTATTGGTGTAGTGCTGAGCCTCAGCAAAGTGCAACTGCGTAGGAGACTTGGCTTTGCCCAAAGCTATATGGGTTACTATCCAGTATCAGGCCTTTCAGATCCTCCTGTTAGGATGATGCATCACTGCCCCTGGAAGGACCTTTCTTTTAGGTAGCACTTCTAATGATGGGACTGAAACAAATTTTTTCATCTGCAAAACATGTGCTAGGAGTGTGCCAGGAAGCTCTAGTTGCCCCACACGATTTTATCCTCTCAGAATCATGAATAAGCTGTTACAAAGCTTGTGCTAAAGATCTTTTTTACCAGAGGTTTATGACAAGAGCTGCAGGAGTAGTGCTGTTTCGGGATGTAAGCCTTTCTTCCATCTTAAGTGTATCTTGTTTTAATTGTTAGATTTACACTTCAGTTGTGGCTTGAAACCTTTGCTTGTAAGGGATGTTAGAAGATACAGGATGAACTCTGAGCTAGAGCCTGGCAAATGAGTCGAGCTGTTGCAATCTGTCCACTGAACTTGGCAGACTGAGGCTTATTCTTGTTTCAGAGTGGTGGCTGTAAAACTTAGACCAGATCAAGCTTCATAGTTAATGAAGAGCAAAGAACGTAACAAACTACTTTTCAAAAAGTGAAGGTGGAACTCAATGAGTGCAAATAACTTTATTAGCGATAAAATATGTCTACCATATGATAGAGTTAAATTAACAGCATAAAATACAAAATTTATTTTCATCTTGGGTGCTAAATAACTCTTTCTTGTCAATGGATTTATGAATCATTATAAGTTTTATTTGGTTATGAAATATATTATCAACAGGTTAGTTATCGTAGCAGCCAGAGGATTTTATTTAACTGTGTAATATGAGGAGACAAAACTTGTCTCCAAGTTATTTAACATAATGTAATAGACGTTTCAAGTTTGTGAAATTTGTCTATTCAAGTGATTAATTGATGAAAGGGGATATGTTAAACATTAGGTATAATTTATTATATACTCACTCCTCTGTAACCTGCAGAGCAGACGGTGGGGTGCTGCAAAATACAGCCAAGTCCTGTATCAGAGGTCTCTGCAGGTTGTGATAAATGGAGTGTGTTGCCCAGCGGGGAGTGGGTTTTTCTCAAAGAGAGGAAGGGCAGCACAGTAACAGTGAAGGGAAATAAGGCTATTTTTTGTGTGTATGTGGTAGGGCTGCTTTTAATCTGGTATGTATTGAATGGCCTCGAAAAGAAGTAAATTGTAAAAAATGTCAGCCTTATACCCAATTTCAGGAAAATGCTGTGCTAGGCTAAATGGGAAAAATGAGGTGTTGGAGGGGTGAAGCTGATGGAATTGAAGAACTCAGTGTGAATAATATGTTGTTTTGGTTTCTAACAAACACTGCTGCGTGAATAATGGTTTCAGACTAGGTGAAGACCTTATTCAGCAAGCGAAATTTGCAAAGTTGAGCAAATAGGTAAATACTCAGCAGTGCTTGTAAACGAGTGTTGCATGAAGGACTGGGTGTGTGTGGATATGGCTGTTGGACTTGAACAGGAAGCTTGGCAGATATTTAATTATGAACAAGAAGGGGTTTGTGGAGCTGTTGGGGTGAAGTCCTCCCTGATCTCTTGCCCATCCAGCTGTGGAGAACTATACCTGGAGCTCTGTCACCTGGTTCCACAGTGTGGATGTGAACCACTTCCTTCTGGTTTATCCAAGCTAGAAGTCACCAGAATTGTTACATATGTGAGTGGATGGAAGGGAGGGCAAGTTTGGGCAGAACCAGCTCTATCTTAGGGAGGGGTATGTACTAATGATAGCCTGCTCAGTGCACATCAGTGGAATAAGTGTTGAAGAAAAGCTCTTTATGAGTAGGTAAGCATCGGCCCCAAAAATAAAAGCGAAGGTGGGGAATGCATCTTGCAATACCTGTTTATTCAGTTGTATGTGTTTGGGAAGAGTTGAAATGCGTGGTACTTGCAGACACAGGCTGGAGATGTCATGCAGGGAATAGTTAACTTTTGTGGGTATTTTTCAGGGGTCTAATTGGAAAATGCAGCTTGCTAAAACTAGTAGAATGTAGCAGGTGGCAGCATGGGTTGTTTAATTTCAAAAGGATATATGTGGCAAGCACAGATGTCCCCCTCTTTCTTATCTTGGCAGGTACTTCCAATCTCATAGTATCATACTAAAACTTCATTGTGTTAAGCATAGGTGTGTTTTCCGTTTTTCTAAAAGAGTTGACTAACTTGCTGAAGATAATTATTTTTCACCCTGTCTATAAACAAACAATCTTGCTACATGGAAAAAAATAAAATCTGTCTTTAGCTTCCATGCATCTCAAATGTAACTTCTGAACATGTGCTTAATTGAATATTCCTTTAAACAAATCTTTCCCAGAGGGAGGAAAAAAAACCACCCTAAAACATTTCTTAATGTGGTCTCACTCGCCTGTGTTTCTACTCAGAATTTTTCAGTAAAATAGGGCTTTGCTCTGAAAAGTCACTCCAGCAGTGAGTGCTCTGTTCAGTTCTCATTCATTGCCTAATCTATACCAGGCTAAATGCCCTTCCTTTAGAAGCACAGGGTTTGTGTGTTAATCAGTCACTTGAATTCTTCCTCAGCTTGCAGGAGGCTTGTACTAAATGTCTTGCCTTGTGTAGGTCTCCTAATAATTAAGGATCTGCCTGTTGTCTTAATTGCATTTCCTTTATTCTCTAATACATGCAATCTTTATGGCTTCTTCCATCTGATGTTCTTCAGGCTCTTTCACAAAGAGGGATGCTCTTTATTCTTTCCAGTGGAATGCTCTATCTTTGACCCTTAAAGTGTAGGCAAAAGCACTTGGAAGGATTTTGATGCTCCCCCTTAAATGAGTGTAAAGCATGAACTTGCATATGAAAAAACTTATTAGTGGCAACCTATGAGGTCTGGCTGAACAATGGAAAGGCATAAGCTGCAAGAGTTTCAATGCATTAGCCATGTCAAGCCCTGACAGAATGATGCCCCAATGAGAACTACCCTGTATGAGTTTCTTGTGACTGGTAGGTTCAACTGAGTGTTCCCAAAGTGTCCTCTCTGGGCACAAGTTCTGCTCAAGCATGTCCAGATCTCCACTGTTAAGTTCCAGCACTTTCAAACCTTGCTGACCAAAGCTGTCCTTAGTGTACACTCACAAAAAAAAGTCATTAAAGTGGTATGTATTTCTTCAGGCATTCAGGCCATTCCAAATAACTGAAGCCTGCAAGTCTGGCTGGGATAGGACAAACACAGGTCACATTCATTGCTTTAAGGTTAGGAAATATGTCAGTTCCCTCAGTTGTTTGTGAATTCTCAGGTACACATTGCTGTATAGGATTAGTTCTAACTTGAGCAGTTACCTTCATTGAGGGAGACTTCTTGCCCAGGCTGCTGAAAGCAAAGGTGACTTGTGCCTGCAAGCTGTTAGGGCCCTTGTGCAGATGAACTACGATGCAATTGTTCCTCCTTATATAAAGATGCTGCATTATGGATGCATACCCTGTCAGGCAAAGACCATGGAGTGACTTGTGAGAGAGCTCTGCTCTTAGCTGCTGAGCTGATGTGAAATTTGGGGTGAAGCAAGGTGAGAATAGGCTTTAGAACAGGTTAATGCATTCTGTAACTTTTCTTTTTTTTTCCTTTTAAAATAGCATGCCCCCATTAGTCTCCTTTCCCTAGCTCTGGGCTCTCCAGTACCCTTTTTTCCCATCTGGCACTACTCTTGTAAAACCTCAAGGCCCAAGTTTGGGTTTCATATTTGTGTGTCTCTGGAACCCTTAAGCTTTGTTGCAGCTGATGATGTTTTGAGGAGATGCAGAATCTATTTGTACTCGAGTATGCTTCAGGGGATTTGATTACAGCTGGGAGGCAGCGTGTTAACAGTGACGCTTTTGCTCTGCTTGCGCTGATGGGGTCTTTGATGTATAATTCTGTTGTATTCCGCTGCTGGGGGCTCTGTTTTCCCCTCTTGTTTTCTGCTCTGTGAATGTGTCTGTCTTGACTTCAAGAGCAGTTTTTGCTTGTTCATCTTTTAGTCCCTTTCATCTGGGTCACAAGTGTTCTATAATTATTCAGATATTCTGATGCCAGGGCCCTGGGACATGCGCTTTTTAATGTACAACACAACCTTACTGTGTATTTAAGGGAGTTAAGTACTTTAAAGAAATTAAAGAATTTTAGGCTGGAGTAAGAACTTATGTGGTGGCTGTGTAGGCAGGGATAAGATGAAGAGTCACTAAAGTACTTGCTGGAAGGTGATTTGGAATACTCTCTCCTAATACCTTGGCACCATTGAGTGCATGAACCTTTTGGTGTGGTGGTCAGGAATTTCACTTAAAATACTTTTTAATTATTCCTGACAACGCAGCTGTCTGTGGACAGATGATAACCAGCAGCTGTGACATTTGGGTTGTTTCTGGGTGTAGCGCTGAGTTTTTCTGATTCAGCAGGGACTGATCCTTTCTCAGGTACTTCCAATACTTTCTGTGCTGGCTTGCTTCGAAGCTGAAGGCATTCAGCATGGGGGGTCCTCTGGGATTGTGTGGGTGTGCTCCTCCCACTTAGAAACTGAGACTTGTGGCCTGGGAGCTCAGTACAAGGTTACAATAAGAAATTCTGAATTGTGGTCTGGGCTGATAGAGTTCTGTTGGGTGTAGAAGTTATTGCATTGTTGAGTTCTGATGTTGTTCGTTGTCTTTAATGGCATCAGGCTGAAGTGGTGTCAGCTACACTCTGACCCTGCCTATACGTGTTTGTTACAGATGCACAGCTCAATATCAAGATCTTACTTGCAGTCTTGCTTCTGCAGCTCTCCAATTGGTCTCAATCATATTGCAAATGAGAGGGTTTTTTCCCTCAAGGAAGTGGAAACAGCTGCTCAAAGCTTTGAAGCACTGCAGGTAGAGCTTTTAACACTCCACCCCCCCAGTTCCCTCTTCCCACCCCTCCCCCACCCCCCGCAAAAAAAGAAAGACAAACAAAAAAACCCCAATAAACCCATAAAAAAACAAAACCACTTGGATTTATTTTTCTTGCCTTCAGTATGAGAAGATGGCCAATGGACTGTTCTGAAAGGCCTATTTATCTTTCCTTATTCTAACCTACCTCGTGGGGAATTTAGGCACTTGTCTGTTGTGAACTACCAGTGAGACTCAGCCTTCAGCAACTTGGTAAACTTTGTGTTTCAGCATAAGCTACAGTGACTATACAATTGATGGTGGCTCTTAATTTTTGAGAAAGTAGTCATCATGAGAGGTAGTCTTTGCTACCTGGTCAGGGGATTGGTCTTCACTGGTTTTCATCAAAACACTCAGACTCTCCGAATAATGTCCTGAAGGAAATGGTTCTTGGCAAAAGAGTTCTTAATTAAATTCTATTTCACATTTATTTTACATCCTGATCTTTATAGCAAGCAAGTGTAATGGTTTACTTCTGAGAAACTGGCATTGTGGCCTGCCCCTTGGGGACTTCTGGGGCGGCACAGAGAATTACAGCTACCATTAAACTTCTTGCAGCAATCACAAATTGAAAACACAAGAAGCCAGGAAAAGTGTCTTGCAATTATCTTTGAGTCACAAACTTGCAGCAATACCTAATTCACTTCTAAATTAGAAAGGAGATGTTCTGGTACCGAGAAACTTGCCCGCATATTTTAGCGATATGATGAATTGCTTAGATGCTTTCAAGCTGGTGTTGCTTACAGTGTTGACTCTCTGCATACAGTATTTTAATTAGTACAAACAATAATTAGGTGACAATGGTAAAGTCTTTAGCAAGTATGAATCAGTATCTCTGTTTATACTGCTTAATAGACTCTTGCATGGGAAATGGTGCAGGGAGCACTTAGTAGCCTCTGAAGGAGAAAGCAAAGGCTTCAGTTTGTATATATGTATAACGAAGGCTGGTGGTGATGCAAAATGGGGGTAATAGATATAACAACTTGTCTTGTGCAACTCCTTTCTTGCTCTGCTGGTGGGAATAGTTTTTTTTCTGGCAGCTGTATAACTAGCATTACTACCATAGCTTCCCCCTTCTGAATTCTGCAGCTATTTCATTGGAAGCATTTGTACTCTAAATGCAGCTATGGTTCTGAAAACTGGCATCATCTTCTTGTAAAAACAAGCAGCTGGGGGCAGACTGGGAGCTTGACTTTCCTAGCAGGGATCACCTGGGCTGTTCCCAAGCAAAGATCACTGCTTGGCAGGGGATGGTGTATCTCGGAGGCTCCCCTTTGTGGTAGCACTGACCTTGGCAAAGGGAGGGAACAGAGGGGTGAGGAGCAGAGCTCTGTCCCTTGGATATTGGATAGTTTATGGGCATCAGTTCATGCTGTGTATGGTCTGTGCAGCATCAGAGCTCTTGTTTTGTGGTGGGCTTTGTTCTGTGGTATGGAAGCTTGAGCTACAAGATGGTGGTGGGTGGCAGGTACAGCCCCGCTACTCACTGATGCTGCTGAGGCTTAGCCTACGGAGCTGCTGCTCACTGAGGATGCCAGGAAACAAGGTAGACATAATGAAATTTAGAGCAACTCCAAAATCATAATGCCAGCAGCTCTGTTTTTGCCTAAAGTGTTGTGAAGCCATTAGCCCTGATGGGAGGGTTTCCTGTTTGTGCCTATCTGGAAAGACCACTGTTTCTTCCTGCTGGCCCTCAGTTGTCACCATATAATTTCTGCTACGCGTGGGGCTCTAATGAAAGTTTCCCATACAAGAAACGGCTTCTATCAAGCATGCGTTGCCTGGGTGAAAAAGTGGATAGACTCCACAGTGCTGAAATTGGAAAGAGTGTAAGTCCTCTATTGTCACTCCATGACCTGTCTGAAGCTTTGCTGCTGCTCTGTGTGCTCTGCCTCTGCATGAAACTGACTTTTTTTTTTTTTGAGTAACCTTCCTCTGAACTTGGTCAATCCTGTAAATCACTGAGACAAAATATAATGCTGTAGTGTGTGTTAAAGCCACTCCTATGAGCACTTGTGGGATGGTCAGGGATGCTTTAAGAAAGACCTCCTTTGGAAATGGCTGCTGAATTAAGCAAATTAGTGCATTTGCTGATAAGTGCAGTGCAGGATTGCTAATGCCTTTTGTGAGTTCCTCCTCAAGAGTATGGGATTTACTTCTCAAGGAAAAAAAACAACTAGGAATAATAGTCATTACCAAATCCCTGGGTGACGGCTGGTTTTAAGCCTGAACTTTAATTGTATAAAACAATACCTGAACTGAAATAAATCTTTAGATGTACTCAGGGAGGAATCTGTCTATTAGAGCAATTTAAAATAGAAGAAATAGTAATTAATGCTTTTGCCCTTTAAGAAAAACTCTGCATGCCCATTAACTAATTACTCTCCTGCCTGCTGATATTAAACTTAATGCTGAAACATTGCATTCATATCCAAAGCTGCCATTTTTGTCTATAAATAATTTTAATTATGCACACAGAAAATTGTAAGGCACTTGCGTTGTGCATAGAGTACTGAGATTTAATTATTACTTGATTGCATGTAAAGAAGGGACTTGGAGTAAATAACTCTGACAGCCTAGACCAAAGTGTATAATGGTGCTTCTACAAAACAAGTATCTTTGTATCCCTAGTGATTTAAGTCAGGCTGTGACATTTGATTATTTTATTTACTCCTTCCACTTTGACTACTCTCCAATCAAAAATTCAGGCTGTGTTTTCCGCTAGAATTTTCCTACTGAAAAGAATTAAAATAAGCTCTGTTGATCCCAGAGCAACCTGAGGTTGTTTTCTATAATGTCTAAGAAGATATAAATTTCCACCTGAAGCTTTTCTTATAGCTCACTTGTATCCTCTTTCTCTGGAGTAGATTCCAGAGTCCTTCACCTCAACACTCCATAATAATTTTTGCACAATCCCAAAACGCACTTCACCCAGCCTCCTACAAAAAGTCCTCCCCCTCCTTGAGGCAATAATCCCCTTCAGTTTGCAGGACTCTCAAGGGAGAGCTTCGTTCCCTGGCTCGTCTTTGTGGGTTTCTCACAAATATGCCAGTTTAATTCTTTTCCTTTGTCATCAGAGAAACTGTGCTTCTTGGTGTGCTCCAGCTCTGACTGATGAGGTTACTGGGCTGCTTCTGATACCCAGACAGTCTGTATTTACTCTGATGGGCCTTTATTCATGTAGTCTGACAGCCTTGGGTCTAAAGGGGTTGGTAGCTGTATGGAAGGGAGGGTAGTGTTGATGGCATCTACATGCAAAATCCCACTCTGGGGAGATACTGCATTTCAGCTGTCTGAGTAGTGGGGCTGCTGTAGATGACCAGTGAGAAGGAAGGAGTGCTTTCTGGCTTCACTGCTCCTTTCTTGCTTCACTTAAATCCTTCAAACATGGGGCTGCTTAGCTCCGAAGATGACATGCCATTGGAAACAAGATTTCTGTGAGAGCATCAGCTTCTGGAATCTCATTACTAGTGTCAACTGGTGAAGTGACACCTGTTTTGCGCACAACTTAGGACTTCTCAGATAGATAAATTCAAGCAAACTTCCCCGAGCTGTATCAAATCTGTCATGCCAGGCTCTGATTAATAATGTCCATATGAAAGGTCCCTCTACCACTACACTCTGATACCAGCAGAGGACTAAGAAATGCTTAGGGAAAGGTAATGTTTTGCCCTGAGTGCTCTCCTTTCCTCTGTCTTTCAGCCCAGGGAGCTGGGAATGGTTTCTGGTCTATTTATATTACTCAGTGAATTCCTCTTTACATAATTTCTAGAGGAAAGTTGGTAACTTCAACATTCTTTTGCTCAAGAAGGAATACTTTGCCTCCTAGACCTGAACATCTCTTAGCTTGTTTGGCTGAATAAATTGAATTAAAACAAAACAAACCCAAACCAAACAAAAACAAAACAACAAACTTTTCTTTGTTATCCCCATCCTGTCATAACAAAAACAACTACAGAGTTGGAGGCTAGGCAGAGCATACAAGTCCTGAGGCCATTTATCCTGCTTCCGAGAATTGACTTGTGAAGATATCTGCCTGCTAATGTGTCTGTTGAGCAAACTGTGGGAGCAGGAGAGCTTCTGTAGAGCACAGGAGACCCTGGGAGTCTGTAGAGGAGAGGTGATAGAGGTTGCTTTGCTTTCCGGGTGTGTTCAGTGTGTTCCATTTTCTTAAAGGGAAATTACTTTTTAACTGGATCTGTCAGAAGCAAAAAGATAAGCAAAGTTGTGTCTAGGCCTTGGGGCTAAATTTGGGAAGGCACATCCATATTTCCCCGTGGGAGACAAATGGGAATGACGTACACTTGTACAGAAAGTATTGCACAAAAGAAAGTGGTGCTGATAACAAGGTGCTTTTCACTTAAGACTTCTCGGATTTGAAAGGAAAGAAAAATGTCGGAGGGGGGGGAATTGAGTTGGGTATAGTGCAGCAGAATCCTTTAAAATAAGAACAAGAGAGAAGTCTGCCTTGGTGGATGAGTTGACAAAGTGTTCTTGTGTCAGATCAGTGCTGCACAGTGTTACAACATCCTGGAGGATGAAATAGTCTCATCTTTCATGAAATGAAAAGTGCCTCCAAAGCAGTGTTGCGAACTGTGAAAATGTACCCTGTATTTTTATCCTTACCATGCAGTATGTCAGCCCAAATGATGTGAGTCTAGGCCACTGGTGTCTGAACCCTAGCATTATGACTTTCAAACATCTTCATTTCTTTTTACTCTGAGACAGATATATCTTGTCCTCTAGGATTTGCCTGTTTGTGATGGCTAGCACTGATCTGGCATATTGAAGGACCTGCATTTGGCTCTACTGCTACAGGCATTCTTGTTCCTCTGTCCTGCAGCCCAGTGTTTTCTACTTTGCACCCTCCAAATGGCTTGTGGTCATCCAGATGCACTTAGTGTGTTGTTTCCTTTCCTTTCCTGCCTCTGAGACCTGCTGCTGCTCCATTGCTTTGATCATCTTGGCCACCTAGGCTCCCCCCTGCCTCCCCCAGGTGCAAGAAGGCTACTGCTGGGCTGCTGCCCAAGCCCTGAAGGAACCAGGGGACTGTCCTGAATGGAGAAGAGAACCACTAAGCTGTCCCTTCTTCCTTTCCCTTTTATGTGAAAATAGCAACAGGTTGCAAGAAGAGTCTGCATAGTGTTTTAATATTACCCCACAAGTCAGGCAAGCAGGTATTTCTTCAGAAGGGATAAGCAGAACCATGCTTGGCTGAGTGCTTCAGAGCTGATGTGGTCTGTTTCAGTCTCAGTCGGCAGTACAGCTCACAAGTATGTGTTAGGAGCTCACTCCAGGAACAGGTAGTTCTTCCCCCTGATTGAGTTGCCATCCTGGAGGTATTGAAAAGCTGTCTAGATGTAGTGCTGAGGGACGTGGGTTAGTGGTAACTTGGCAGTATTAGGTTAACAGTTGGACTTGATGATGTTAAAGGTATCTTCCAACAAAAATGATTCTACGATCCTTGAACTACTGGCTGGGTTCTGAGGAAAGCTAAAAAGTTAAAGAATTTTAAAGGTATACTTTTAAGAAGTCACTTCTATTGCTTGTTTTTCCTTACTTAATAAGACTAAAATGTTTCTTTTGTTCTCCATCCTCAGTAAAATTATTATTGGGGTGGAGTTGGAGGGAAGGAAGTCTGACTATCTGCTCTCTTCTTGAACCAGAACATTTTAATGAGGCTTGTAATGTCTCTTTTTTTTTGGTGGGTGTGTGCTTTGTGGCTTTTTTTTTTCCTGAATGGTAGAGCAGAATTGATATCAGAAATACTACGTTATGGATACATGTAACACGGTAAAAGTCATACTGAATGGCGTCTTATTTATGTCAGCCCAAATGAAGTGAGTCTAGGACACTAGTGTCTGGCCCCTAACATTGTTTTAAAGTACATAGTTATGAGAGGGAAAAGAAGTGGGGAACTTCTTCCTTTTATGCTCTATCTTAGAGACATAATCTTTCAGGCTGCTCTTTCTATGGAGTACTACTTGTTTCTAGGCCCAGTACAGGGGTTGAGTTGCTAATCTGGTTTACTGTTGACTACTCTCAAATGTGCTGATCCCAAGGATCCTGGGAAGGCCTAGGTTATTCTTTTTTTTTTTTATTTATTTATTTATTTTCTAGCACTGATGTAAAATAGTGACTTTTCTTAGGGACTTTGGACCAAGTTCCTGTGGGCTTCAAGTAGGAAAATTGCAGACAAACATAGGAGATGTGGCTGCATCCATTTTTCTGCACGTGGCAAAGTGTCTTAATGTATATTTAGTGCTCTCATAATGCTAAAACAGAAATTGTGTTGAAGTACCCTCAGAAATAAATATTGTAGTCTCCTGTCTCCCATGTTGTCAATTGGCTTTCTGCAAATAGAAAGTATCAGCTTGTTCTTGAGGAACTGCTGTACACTTTTGCTACTGCAATACTTAGAGCATAGTTTCAAAGTTAGTGATTCTGTGCTTAAAGCTGCCACAAGGGGTGGTGTGAGCTGGAAGGAAGCTGAGTTGAAACCCGAAGAGAGGAGCTGAGCCCTGAAAAGTGGTACAAAGTGCTCTCACCTGTAATTTGGTCCCACAGGTGCCACAAGTCTTCTTATGACCTTATTAATCTGGACAGTAACTTCCCTCTGCCCCTCCCTCTTTTTGAGGAGTCATGGAGTAGGGGTTCGTGAAGTCAATCAAAATAATGACTGGCATGCCGTAGAACTTTCTGCAATGGAAACCAAGTGAAAATATTTTCTTAGAGACCCTGTGGAAATCTCTGACAGCTTGTCAGTCCACTGTGTGCACTCCAAAGAGGCATTCTGTGTCTTGGAGAAATCAAATCTGGTAGATAGTCTTGTTGCCATAGTGACACTCCTTTTTTAATAACATTAAATAATTGTTCAGCTGATCAGCTCATTAGTTGCTATTGCTGGCGATCTAACTTGCCTCTGTTGCCTTGCACATCAAAAAGCCTTAAGACTAGTGAGCAAGAACAGTCTTCTGTGTCCATGTTTCTTGTAGTATATCAAGGCAGAAACTTGTTTAGTTTTAAAATGAGGTCCTCACAGACACTTATATTGCATGAAAATAAGGCAAGCATTTAATGAAGAATTTGTGGGGCAAGTTGAATATGACTGAAGTCCTCTTTAGCAGTTGCAGCCAGGTCTGAGGAACATCTCCCTACAGCACGGGTGGTCTTGTGAGGCACAATGCCACAGAAGCAGTATCCCTTCCTTCTGAACAGCTCACTGAACTTAATTCTCCTTTCTTCTTCCTGCCAAGAGAAAGCCAAAGATGGTGGAGCAGGGAGGGTCTTGCCTGTCCCATGATGACCACCAACATTAAAACCACAGCTGAGCCTCTGGCTTAGGACACCAGAGGGCTGCCTGGCCTCCTGACAAATTCACTATAAGGTGGATTAACTCTATTTTTATGCTTATTTCTTACCCCATCTCTTCCAGAGAAAATTCAGGTTGGTATACAACATTTGCAAGCAGTGCTATTCCCTGTGGGGAAATAGGGGTATTACCTAGTCTATAAACAAAAGGTTGGAGAAAAGAAATCACTGAAGTCTGCACAGTGCTCTTGTGGTAGTGGTGTAAGAGGTGAATCTGGATCGGCTATGGACTGGGTTAGAGCAGAGCTCTCTGGTGCAGAAGCTTATGCTGAACTGAATAAATCATCCAGGTGCTGACAGCCAGCTTCTGGTGTAACATTTTATTTTTAATTAAATGAGTTGGAAAGTCGATGCAGAATCCAAGGTTTGAAGACTTGAAACTGTGCCCTGTTTTACTAACGCTTCTTACAGTTTTCAGGAGCTCTTGTGCCTTCCACTGGGAAGCAAGCAGCTAATGCTATATATGAGCCTATATGCTTCATTAACAAATGTCACTTCTTCTAAGCAGTGAAGGATATATGGCCTGTGAACTGGGGAAAAACATATCATGTGAAAACTCAGAGGGAATATTTCACCTGGATGGTCTGAGAATGCAGCTATTGTTTGTTATTGTTGACTGAATTGTATCTTGTGACTTGTTTTGCAAACCAAAACCTTTCTAGCATGCATGCATCTTCATTTTATTTCTTGTTATCTTGGCAATGTTTCCTCTTGTGTTTTGGAGTACATCTCCCTCCAGACCCACCAAGGCATGAGTCAAGCTAAGAAAATGTTGCATACATTTTCACAAAATTTCCATGATAACAATTTGGAGAGGCCCTTACATTAAGAAAATGCACTTGGGATTTGAAGCTCTTGTGATCCCTTAGCTAATGTTTTGCCATTATGAAAGTGCCTCATTTCTTTTAGTGGTGGAATCAGGAGTTATATTTTTCTTGTCAAAACCACTTTTTCCACCTATCTGACCTGCCTCCATGTATTTTATGTAGTAACTTGGTTTAGTCAGAAACTCTCTTCACGTCTTCAAACTGGTTGTCAAGCAGTTGTCAACTGCTGACATGATTGTTTTCATTCAGCTTCTAATGAAGCAACAGCCTCTTGAATTAGCGGGATTTTTATTTCTGTGTGTAAATCTGGAGTACAAAATTTGAATACAGGCTGTAGGCCTTGACTGGCAAGGAATAAATTGGAAAGGGAGATTGCAGCAGCTTCTGGAGTCTTAGGGATAGCCATGGGGGCCTGTGAACTTTGCCACCCGATACCAGCAGAAATACTGCTGCAGGCCTTGCCTTATGATGGGAGTTTTTTGTGGTTACTTGTGAGTTACGGTTTAAGTGAGACACGTGGGACACAATGCAGTGGGATTGGAGAAGAAATGAAGCGTTGTTCATATTGATTTCCTTAGAGGTGATTTCTGCAAGCATTTCTTCTCTCTCCCGTCTCCCCCTTTTCTCCTCTTTCTTGCCCCTGTGAAAATAGGACTACGTGTGAGGGGGGGGTTATGTTTGTCTTGAGTGAGGAGAAAATCCCTTAGCGGGGAAACAAGGAAAAGTGGAGTGACTCAGTAAAAGTTGAAGTGTTGAACTCATCTTGGGTAGTATTATCAGCCACTGAAATAAAGGAAAAGACAGAAAAGTCAGGGTGTTATCTACTTTTGTCTCAGTATAAATGTCAAATAATAACAAATACCTTGTCTCGGGGAACTAGAAGAAACAGCAGTCCAGTAGTTTCTCCCTCTCCCTGAGATGGGTGGAGAACTGCCTTTCCCTACAAGTGAGAGATGTCTGTGAGGCTCAGTAGCTGCCACTCTTTCCGAACAAACTATGGGAAGGAAAACACTAGCTATATCCCATGCAAACCCTGGCCTGCCTTCTCTAGTCACAGCCATGCACACAGGAGTAAAAATCCGAAATTTTTTCTGGCTGGAAATTGTACCTCTTGAATCGTCATATCCGTCATGAACTGGGATAAGGCAGTATTCTAAAAAAAAAAAAAGGCAAAAAAAACTTAATCTTTTTTCTGAAAAACAGAACAGCTAAGGCATCAGATTTGAAACTTTGTCATTGTCTTTGTGGGCAAACTTATCATTAAGCCTGAAGTGAGCATTTTACCACCATTTCATTAGTCAAACATTATCAAAACAAGGCATTTTGCTGCTTTACTTCAATATATAGATTTCGGAGATTTTCTTTCTCATGAATTGTTTTGCTTTTTGATGAAACTCTACTTTGCCAGCATGAAGTTTATGGTGGGGTAGGGGAAGCAGAAGTAAGGAGACAGTCAACCCCTGGGGATTGGTTTCTACACAGAAAATGGATGTCTCTTGTTCTCTGCCATTATTCATGATTTAAGTAGCTGGCAGAAAGGGCTTTTTCTCCCTCTAAACCCTCCTCACCCTGCCCCAGTTTCCTTGAGTGACTATACAAGTCAGACCCTGAGAAGACAAGTTGTTTAGGTGATATGTGATATAATAAATTTACAAACTTATTCAGGTCTATCAGTAGTGACTTTTCTTTAGGGTTTCCTAATAATAGAGATGGGAAAACATAATTTTGAGCTTTCTCTGACTGAAGTAAGAATTGTCCTGGCTGCTCTGTCTGCTAAAGCTGATTTCTTCCCTAATGTTAGTGGCAGGAGGGAATGGAACTGGCAGAAACTAATGTCTTCACCACGTGCTTCAGGCTGGGAGTGTCAGGAGCGGTGGAGGCTCAAGGATTGTGTTTTACTGGGTGGGAAAAAAAAAATGATCTTGGTGAATTTGGCATTGGAGAATGAGTGGAGAAACCTGAGAGAGCATGCAGATGTTTAATCAGGGTTATGTGCATTACACGTATGGCTTACCTAGCCTTGATTTCACCAAAAGAAAGCCTAATAGCAAGTACAGATGCAGTTCATGGCTTTCATTGTACTTGGCTTTAAAATAGTGATAATCATGTGGTTTAGTATCTTACTGAATGAAGGCCTATGTAAGTGGGCTGATAAATAGCTGCCTGAATCAGGGAACAGTGAAGCAGGGAACAAATTGTACGATGAGACATAGTGAGTAGGTGGTCTGACCTGCACCACTGCTTCTCTTGCTCCACGTGTACCACTGGCTTGCTTGAAGGATGTGGTTCTGCCACTTAGACCCAGAGAGAAAAGATGTAGGGATGAACTTGGCCATGTGTGGGATGGAGGGCTCAGCTCTAGTGTCCAGTCTCCTAAATATTCTTTGTAGGGTTTTGCAGTGTTGCCCCATATTGCTGACTCCTCTAGTCATTCTAAGGCAAAAATTGGCATTGCAGACTGGGAGTTGTACCATGTCTTTCTGAACTTCTCTTCTTGCCTGAGACTTTGACTGCAGGCCTGGGTTAAGGACTGCATGCAGATTCTCTCACTGCCCGACTCCTTAAATAAAAAGGGGAAAACTGAGCATTCTCTTGCTTCCAGATAGCTATTTGAGAGGATCTTGTAGTAGCTTCAAGCTCTGCTTTTTCTATGTGGATGTATGTCAGCAAAGATTGTCACAGGAGGTAGGTGATCTGTAGCAAAAATTAGGAAAAAACTAGATAAATAAATGATACTGCAACCCCATCCTGCAAACCCTCCTGAGTTTGTGAAGTTGCCACTGAGTTTGCCAGCAAAGCTCACTTCTGCAGCTGTCATACATGATGTTAGTGTTCTTCAAATTTAAACCAAAATGTCAGAAATGAACCTTGGCCTGTGACTGGATGATGGAGAGAAGACCAATGAAGACTTATTAAAAATAATTTTAAAAAGCAGCTAATAAGTAATGGTGTTATGTAGAGGTCTTCAGGTGAATAGAGTCATCAGTCTGGAGGCATCTTCACTCCTCTACTGGAAGAAGTGAAAATCATCAACTCTTTAAAATATATATATATGTGTGTGTGTGTGTGTTGATTTTTGATCCCTGTGAGGCAGGCTCTTGATATGCCCGTTTATAGCACTGGGAACTGAGCACTCTATAACCTGAAATAGTTGAGTGTATTAGTGGATCATTTCATTCTGACTAGTATGAGGATGTGGAATTGACTTAATAATTCAGCTTGTAACTGGATTCCATATTTTGGCAGGGAAAACAATAATCACTGCTGTATTTGTCAGAACTGCCAAGTATATTGGCCTGCAATAACTCAGGGAAACAAGGTAGATTGTTTTCCAGTACTCACTAGCAGCTCAGCTAGAAGATAGAAAGGCTTTGGAAAAGACATGTAAAAACTCAAATCATATGCAGAGAAGGAGAATATTCATTTTGTCATAACTTTTAGTAAGTCATTGGACTGACTGAGGTTTGTAGGCAATGGAGAGTGGTAAATGGCCATTTTGACTTTAAATTGCATCAATTTAACTGACTGGATGCCTTTAAGATATGCAGTACCTGACAAATTAGAGTATTGATAAAAGACCTGAAACATTTACTTGAAGTTGTTTTTGAACCAAGATGACATGGAATTGATGTATTCTTTTGGCTCAAGTTCTTGGTAAAGTCATCAGTACTAAACTGCAGGAGACACTCATGCAGAAAAGGTAAGCATTGACACTTTCACTAGTGGACTTTAAATTTTTGGTTAAAATGCTAGTGGTAAACCACTTATATTTTCATATGGCACTTAAATGAGACTGAGTTATAGTTACTGGAGTCTTGGGCACTATTTCTTCATGAGAATGGAGATTAATTAGCCCAGTTACACCAAAAAGGGCCTTTAAAATTATTTTTGTATGGTGTGCTGCAAACCATGCCTCTGCAAGTTCTTGAGCTGATGTCTGTATATCAGATTCCAAAGGGACAAGAATCTGAAAATCAGCTTAAAAAAAACAAAAAAAGAATACTTATATTTTCTTGATTATGATCAGGCGAGTTTTGTGCGTATCTGATGTTCTCTGAAGTCATTGGTATAACTTGAAGAGAGCTCTTCATTCAGGCAATACAAAATATTTGCATTCCTATAGTTTTCTGTTTGCAAAAACTTTCAGTGCTTGGATATCTGTTCTCTTCACAGATGCAAAACCCATCAGAAGTCAGCTTGTTTTAAAAAAAAACAAAACCCAAAATAACAGCAAAACCTTTTTAAAGTATGTTTGTGTGGATAAGATGTTGCCTGAGCTGTTGTGACAATTATTCCTTTGGGGAATTATTTATGCCACAATGATTATGATGAGATGTATATAAAAGGAGGTGGACAATGACTGCATGCAGAAATGGACTTTTGCTTGCTGTTGAGGACAGTAAGTCTCTGATTTTGGAAGAAAGGACTTACCCTGTTGTGTAAATGAATAATAATAAATGGAGCAGAACATTGTTCTTGATAAAGATAACGTTATGCTGGGGCCCGACAGGACCTTTACCTCCAGTGAACTGGAGTCAGATTCCTAGTAATATTTAAGGAGTGCTGAATTTCTGATGCCCATGACTACCATCCTGAAGGTGTGTATTGTTGTGTTTGTAATAAAAGTAACAGGACCAAACCAGGCTGCTTTAACTCTTACTGGAGCAGAGTTACGCAGAATAGGATCCTCTGATTTTCTTGAGTAACTCTGTTTCCTGGTGAACTTCAGCTGGCTTCTTGAACTGACACCCTGAAACTGTACAACCTGTACAGCTGACTTCCCTGGCAAGAGTGAAATGATGAGCAAATGATGGCTTTTACCTGCTGAGATAGAGACCTTGTATGCTGGGATGGAAAGGTAGCGTAGGCAAATGAACTCAGTTGAGGCAGCGTACCTCAAACCAGGACAGGCAACAACTCTTAAACAGCCATTACGGATTGTCACATCTTAGACCTGCCTTGCAGTAACTCTTATTGCACTCGGGGAAAAGGATGTTGTTGGGATTAACAAAGTGTCTGGAAGATGTTAATCTGAGGACAAAGCCTTGAAAGTGTTTTATTTGTCTGAAACTGATCTTCATCAAATCTTGATTACTTAAAATGCCTTGCAAAAATATAAATATTAGTTTTGGATTATATTTGGAAACAATTTTTTTCTGCCTGGGGTTTAGTTATGAATTTTGTCTTCACTTTTTTTTTCCCCAAAATGTTCTTTCTCTTTACTATTAGGATAGAAAAATGAGAAATCAAACACACAACACATGCTGTCGATATTGCAAGGGGTGAGCTGAATTTAAATGTCACGGAACTTCTTTTTGTCATTGAGCTGAAAAGTATTTGAGCAAACAGGTTATTCTAACTCAGTTTAACACACCTGTGCTCATGCAACATGGAGGCAAACACAAAGAAGGGCTTTGTACAGGTCGTAAACATCAGCTCGTCTGCGTAAGGCTCTGTAGACTCTGTCTGCTCTCTGAGGTTGCTCTCCCCACTCAAACACTTCTGAAATATTTAAAATCTGTTGTGATTTAGTGTTAACAATTGGAAGTGACTAACCCTTCCCTTCCTTGTAAAACTCTTGCAGCCTATAACCAGAATTGCTGTGCTTGGTCTCATTCTTTGGGGAGCTGAGCTGCTGTCCTCTTGTCTGAAGAGGGGTGTTCTTTGTGAGCCTTCTGGTGTTATACAGCCCATGTTTTGAGAAATGCTGCTTTAGCTGGAGCAGCTCAGCTGTGTTCATACAACTCTTTGCTTCAAGGTTTTATCCTTTGAATATTGCTACAATTTTTGCCCTCTTTTGGAGTCAACAAATCTTCATCTCATTTAAACGCTTCATTTGGCAGTTCTATATCATGCGGCATTCATACACTTCTGTGGCTTTATAGATGAGAAACACAGTGGAGAAGAGAACCATAGGAAAAAAGCCAAAACCAACCCCAAATAAAAACATAATAATTATCTCATAATCATTACTGTGTTCCTATTCTTCATCCTAACAATGATTTGTGTTGTATTCCAGAGCTTCAGGAAATGAAGCTTTCATTAGCTGCTTCTGTTTCAGGCTTTATTCTGAGATGACAAAGCAATTTCTAATTGGTATCCTTCCTGTAGCGAAATGCAGGTCTATGGGATGCTTTCAGATAGTAGGGCTACTAGTCTACCGCAAGCTGGTATTCAGAGGGGATATTCTCCCTGAATTTACTGAAAGCAGAAAGCTGTTCTGTGAACCTATTCCAGTTCTTGTAGTTGGTAGAGTTTTGTCCTTATTTGTTCCCCTTGTCTGTCTATCGCCACTGTCCCCTGGGGGAGAACAGGACAACCACTTCTCTTGTATCATCTCCGAAGTCCAGTCCTGCTCCTGCAGCAGGGTGGTACTTGAAGAAGCTCCAGTAACTCTTCCTGCAGCGACCTTTTTCAGTTCTGAAGCGGCGTCCTATTCTTCCAGTGAAAATCTAGTCTCTGATAACAAGTACCCCCTGTGCCGTGTTTCTGTTTCCCAGAGTACGATTGCTGATATGATAGTTGTCCTGATTTTTTAAAAAAAAAAAAAGGAAGAAAAAAAGAAAGCAATGGCCAACAGTCTCCATTTGTTGTAGCTTTTGGCCGTGATGCTTATACTCAGGGATGCTGTCTATAAGAAACTCTTGTTCTTGTTACAAGATCACACAAGCTGATTCAATCTTCCCTTGGCTAGGTCAGCTCTGATTTTGTCTACGCTTTCTTTCTTTAATACACACATTTTAAAGTGGGGGAAAAGTGCAGGGTCCCTAGAGAACTTAACAAGCAGAGCAATTTCTCAGATTTTACTTTATTTTTTATCTCATACTGATCTTTTGTTCTCTGAGTAGAGAATGCTTTTCCCAGCCTCTTATGTGTGGAAATAAGAGTATGAAAATAAGTCCAGATACTTGATGTCAATTATAGTGATACTATTTAAATGCAAATTTTGTTTTGGTCAGGCTGCTCCAATAAGATGAACAGAGGCCATTTATGTAAATAAGAGTATTGTAATAAAACAATGAAGTATTTGTAATTTTGGTTATTAACATTTCCCTCTCTCCCAGAGGATGAGTTGGCTAGGTTTTTAGGAACACGGGGAGAAGTGGGAGTGGCACTTGACATTCAGTGTTGTGGGATAAAATTGTATAGAGTTGTAGTCTGCGGGCTGAAACAGATCAGGTTCGTTAGATGCACCACAAAAGAGAGGACTTGCAATTTTTCATTAGCAGCATGCTAATAGGAAACTGTAGGGAAGCACTTTAGTGTCAACCTTTGGAGACGTGGTTTTTAGACTATTATAACCTTCTGGGTTTTTACAGTTTGTTTTCCTTTCTCTCCGCCCTCCCCTCCCCCCCCAACCTCGTTGGAGATTTATTGGTAATGCACTCACTAACATTGTCATATGAATGAAATCATTCTTATATGCTTTGTCTGAGTATACAGAGCAGCTTATTTTTTTAATGGTTGCTAAAATTACTTAAATAAAATGCAACACTAATGCAGATATGAAAAACTTCAAATGTTGAAATCTTTTTTGAGAGACAGAGCTGAAGCTAAGCTTCCAGGCTCCCTGTGTAGCCAACGGAGGCTAGGTGACACCTCCAGAAAGACTTAGAATGGAACAAATCACTCTCTAGAGGTGGTTTTTCTATTTCTGTAGGTTATGGAAAGAATCTGGTTGAGCTGTTTAGATTACATACCTATCAAATTGATCTAGGAAGGTACGTTGCATCCTAAAGGACTGAATAGTTTTTCTTGCTGCTCTAAAAGTAAACATGTTGTGAGTTGAGCTACATAGGCTGCAAGGGTAGCATTGTCTGGGATTCAGTTCTACTATGGTGGAATTCCTTTTGAAAGGAACAACTAGGGACCTGTTTAGCAGAAATAAGGCTGTTCTATCTTTTATCTCACTCTAAGGTATGCTGAACCTCACTCAAATCAAAGCAGGAGATTAGTGAGCTGTTAGTATCTTATAAAATATTAAATTTAAGCCACGCTGAAAGGAGTCACCAACATAATCTTATATTGTTACCCCAAAGTATACCACGTAATTCAAGACGCATTGTTTTTTAAGTTGATACTCACCCTTTTTCTCAAAAACATTAATTTGTTCTAAACCCTTAAAAATGTATTATAGCACACTGAGAAAAAAGTAATTGCAACTGCTACTTATTTAGAATCAGTTGTGACTTATCTTCATAACATTTTTTGCAAATATTAAAGATCTTGAAACTCACTATTTTGAATGCAATGTTCCCAGAAATTGGCCTGAATTTTATATCAAAGTACCTTCAAATATTGTAGACTGGAATATTCTATAAAACTTGCAAAAGGTATTGCAAACAGGACCAATGTTAATAACTACAATACTGTTGATATAAAATGTTTAGGAAGGTAACTGATATTTAATCTCTATAATTTAAATATTCTTGCTTTCTTCTGTTTTTAATGATACTTGGGGTTTGTTTTAAGCTTTCCTCCCCAACAGTCCTGAAAACAAGATACTTGCTTTCTGGTTTATAAGAATTCCTGAGACTTCTAGACAACCACGGTTCATCTCATGTAGCAGATGCTCCAGATAAGAGCATGGCTTCAGTTCCTCTGGAGGTGGCCTGTGTGTAGCCTATAGTCTGAAGGACCTTTCTGTCTCTGCCTTCCTGCATGGAGAGCTGTGGCTATCTAGAGTCTGGATTTACACACAGTGAGTGAGGTATCACAAGGAAAGGAGGCATGAATCCAGGTCATGATAGCTGGCTGCCCATCGGTTCCATACTGTAGGTATCGTGTTCTGGTTTAGCAGTGCCACCGGATACTTTATCAAGCTGAGGATAAAATCATTGCATCCTAGGTCTCTGGCCTTATCACTTAATGCACCAGACTGTATCTGTAATGATTGAAGAAAACTGGTAAAGATTAGATTTCTGTTTCTTAATGATAATGTACAATGGCTGTTAGACCATCGAAGCAGTAAGGTAGGACTTTGCTTTTTTTATATTGACATGATGAAGTTGTCTATTGATCTACCTCCTTCATAAGAAGAGTTTTCTTTATCTTAGGTCTATGATGTTTTAAAGATTATGGGTGATATGCAGTGATGACTCTGACTGCTTTGCTGAGTTCTAAGTGGTAATTTGGCTTCAGAAGTTTTGCCTGGAGGTACGAGGCAATATGCTGGATTAAAAATTTCCATTCATTTTATGAACTGATGGATTTGATGCAACTTTTGTTGACAGATTTGAATATACCATGTGGCTTTGCCAGCATGTAAAACCTTATTCCTATCTCATTTGTTTGGTAGGTAACAGCCAGTTTTTCTAAAAAGCTGTGCTTAAAATAAGAACATAATGTATTTTTCTTTCTAATCTCTTCAAGAAAGTTCTAAGAGAATTGAATAAGCTTTAAAATTCTGAAACTTCCTACTGTTTGGTTTTGGTTTTTTTTTAAGGGGACTCTCTGATAGAATTTGCTAGAGAAGTAAAAAGTAAATTCTCTCATAACTTCATTATGAAAGTGTGTGAATGGTCAGTAGAGCTACAAAAGGGAAGTGTTTGTTCTAAACACTACAGAGATTTAGAATAATTTTTATACAGTCCTATTGTGTTACATTCTATTTGAATTTTCTGCAAGGGTATGCTGAACAAATAACTTGCAGAAAATAATCCATCTGGCAGTCCTGGCTCTCTACTTCTGTTCCTGGAACATGTACAGTTGTATCGCAACTTTTTCAAACTAATTACCAGAACTGCACCATGAATGGTTATAGCTAATTGAGAGTCTGTTATAGACACAGGGGTATTCTAGTTCTGTTATCTTGTTGATATTTGAAACGTGCCTGGTAAGTCTCAATTGTACACAAGCCTGTAAACTGAGAACACGTCAGAAAGATGACCATGCCCCCGCCTCTCGGAACTAATGGATGTAGAGAGTCCACAAGTGCTTTGAGGAACCTTTTTCTGATGTTTGCCTCCTTTGCCCAGGTAACCTAGAGAATGGAATCAACCCTCAGATATTAATGACAATGTTCTTACTGAACAAAATCTGATCTTACAGTTCCAAGTTCCTGGGCCTCTTCCTGGGAATGGAGAGGGATTTTTTTAAAACTAGATTATTTTATTTTTTATCCATTAAATTAACACAGGTGCTCAGGAGTACAGACATACTAGCGAAGTAAAGAAGGCATTTGGTAACTCAGCCTTTTCTACATCCTGTATCAACAGATCCCTTGCCTCATTCAGCAGTGGGACCAAATTTTGCTACTTATGTATTTATAGAAGCACTTCCTTGCTTATGTGCAAATTTTGGAGATGACAAATTACTTGGAGAAGTATAGAAAGAAAGACTTTAAAAAAAAAAAACCTCACACATTTAGCAATTTTTGAACCCACAGGATCTTAATGAGGTGGGCATAATTTTAAAGCACCGTGGAAGTAGAGGAACTGCAGAGCTGTCAGCCCTCCTGAAGATCACTCTGATAAAAGGATAGAATAAATGAGCAAGACTATTTTTCTGCAGCTGAGACTTCCCTGATGTTATATAACTACTTACATTTACTCAGTTACAATTTTGTTCTAGCACAGTTTGGTTGATTTGTTCATTCCCTTCCTAAGAGGTTTTTGTGGGTTATGAACTTTTGATATTTTTTTTTCTCTTCTTACTCTATATGGTTTTAATCATGTATGCTTCATCATTCTTATTTTACCAATAGCGGTAAGCCCGCTAAAGAAATGAAGCGGGGGGTGTGTGTGTACTGTTTTTTTGGTTTTGTGCTTGGTTTTTTTTATCTTATTGGGCTTGTTATGTACACTTTGTAAAGATTTAAGGTAGGTGGAATTTCATGATATTAAATCTTTTGGAAAAGTTTTGACCGAAACCAAAATGTTTTTGTTATTATTAGTAATTCTAATCAAAACAGGAGGTTTGATCAGAAAAGAGGACTTCAGAGTATTGTTTTTCAGTGGAGGCCAAACTGATGTGAGTGTCTTGGGAGAAGAGAGAGATGAGTTGAGAATCTAAAAGCAGAATAAATAACAGCTAACCACTTCCTAATTCAGTAGTATGTCAGGAAAGAATAATTCCTTAATGATTGAAAACAAATTGACTTAAAGTATTATCCCTATCAATGGTCTCAGAGCAACTACCATCTCCACATCTGTTAAGACTCACACTGAGGCCTGACTAGAGCAAAGCCAGCTAATTTAGCTCAAACCACTGTCAGCAGCAGTATAACTCAGCTAGTTGTGATGACAGGGACTAGAAAAACTTCTAACGAGCATCAGTGTGGTGTAAGTGGAAAGGAGGGATGATCTGCAGGTGGCAGATGGTAATGAATGCATGGTAATGGTAGCCTGCCAAATTGCTTTTCTGGCACTGATGAGATGATGCCCATATGTTTGTTCTGCAGCCTGGCACCAACATTAGCCTTCTGCTTCTCATTCTGGATCCAGGTCAGTTGGAGTTAGCCCTGGGTTCCCTGCACTGGTGTGCTCCCCTCTCCCATGTGGGGTTTTCACTACCCATTTTCATTGCATTTTAACAATAACAAGGTAAGGGCTATGTCACCATTGGTCTTGGTATTTGTTTTTAGTTTTTCCACCCTTTGGCCACCTGTGTCCCCCTCTGCTCTGTTAAGCATTACTGTCAGGTTTTTGACCATATTGTGCAGAAGCTGGCATGAATAGCAATGGGAGTAAACCCAACGAATTGAGATCTTACACCACAAGAAGATACATAACTGTACTTTTCAGTTTGAGAATCAGAAAAGGTAAATAGGACTGCTCCTCTGGAAGTCCTGCCTGAGGTGAGACATTTCTGTGCCCAGGGAGCCTGGCACCTGTACCACTGAGTGGAGAGGGTGCACCCATCTCTCACTACAGTTCCATTTTTGCACTGCTCTTGCCAGCTGTTACTTTTTTGCATCTATTCTAATGCTATGTAAACTTGAAATAAATAAAAAAAGTGGTCTAGGCTGTGTTGTTCTTCACAGCTACTGGAGTTGCAGGCTTAGTGGAAAACTACTGCTACCTGATGTTTTTTTAATATAAGTGTTCTTGGTAAGATGCCGTTCATACTCATTTGTGTTCCTATCAAATCATTGTGGGGAAAACAGATTTAAGTGCGTATTGAAAATCCTTGCTGAAACACCAGAGTTCACTGGTGGGGAATAGATATAGAAACCAGTTCATAACTGAATTAGTTCCTAACATGAAAGTTTTGCAAAAGTAGTTTCAACAAAGTCTCTGCGATGATCCAGATTTTCAGGAGGGCCTGCATGTTCAGGGGGTGGTAATGGGTATTCAGTTGTGAGTCTGTTTGCTCCATGGCACCAACCTTCTACGTTAAACTATGTGATGAGCTAGAGATGGCTAACATGGATCAGGAACAGACCGAGCAACACTAGATTAGTCTTTTTCAATCAGGTAATGGATCTCTTCACTATGATTTTTTTATTTTTTTTCCCAAAACTGGAAATAGCTGCGAAATTTTTGTCATCGGAAGTGATCCAGGGAAATATTGCTCTTGTGTGTCATGAGATTGCAGTGGTAGAGAAAGTAAGTTTTATCAAACAAGACTGGATAACTTGCAGAACATTAAAGGTCTCCTAAGATGGATGAGAGTAGGTAACATCAGGATTGTTGACTTGTGTTTCAGTGCTGGCATTGGAGCTCTGAAGTGGAATATGCTCAGAGCTTAGTGAAAGCTCTGAGTTTTATTCATTCTCTTTAGGCCTGAGAGCTTTTTAGCCTTTGACCATGAGCTCAAGTTTTGAGTTCCACCAGTAGTCTCCAGAAGGCATGTGGTGTGGGGGACTTTCTGGATGCTTTTGAAGCTGTTAAATTTCATTTTTATACTCCTGCTGTAGCTTTTAGGGAAGCGGAAGAAGCGTGTTTTGCTTCATCCTATTTCTCGGAGCTGTCAGCCCATTCTGTATTTCTTGGTTGATGTGATAAAGCTGCAGTTCAGTGGCTGCTAGATGTTGAGCTGTTGAGTCCCTGTTATGACAAAATATTTGTGTAGCCTCAACTCTGTCACTCCTCTGGACTCTAACCTTACAGTAGCTGTATCCTAATATTGCTGTAAAGACCACCTTGCAGTCCTTCTGGAGTTTGTAAAACAAATGCCCAATCCTGGAGCCCATTCTTCTCTCGCATAAGGCAGCTTGAGAGAAGATGGCAAGACTGTAGTTTTACCACAGTAAGAAGAGAACAGATATGAAAAGGAAACAGAGGTATTCTCAGAAGCAAAATACTGGGTACTGATCTGGGACATCTGGATTCTGTTTTTTTGTTCCTGCACTTGAAACCACTCCATCAATTCTGTGGTTGTTTTTGCAAAATGGTGTATTTTCAGTAGCTGTAATGAGCTTTGAGGCTGCAGTAAAAAGACAAGGAATCAACTTGTGGTTGGCTCAGCAATAAATGCAAGAAATGAATAACAAAAAAACAAAACTATGGTGTCGTCTTCCTCTTTGCTGCAGGGAGGAAAAAGTTGAAATGTTTGGTCCAAAGGTGAGACTAGACTTGGCAGACGAACCAAGAGTTCAACAGCAAACAACATGATTTTGCAGAAATGGGCCTTTTATAAGTTAATCCGTTTTATCGGCAGTTTGCATGCTCATGGTTTAATGCTACTGTTCTATGCATCCAGTGAAAACAGCTGGAGATTACTCCAGTGCTCCTTCAGCTGAAAGCTGCAGACGACACTTGCACTAGTCTCTATTTGAAGTGACCTCTTATGTCAAAAACTTAGTAATATTTCTGTTTGGTGTTTTCTCCTTAAAGTGGCATTGTTTAGTGTGTAAAAATGAAAAGACGGTTAAAATAAGAGTTTGTCTTTCTGTTTACCAGCACTGTCACTTACACTTCACAGATGTTTATCAGACTGAGAATATGGCATAACTCCTTGACAGGAGTGATTCAAACAACTTCCTTGGAAAACTCAGTAATCTAAAAGGTGATATTTTGTGTTTATACAGCTGAAAATTGCAAATGTTCCTATGAAAATCCCTATCAGTACATACCTGTACCCTTAGCAACAAAATACCTTTGGAATTCAAAATATGGTGATATTAATTCTAAGATGTGGTTGTGTTTTTTTTTTTTTTCTTCTAGTATATGGTTATGGCATTTAATTTTAGTAGCATTGTTACTGAGGCACTGGCGTAAAATTACCACGCTGCTCACAGCTCCCTCACTCTTCTGGTACGTTTCAAAGTGAGTACATAGCAAACTTATTGCTAGCAAAAACATATTGCAGCTCTAGCTGGGTACGAGAAAAGTGTGTTTCTAACGTATTAGATGGTTAATGGGCTGTGTCAGATTTGTAGTGGTAGTAATGCCCAGAACTGAGCTTGTATATTACTTGAACTCCGACTCCAATAAAGATACTCTTGAGTAGATTTCTGTGGTATGATTAAAATGTTTACAAGCAAAATTCTTTCTATGCTTTTTGACATGTGTCTACAGTTCAGAGATTTTACTCAAGGCAATGTTTTCCAAAGCTGTTGCTTGGCAAAATGTCTGGGTGTTTCATCGATCTTGGGCTTCTGGGTCTGCAAAAAACTGCTGGAAGATGATCAGGTTGATTTCTGAAAAATTTCCTGCGCTGCCAAAATTACTGGGTTGTGGATCCTGAGGGAAACAAAGTAAGACCCCAAGAATTCCCGAAGCTTGATTTTATTCCTGCAGATGACTGTTGGCTGACTGCACAGCTGCTGGAATCGTGGTGTACCCCCTAAGCCTCCGGCTGAGCTGGCAGCTGAACTTTACTAGAAAATCATTCACCTGGTGGCAGTGGAAAAAAAGTCCTTGAAGCATGAGCTGGCTGGAATCTCTTGGAGAGAATGCATTTGTGTTGCCAAATGCCATTCTTGGGGAAAAAGAAGCACAGAGAAACATGTTCTTGGTGAACTTCCATTTTGGAAAGATTCAAACTCTTTTTTTTTTTTTCAATATGACCTTTAGGTGTTTTTTTGAAAAATAAATGGTATTTGAACAAAACATTTTGGTCTTATCAAAACATGATGTCCTAATTCACTTCAATCTTAAGCATTTCAAGATGCTTGAAAAGGCAACTAAATGGAGGTGATAAGCCTACGCAAACTATATTCTTAGGAAAAAATTGCTTTTGTTCCTGTGCACTCTACCTGAAGGAAATGATAAACCTTTTCTGCGTTAGCACCTACGGATTATATAGAGCATGTAAATTCATGTGGGAACTGTAAAGGTTCCACGTATTTGCTGCAATATCATTATGATAATGTTGCACATGGTTATTGATTCCACTATAAGAACATAGGTTAATGCCTATTTCCTCACCACCATTATAGCAATCACTAGCAAACATAATCTATGGGTATTAATGCATATATGTGCTTTTCTGAGCACTTTGAGTAATCATAGATGTAAGCTAGTGTTTCACTCCTGATCTGATCCTGAATGCTCATATTCTTTACTGAACTAAATTAGTTCCATCTAATTTAGCTCTTTTCCAAACATGTCTAATCAGTGAGAAACAACTCTACAACTGAACTCCAGGTAGATTAATTGCTCTCTTAGGGTTGATTATGATGTCTCTTATGGATTATTTTTTTCTTTGTACTGGTTGAAATGCCTACAGCCTCCTCTGGAGTGACAGCCAAGTAGATGGTAAGGATTTGTGGGGTGAGGAGGCAGAATGAAAAGCTCTTTATTTTCCCTGCTTTTTCTATCTTAATGAGAGCAGGAAACAACATGGATTTATCACTATTATTTATTCCTTTGTCAAGCATCAAAAGTGTATACAACACTGCTCAATAGGTGGGAAAGGGCTAGGCAAACATGTCCTCACTACAGACCTTATAATTTAGAAGCAAATTGTATACTCACAGGGCAGTGCAATTCATGAAATACTCTTATTGGTCTAGTAATTACTTGTCTAATAAATGGCCTCACTTCACATGTTTAAGTTCTGCTCTTTGAATAGTTACCTTGTTCTTTTGTCTTTGCCTTTTGTCAAGTATAGTGTGCCCTTTTCAATGTAGGGTTTATCTTTTGTGTTTGTACGATACTGAGTGACAGCTCTCCTTTCTCTGAGCAGACCCCTCTATCACCTCTGCCAGAGAATAATGGTGAAGATGGTAAAGAAAATTACGTTCTCTCTTTTATAAGATGCATTGGCTGGTTTGGAAATAGGTACTTCTCAAAATCATCTCCGATTTGTGGGATTAATAAAGTATTATCTTCAAGTGAGTAAATGTGCCTGACTCTTACACAAGCTCTGGCTGCAGATCAGGGTCTGCAACCCCCATTTTCTAAACCCTGCACAGTTTCACTGAAACTAAGACTGACAGTTGTTGGCTTACGTTTGATATGTTGGTATTGCTACAGAAAAGCATGCTATAAGATCTCCAGGGTTGAGCTGAAAGTTTATGCATTATTTCTACAGCTCTCTAAACTACTTCCAATGATTCCAGAATTGCCAAGAAAGGAAAAACTCATGGAAACAAAGCCTCCTGACCTAGCAAACCAAGGGAAGCATCCATGACCAGCTGGATTATATTCTCTCCACATTATTGGTTTTACTGATTGTCCAGCAAAGGTCTTGCAGGCCTTCTATTATTGCTTCTAGACACAGGAAACTTGCACAAAAGTGTGTGGCACACTGCAGGCAACACAGCAGTGTCATTCATGACCCTGTGAAGCCTGGAGAGCACTAACAATGAAACTGTGGTATGTGACATAGAAAGAATGCATGGACAGATGTGAGACTGCCCAGGATCAGTCCCCCTCATGTTCTATGGGAGCACTGTTGTGAAGTTCTTTGCTTGTGTGTGTGTGTCTTGCTGAGAAGTGCCAGTAGCAGAGGTAGTAACAGCAGGCAGGATCACCTGCTTGTGGGAGACTGATGAAGTAGCTTAAGTATAAAAATTCCTCTTCTGGATTGGATTTGTTACAGCAACCAGGAAGGGTAAATGGTGTGACAGCCTTCTGCTGCTTACAGTGATCCCAAGAGGACAACTTGAGTCATTTTCTAGCTGTATCTTTGTGTTCAAGACATTGTGATGGTGATCTGTATGCTTGGATCGTCATCTTGTTCCACCAACAAGACCTTACACTGGAATTCAGTGTGTTTCTCTCATTACTTGTCATCTACTGCAAGCTAATGTTGTGTTAGATGCCTACAAGTTTATTGCAGGGGACTGCTCTGAGAAGATTAACAGAAGGTGTAAAACATAGACTCGGACCTTATGAGAAAGTGGCAGTTCTGTTTTGGGGAACTCTTTGAGTTTCAGCCATATGCATTTGCTGTGCAATGAACTCCAAATCTTCTGAATTGTTATTCCTCTGAGATCTTAATAAGGGAAAAAAATGTTGGTAACCATTAAGCATTTAACAAGGGAGGGGGAGCCTTCTGAAGAGAGAGAGTTCAGTAGCCAGCAGAAGATGGTAACTTGAGCAACAATGCTATTTACCACAGCTGTTTGAACTGCAGATTGATGGGAGCTAATTAGAGCTCAAGCAGAACATCTGTGGGCTGTGAAACGAGGCTGAAGTGTGTGGCTTTCCTAACAAAGCTGTGATATCCATCAAGGGTAGAGGAAAGCAACTCCTCATCAGACAGCAATTTGCTGGTTCATAGACTCTGTAAACTGCTGCTCGTCTACTACTTTCCTGCTGTCACCGTTAATTCTGCGAAGGTGCGTATGCCTCAAGACAGTTTGCATTTCAGATGCATTTCAAATATCTGTGTGAATTGACACAAATATATAAAGCAGTACGGCAGAGCTTGCAGAAATGAGGGACATTAAATGAGATGCTTTGGGTGATCAAGGCTTCTATATCACTCCTAAAACTGGTGTGTGTGACCTACTCAGACACCCTTTGGAGGAAGGTCAAAAAAGGACTAGCTCAGTGTCAGTACAGCTCTGCTTTACTCTGAAGCAGGGGAAACCTCACTAGGAAGAGCCAAATCAGGCTGAAAAAGCATTAGTTGTCTGTGTTTCTGTAGGAAACATGACCCACTGAAAAATGGTGGTATAAAAATTATTACAGCTGAAGAATAAAAGCAGACCTATGGTACACAGGAACAGTCTTTCTAAAGAGATGGTTAATGCTTCAAGCCTGTCAGCATTTAAGAGGCATTTTGACAATGCCCTTAGTAATGTTCTTTAAGTTTTGGTTGACCCTGAAGTGGACTAAATGTTTTAGGTCCCTTCTAACTGTGAAATATTTTATTCTACTTCAGATTTTTTTACTTCTATTTCAGTTAAAAGCCTCTTCATTTCTGCTTTTCAAGTTTTAAAGCCTTGTACCTGGGATTTGATTGTGTATGTATCACAACAGATCGACTTCTGCCTGTTTTCTTCTGACAGGGCTTGTGAGATATACATATTTCTGTGTTTTGGGGAGGATGTTCCCCTGAACAAAGACCACAGGTGAGCAGTTTCTACCTGAAACTTTGAGCTATGTGATACCCAGTGCATACACTGTCCTTCCCTGCATTATATAGAAACTGATGTAGTGAGAGCTAGGTGAAATGGTATTGATATGTGGTCTTCCAAGGCTTCTCTCTCAAGTACGGCAAAAGAGCTGGTTTGTGGTTGGAGCATCAAGTCTTGGGATGGTCTAAATAAATGGTAGACCTTCAGTGGCTGTTGAAGCATCCCAACAGCTGTCAGTACTTGATTTACAAACTATTGAGATGTTATGGGGGATGTTGTACTGAATATTTGGTCATTCAGATCAAACACTCCTCCAAACAGTTCTTGAAAAATGACTGTCTAACTGTTAGCTTTTAGAGCATGGATTCCCCAGCTTGGTACGTGCACTAAGAATGATCAGCTTATGAAAGTTAAAGGTATGCAGCATGTAGATGCTCTCTGAGCAGAAGCCTTTGCATTAGCTGCTACTGCCAGTGGCTGAACCAGCAACACATAATTTAGGAGGCCTGGTTGTAGACTTACTAGTCACATAATTGCTGTTACGTCTACTTTACTTCACTGAAATTTTGCCAGTGAAGCGTGTGTATCTCTACATACCTGCAGTAATTGTATCACTAGAGAGGCTCTGACCTTTCCACTGAAAGTGGAATGGTTGAAATCAAGCTAAGTAATGTTCTTAAAGGACAAGAGATACCAAAACCTCTGAATTGAAGTTGTTTGCCCAATAGGCTAGGCAACTGGGTATAATTTAAAATAGAAAAAGGACATTAAAGATAATGGGATTTGAATTTTACGTCGGATGCTCTTCTTTGCTCTGATGAAGCTCGCTCATTTAAAGCCTATATAGGTCCCTGCTCATTTAAGGGAAGGTTGCCTCATGCTGTTCTTAGCATTGTTTCTTTCTTCTTGGCTGAAGGTTTTTTGGTGTTACTGTATATCCAGCATATGTTACGAAAGATGCTTTTTAGAGTGTCCAGTAACACCTTTGAAAGCATTGGAGGATGTGGTTATATATGTCCTTGCTCTTCCATGCAAGAATTAAGAAGAGCAGAATTAAGGTTGAGGTGGTGGTTGTTGTTGTTGTTGTTGTGGTTTTTTGGTGTTTGTTTTTTTTTTGTAGGGGAGTGATCCAAGAGAAAGCTGAAATAATATCTCCCCCCTCCTTATATACAACAGATATTAATTACATCATGTAATTCACTAGTGGGAAGTGTTTCTTTGATGAAGGTAATGAAATAACCCATGGAGAACACAGTAGGCATCTGCTTGACTGGAACTGGTTTGGCTTTCTACTTCTGAGTGGCAGAACACTTAGCAGTTGTTCTAAACTCATGTAAGAAATTATTTTGGGATTGCATGGCATTGATATCCCAACCAAAGCCAAACTGAAAACTTAATACATCACTTCTTTGTAGATTTAATAGCTGATTGAGTCAAATATTTAGACTGGGCTGTTTCAGATGATACTTTCCCTGCTGGAAGCATATAGCTGTGCCTGTCTGAGGAATCACAGTTTTCTCCTAGGATCCCACTGGCATCACTGAGGCTCTGCCAATGCCAAGAGCATTGGCTGTTGAACCTTATGGTGCCTCTCATTGGAACAGGACTTGAAGTTGAGCTTTGCTTTTGCTAGTCAGAGCAGTTCTCTGGGTGAGCAACAGCTAGCATCTGTGATGCACTGGAGCATGCCATCCCAGAAAAAGACAAGCACCAAGTTGGTCTTATGTTCAGTACAATATTTAATCAACACCGTAGTTCTAAACACATTCTAGCTTTCTTCTGTGTCTCTGCTTCATTACCTTCCCATTTTTTCAAATTTGATCATACGGTACGTCTTTGCCTCCCTTGCCCTGCATCTTAATTTCTCTCTTTGGTGATAGCCTCATGCCTCAATGCTTTAATTGATTAATTGTGCAATGTCTTACTATGTGTTGTAGGCTACTTGCTGGTCCGTGTGAGCTAATACTTCTGCAGTAGCAATCACAAAACGTGTTTCAAAACATAAAGGTAGATCAAAATGTAATTGTACTGATTGTATAATGGGATGACATTTAGTACCAGAAAGTAAAACAGAGGTAAATAGCAGTGATATTGTACTTAGCCATGACAAACACATTTTTAGTCTCTTTAGAAAAGCTGAAAAATCAATTACTTCTAAGCTTACCTGTTCTTACAAAAAAGGCCAGTAGGAGTTGATGAAATATATTAATTTATAACAGGTTTCATGCTGTCATTTAAAATTTAACAGACAGTCTCCCGCCAATTCTGAAAATCTTTGGGATATAATTATTCCCTTAACTCTACTTGGTGGTTTAAGGAAAAGTTATAGAAATAAAAGTATACTATCTACAAATTCTCCAGGTTGTTATAGCTGTTCCTTTAGGATCTGTTACATGTCTGTAGTGCCTATTTGTTTTAAAAGTTATTGTAATTTGGAAAGCTTTCCTGTTTAAAATAGAAAATATCTACGCTTCTAGCTTTTAAACTGCCTAATACTCATAGAAACATGCTTTTAGCTGTCACTGAAAGATATTACACTATTTCTAGCCCTTGTATTGGTGTTTGTGAAGGCCAAAGTAGGAAACAGGATGAAAAGTGGATCTTGAACAGCCCTCTTTTATTGTTCAAACTAGAGGAAAAAAATAACGGAGGGGCTAGGGGGCGGGTGCCTATTCTTAAATATCAAATTTCCTTCTATTCCTTGTACTCATACAAGGGTTTCACTTTAATCCAGTGCTGTTTGTGGTGAAGCTTCGGAAGGTATTGTAAACAGCATGATGCTTCAGACAGATGAAGGTTACCCAAATTCTAGCACTGTAAAGGTGTATAGGTTGACGTGACTATGGAGGTGTGTTTTATGTGTGGTTGAAGGAATGTAGATGGCAAGGTTAGACGTGCTGCCTAACTTTCAGAGGTGAAATGAGTTCTACCCTGCCTCTTCTATGCACAATAGATCAGCCGAGGAGTAGCAAACATTCTGTGAATTTGGGTCCCTCTCATTTCAGTAATAAGCCCCATGTAGTAGTGTCTTGAGTGAGTGAAGTTAAACAGCCATTCCTAGTGACTGATCTCTATTTAGCTAAAATAAGATTGATCTCAGCTGACTCCATCAGTGTAGAAAACCACAGTGCTTTGTCTCTGCTAGGATTTGATATTAAGGTAGATGCCTATATACTGAGGACTCCAAATCTTGATTGTACAGCATGTCCTTACTTTCAACTCTGGAAACTCCAATAAATTATGGAGAACCATGAAGAGGGACTCAATCTAGTTCTAAGGGAGGTACGTTTGGTACTGGAAGCAGTATAGTTGCTTCTGCTTGATGCATTGCATGGGCTAAATTGCCCTGGCACTAGCAGTACAAAACTACCTGGAGTTTATGGCAGCTCTTTTCTGCCCGTTTACTGCATTGTTCCATATAAACATGAAATAAATGGTTTTCAATTGGTGTAAATTTCCTAAAGTGTGTTAAGGCTAATCTAGAAGATTCCCAGTCATGTATTGCAGGTGATACACCTTTGTTGCATAGTCAAAACTGAAATGGTTTGTGGACTAAACCTAAGCCTTTGAGAGGCCAAAATGTTCTACCTGATCAGGAAAACTGTCTTGAGTTGACAGTCAATTGCAGGGCTTTAACTGTGATATTAGCTGAGAAAGAGGTTTAATGCTCTGGAATGGCTTAGTGTTCTCTAAAGGGGATGCTAAAGCAAGCTAACACGTCTGATATAGGTTGTAATGTATGACTTGGCAATGGTCAGTATTGCAAGCTTATTGTGACATTGATCAGGATAATATATTTAACCTCTTAATACTAAGGCATTACCCAACAGTGACTGAAGACTTCATTAGCCACTTTTTTTTTGTCTCTGTGCTCTCTAGATAGAACAGGGGTTACTTATTATAGTACATCTTCCTGGATGGCTTTGCAAATTGGAATTAATTATTAGTTGCTAATTTCTTCTAATGTGAATTCATCCTCCTCCTGTTTGCAGCAGCACATTTTCTGTTGCTTTGCTTTATTTCCTTACTTTACAACTCTAAGCTCCAAAACTTTCAGGGAGACGAGAAATGTGGCCAAGGACAGGTTAATTCAACAACAGTATTGTTGGGAAACTCTGACCAGGGTCAGTGTATAGTGACAGTAGCTTCCCAGTCTGGGCTTAGAAACTACAGTCAGAGAAACCCACTGTCTAGAGTCAATCTGAAGGGGCAATTTTCAAGGACATTTGTTTAAAAGGCAAAAAAATGCATGATTAAAGGCAGAGAGAAGGGACAGGTGAATGGAAGATTCAAGAGATATAAGGCAAAAATTACATTATATAAAAGCTGGGATGCAAAGACATCTTTCCAGCAATACTGAGTCTAGGCTGATGAGTAGATGGGACTGCAGGCAGCTGGAGAGATATTTAAAGTTATAAGGTCAGGGCTGGACATGACTACCACAAAGACTTTCCCTCTTGTGCCTGAAAGATGCTACTAGTCAGTATCACGGTGGCTTACCACCTGAAGAAGTTGACCTCAAGGCTTGCACCCTACAAATCCTGCTTTAAGGGTAGTCTGGAGGAGGATTCATTTAGAGACATTGACTCTTAGACAGTCCCTACAGTGAAGCTGCTCTGGGATCACAAACCCTCCTTTCAGACTGTCTGGAAGGGATCCTGGCTGGGAAATAGGGGTAAACAGTGTTAGGGGCTGTCTTTGGCACCTCTCTGTCCCTGTGCCATCAAATCCAAAATGGGTACATCTGAAAGATTGTAAAAATCAGTTTCTAGCAGGTTTTATCCATAAAGATCATGTCCATCATCAGCATAATTTATATTAATGCATTAAACATTAAGACCATGCAGTCTTAATGTTGGTGCATTGTGCATTTTGTAAATAGTAGCAAAAAGTCAACAACAAGCTTAAAAACTTTTAGGAATGTATTTTGCAATTGTATTTCAGGGTATAGCTTTGATATTTTCATGTTTATTCATAAATGCATCTTCAGAATACTGTTTAATATGAATAACTTACGTTATTCACTAGTCAGAACTTGGCACAACAGGCAGTTAAACTTCTAAATCTGTTTTTTGAGGTTAAAAAGTGATTTTATAAGTTTAAGATAAACTTAGAGCTCAAATGTGAGATGGGACTAGGCTGGATTCTGTGCAGGAGGTAGTTCAGTTGCAGACCTGTTCAGCTGAAATTAGGATAATGTGAAAGTCTTGAAAGCTCTATAAGAAGAACTAACAATTGGAAAGCAATTTGAATCTAATGCTTGCTATATTGAGAGTTAAATGGCATGGTTTTAAACAGAACTCAAGCTATGATGTGTTCTCTTTAAATGTGTTTGCTGATGAATAACTGAGCATGTGTTTGGGTGGAAATTGAGGCTGTGTAGGTACCTGAGTAATTGATCTGTAGATGTTAGAAAGCATTTAAGTATTGAGGTGGAGAGAGCACAGAGTCCATTTCCACAGGAAGAAACTGGTGCGCTCTCAGCAGAGAGTACTGAGAAAAGTACTGCTTTTTCTGGAACTTCTTGCAAGTAACTTTAATCACATTTTTGTGTTAAGGGGGAACAGGGACTGAAAATCTGACTCGAAGGGGAAAGCTGTCATTGCTCTGCATCAATAAATCTGATTTATCAGATTTATAAATCAGTTTATTCAGTAAAACTGCAGGAATCTGTGGTGAGGCTGGATTAGTGCAGTATTTTCTTGCTGGAGAAATAGAAAAGCCATTGGAACAAGGTGGGGCTGGATGATTAAATGAAGTCAGGAAGAGAGAAGTCACTCCCTGCAGCAAAGTTTGGAGGCAAGAGAGGAAGAAAGTAGAAAAATGCCTGCAAATTGACAATAAAATCCAGACTGGAGTAGAACACAAGGACATCAATTGCAGCTTTACAGAAGCTGCGTGAAGCTCCATGTCTCTCCATGTGACTGTTTAAAGTATGGCAGGGACATGGGAGTTAAAAGGGAATTAAAAACCAAAGTGAATCATTGTGAGACCACATTTGTGTTTGATTTGTTTCTTCTGTGCAGTTGTAGAAGTGAGCTGTGTACCACAAGTGCTTGGAAGGCACAGAGAAATCGATCATGAGCTGGGAAGCACAGAGTTTATACCCATGCGAGAAGGACCATGAAGCTGCAGAGATTTTTGAGGGCCTCTGGGCCAAGGAGGCCACTCTCTGCATTTGGAGAAAAAGTAATTTTCAGAGCATTGGTATGGGAATGAAAAGGTAAACAGTACAGATGGGAAAGCTCTGATGTCATAGAAGAGTGGAAAGTGCACAAACAAATTATAACTAATTTCACTGTTCTTTTTATTTTATGCTGTGTTGAAAAGCTGCTCTTCCTGAAACACCTAAATGATCATGTTTCATTTTCCCATAAAGTTGACTTTTATGATCCTATGTCTCCTGATCACAGCTTTTGCAATATCAGACTCAATAAAAGCCATGGGAGTCCTGGCTATCTCCAGCACAGCTAGACATTAGTGTTAAGGATTACAAAACAACAAGAAGCAGCTTGGCTGAAAACCCCTCCTCTTATCTCTTGTTTTAATTCAATCTGAGAAATCAAGACTGATAGGACTGTATTGTCAGCTCTAGTCTGACCTTTTTTACATTCCAAAAAAGTTGGTGTTTGTAGCAAGAAACTCATGGAAAAGGGAAGGCTTAACTCTCCATCTGTACAGATGTAATCCCAAAACTCCCCAAATCCACCACTCCTGCTCTGGTGTGGTGATCTGGGTTTGTGAGACAACTCTGGAAGTGAGTTAAGTGGTGAGAAGCTGCTGAGTTTGTGCCAATGAGCAAGACGCCTTGACCAACCGTCTCCCCCCCGATCAGGGAGGGTGTCCATTCACCTGCATTTGCTGGCCTTGCTCCCTCTGCCAGCACCCCTGGAACAGAAACACTGGAGTGAACCAAGCAAGAGCTGGTTTGGATGAAGCAGCAACACTGTCTGGTGGTGAGCAACAACCCAGGGGGAGGGTCAGGCTCTGTTGGGTGCATTTGTGGCAGCAGCTCTCATCTGCATCACTGTGGTGCTCACCTGATCCATGCTGGGTGCAGAGAAGAAAAGGGGTAAATCTCTGACACCCCCACTCGAACTGCTCTCCACTGACAACAGGTTCAAAATTCTTTCTGCAGCGGAGAGTACTGGAGGGAACTGCTTAGCTTAGCTGCTGATTTCAGTGGATTTTCCTCTTTAAGGGGATTAGTCTGGCCCTTGGTGGTGTTTGTTTCTCCTGATGTGCTTCTGAATCTAAGCAGTGGAAATCACAAACAGATGAATATTTTGTTACTTAACCACAGGGCATAATGTGCCCTGCCATGAGAGCAGGACAGTTGGCTTGCTCTTAGAGCACAAATAAACACACTTTTTTTCATTAGGAATATGCCTGCTTAACTTGGCCAATAAATACACAGAAATTAGGCGTGTTGCCTGCATGCAACTGCTTTCTTTGCGTGTAAGTCAATGTATCGGTATGGGAGAGAATGTGATTATTTTCAAATTAATGATCTTTTCACTAAACACCTCTATTTTCTATCCTCACCCTTCTACCTTCAAACACCTTTGTATAGTAGCACTCATGGAAAGATTGTTTCTGGCAATTATAGTTAAAAAAAGAATTCTGCTGAGTCTACAGTATAAGCGAATAAGAAACTGGTGATGATACAATATGTTCCTGTTGTATCTCCACTGAATTGGAAACAGGCAGATGAGTATTGCCATTGCTTCTTGGCTCCCAATTTAAAGGCGGATTTTCTGAGATTGTGGTTTTGCTAAGCAACTGTTTGAAGAGATGGTTTCGAGATAAGAGAAATAAATTATTTTAATGTGTATTTGAACAGGAGGCATTTATCACAACTGCTGTAAAACAAAAGAACGGAAAATGCTGAACTTTCCAGGAGATTTGTGCAAGTCTCAGGTCTCCAGTTTATGCCTTTTGGTATCCATTATTCATATGGTGTGCCCTACATTCCTCCTTCCTCAAACTGTATTCCCTCTTTCCTCTTCCCCTATACTGCATTACAAATCAGACTTTTTATTTTTGGGGGGTATAGTAGCAACATATACAGTACATAAGATGGCTAGAAAAATACTAGAAACATGATTGACCTCTATGAATTATTTACAGAAAGACTAAAAAACCACCAAACCTGAGTAGATAGAAATGGGAAAGGATGTAGCCTTGTTACAGAGGGATCGAGGAGCCCCTGCCTGGTGCTTACTAGTCCCCCTTTTCTTGGATAGAATCCACCCTTACGGAGCAGCAGCTCTTTGGGCTGCTCAAATCTGTTCCATGTGTTCTCTGAGCTTGGGGAAATCACATTACTGTCATTCAGTGATGAGTGGTGTCCCTCAGGGTCCATAAACAGAACTGTTTAATATCGTTATCAATGGTGTAGAAAGTGGGACCCTTGGAAAATTTGGACAAGCTCGAGAAGTGGACCCGTGTGAACCTCATCAGGTTCAACAAGGCAAAGTGCAGGGTCCTGCACCTGAGTCGAGGCAACTGCCAGTTGGGAGTTGAAGGGATGGAGGATGAAGGGATTGAGAGCAACCCAGCCAAGAAGGAATTGGGGGTACTGGTGGGTGAAAAGCTGGACATGACCTGGAAATGTGCACTTGCAGCTGAGAAGGCCAACCATATCCTGGGCTACATCAAAAGTAGCGTGGCCAGCAGGTTGAGGGAGGTGATTCTGCCCCTTTATTCTCATGAGACCCCACCTGGAGTACTGCGTCCCGCTCTGGGGCCCCCAGCACAGGAAGGATATGGACCTGTTGGAGTGGGTTCAGAGGAGGGCCGTGAAGATGATCAGAGGGATGGAGTACCTCTGCTACGAGGACAGGCTGAGAGAGTTGGAGTTCTTCAGTCTGAAGAAGAAAAGCCTCCAGGGACACCTTATTGTAACTTTTTAACACTTGAAGGGAGCCTACAAAAAAGATAGTGACAGAGTTTTTATTAGGGCCAGTAGTGATAGGATAAGGGGTAATGGCTTTAAATTAAAAGAGGGTAGATTTAGACTAGATATAAGAACCAAATTTCTTACAACAAAGGTGGTGAAACACTGGAACTGGTTGCCTAGAAAGTTTGTAGATGCCCCTGTCCAACCTGACTTGGAATGTTGAGCTCTGAGCAACCTGATCTAGTTGAAGATGTCCCTGATCATTGCAGGGAGGTTAGACTAGATGATCTTTAAAGGTCTTCCTTTAAACCTTCCCTTCNTCTGAAGAAGAAAAGCCTCCAGGGACACCTTATTGTAACTTTTTAACACTTGAAGGGAGCCTACAAAAAAGATAGTGACAGAGTTTTTATTAGGGCCAGTAGTGATAGGATAAGGGGTAATGGCTTTAAATTAAAAGAGGGTAGATTTAGACTAGATATAAGAACCAAATTTCTTACAACAAAGGTGGTGAAACACTGGAACTGGTTGCCTAGAAAGTTTGTAGATGCCCCTGTCCAACCTGACTTGGAATGTTGAGCTCTGAGCAACCTGATCTAGTTGAAGATGTCCCTGATCATTGCAGGGAGGTTAGACTAGATGATCTTTAAAGGTCTTCCTTTAAACCTTCCCTTCCAACCCAAACTATTCTATGATTCTATTCTATTGAAAGTGGAATTTCCAAGATATCTGGGAAGTGAAAAAGAAACCATCATTGAAATAACAGATGTATGGTCCTTACCTCTGGCAGAAATGCATCTCCTGGCTTCCTAGAGCGTTTCCAAGGGCCAGGTACTTGTTCTTTTTTGAGAACTAAATAACCGTTTCTGAAATTAGTCCTTTGGACTTGATGTCAGGAATACAAACCCTTGATTTATACTGCTTGGCTGGGCCCACCTCATTGCCTTGAATGCACTCCAAAATACAAAGAGGTGCTGAGCTCAGCTGCTCTTGACTCACTCCTGTCTTCCAACGTGTGCATGCGTGTGGGTCCCTGATGAAAAAGCAGAGATCTTTACAGTCTGGTGGATGTTCCCTGTCAGTAGCACATCTGTTGCTGCATCTAAGACCAAAAATATTTTATCAAAGATCCTTAGATGCTTGACATATCTATATCTCTTCCTGAATTTTAAGTTTTGTTTTAAATGTTTCATTGTAGCCTGTGTCTATGGCAAATTACTCTGAGTGCTACAAGTTGTTTCAATGGCTATCATTAATTCTTTTTGAGCTATTTATCTCTTCCTCTGGATATTTTTTATTTTAGAGGCTCTCTCCGGAACCATTAGCACACTCTGATTTGATAAGGTGTAATACATGCTCTCTTCTGGCTGATTATTGTTGTCACTCAGTACAGGTTTGCAGTTTCTTCAAAGGAACAGCTCTCTGAATTCTGCCAGGCAGCGCCTAGAGCTTCTAGCTGCCAGCTGCCAGCTTTCATCAGCAACGACTGGAGAGAAAGCTGCCCTTTCCCAAATCACTTTACGCGCACTCTTATTGCTTATATAATTTGTTTCTCTTAAGTGTTCATCTTTTTCTCTGGTGATGAGAGAGCCAGAAGCCTGTAACACTCACTTCAGTTACTGTTCTGTGAGCTATGAAGTGCTTTGAGAGTGAACACATAACAAACCCCAAAGATTTCCCGTCTCTTCTGTGCTCTTGTCTTTCACATAGCTATGGTCATCAAGCTAATCTGTCTGTCTTGTTCTGAAGAGAAAGGTTATTTAGATATACTTGCACTAATCTAAGTACAGTGATGTTCACAAATGTCTTCAGTGGTCTTAAAAACTTTAATCCAAACTTATGTCTACTGCTGGACTCAAACAGCTGTATTTTTCCCACCTAAAACCCCACAAGCTACTCCTGTTGGGAACAACACCACTTCCTTCCACCCCCCAAAATTGGGGACTTTTCCCATTCACAGTTTTCATCCAGGTAATTACAACTGAACAATGGTTTTAGTCTTGCCCCTATAGGAATTACAGATCCTTTGTTCATTTTCAGAATTAATGTGCATAGTTAAAAAATGTGCTTGCATCTGGTGGATAGCTAGTAAGACTGGTACATAGGGAACAAGTTTTGTGTATTTCTTCCCAGAAGCTACAATATCGTGCTCGGGAACTGTGGTGGGATTGTTTTTGTGTTAGTAAGAGGTGCCACCTTCTCTACATCCCATACAACATCCTGGTTCTGTTTGAGAGAATTCCAGATGTCATCAGTGGGTGAACCAGCTTCTGGTGCCAACAGCACCTTATCAACTTTGGTTAACAGTTTTCATTGCTTGTCAAATAGCTTGGTCAATGTTTTGCAAGTTTAGTCAAGCATTGGAAAAAAGCTTATGAAACGAGAGAAAAGAAACTAAATGTAACCAGTGATAACATCTGGATGTAGATGTGTGCTGATAACAGGCCTAAGGGTATTAGGGTCTTTCTCTGTGACAGTAGCAGTGCTTAATTTTCCTGCTGTAGCCTGACAGCTGGAGCTGAGCTGGAAACTTACCCTGCCAGGGGTTAGAGGTTGACTCTGTTTAAAACTCCTTATCTTTGTTATGAGTGCTACAAGGACATGATGATATATCTTTTCTCTTTTTTTTTTTTTTTTTTTCTGGAAACAGCGTGGAGCCCACCAGTGCAAACAGCTGCTTCTCAAGTATCAGAGCCAGAGTTAGCCCAAGAAAATCCATTGGAAACCCAAACCAAAACACAGTAAACTTCTACATAACTCTTGTAAAAAGTCAGCATGAAAGTACAAGGAGGTCACTTAAACCTATGGTGCTTTTCTCTTCTATGGCATGCATCCTTAGCTGCTTTTAATTTACTGTGTCCTATTCTTTTGTTGTTTGTTTCTCTCCCACATAGGTTTTTATGATTTGATAAAGAACAGGGTGTTCTTACTGGAACTGGAAAAAACAGGCTGCTTTTACTGGAAAAGGGAGGCAGAAGAAGGCCTACTCCTCCCTTCCCAAAAGGGAGCCAATAAAGTTCTAAAAAAAAGGGCAAGTGGGTATATCAGGAATGCTTGATCAAGATTTCTAAAAGAAAGAAATGCAAAATTATTGAACTACTGATTGTAGAGTTAAAAACACAACCAGTGGAAAATAGCTGCTATCAAAATGTATGTCTGTTGATTTTTGAAGTGTTTTTTCATGGAGAAGTTATAGGTCTCAAATCGTAAATGAGCCAATGAATGTGTGAAGCAAAATGATCTGGATACTGTGATATATAACTAGCTTCCAAAAAAAGCTTTTGGATAGTTTCAGCCAGAGGTTTTTGTGATACATGAACATCAGTGGCATGAACAACAGTCAGTTAAGTGGCATGTTGTGAAGATGGTTTAAGGAAATATCAGTTTGTGCAATGGGGGAAGCTGTATGTTCCTAACAATATGGAAAAGGAGTGAGTGAAAAGAGGGATTTGAGACTTGATACAAAAGGAGATAAAATTAAAACTGTTGCAGAAGAATTTTATTATCCTGAGTTTCTGAACAAGAGTAGTAAAAATAAATTCTATGTTAGTGAAAGGAAAGTAATGAACCCAGGGAAGAATATTCCCCTAGCAGTATGTGCATAGGGATGGGATTGGAATTAAATATTGTCATTCAGGCAAGAGATCTGTGCATTATGTTCTTGGTCAGGACAAGAACTTGAAGCCAAATGAAATAATGCAGAAGGTCTGAACGCAAATAACTATGATGGCAGCATCAGCAATGTAATTATGTGCTGCATAAAATGTGTTTTGAAGGCCAGAAATATAGATGGTTTCAAAAGGCAGATGGTCATGAAAGTAAGATCCATCAAGAGTTCTTAAACAGAGGATGGTGGTAATGCAAACTTCTGCTTTCAAATTTTCTCAAACAAGGTTTGCTGGTAGTGTGGATTGTATATGGGGAGGTGTAATGCTATGTTTGCTTTAAGCATGTGCTGCCTGGGAGTTTGGTATTTAACAAAATGCTCTAGTTTGTTACAAGCGACTGCTAAAAGGTAAAGAACCTCTGTTTGGAAAAAGATGGTAATTTCCTCATGCAGGGCATCTCTGGGAAATGTGAAACGGTCTATAGCTGTTTTGTTTTCTACAAGCTGAAAAATAAAAGTTATTTGGCAAGATCAGTGCAACTAAGGCAGGCAAATCTTCAACATAAGTGTTTTATATCATGACTTGTCTAATGAGCTTTGCTGTGACCATTATGTAAGCACCCTTACAATGCCATAACGGAAAGTTAGTGAAGGGCTGCTTTCAGTTCCCAATGGCACCTGGCACAGACTGAGAGTTTTTTACTGTACTTCTGTACAGAGGATAGTGCTAGGAATGTATTAACTTTCCATATCAGGCTAGAGTGATTTGAATTTTTCTAGTTTATCACCATTTAAGTACCATATGATGTCAGTATCAGGGGTGGAAATAAGTTCAGATTCCCAATTCTCTACTTGGAATAAGACACCATACTGGAAAAAAAGTTTTTCTGTGATATGAAGGTGTTTTGAGGAAAACCTTTTAAATTTTAACCCCAAAATGAGGGGGAAGGGAGCCCTTGGGGAAGGCAGGAAAAGGAGAGTGCAATCAAAAAAATGGCCTGTTAACAGAAGAAGGGTCTTAATGGGGAGGTCTTTGCAGGCATTTCCATAGTAAGAAGAAAAAGGTCCTCCAGCTCAATATTCCTTTTCCTAGGAAACAAACATTTAAACGAAGTGGTTGATATATGAAATACATCACGGGTAAAGAGCCTCACAGTTTAAAAGGCCAAGAGTTGAAGAACTGGGGAAACTAATTTCAGGAGGAACTTTCCTCAGTCTCTGTAATTTTGATGCAGGAAGTTAACAGATATGATTCTGGACAAGAAAGAATGACATGAAAGTTTCATGAATCCCAAGATAAATGAAGATTTGGAAGGAATCTTGTTAGTAAGAGATGAAGAGAAACAACTGAGAAGTTATTTATAAATGATGAACATTCCTTGTGAGAAGTAAAAAGGATTCTACACTACTCTGGTAGTGATAATGGAAAATGGCTTGCTGAGTGACAGAAAGATACTGTCTGCAAAGGAATAGGGAAGCCATTTACTGGCTCTATTCCTTTACTCATAAAATTATATCCTCTGTCAAATGTCAGTAGACAACACCTTTTACAGGACAGTCAGTTTAAAAAAGTGATCAACCAAATGATTAAATAGAAGGTGGGTTGTTTTTTGTGGTTGTGTGGTTTTGTTTTGGTTTTTTCTCTCCTCTGTGAGTAGAGTATTTCTCAAAGCTTTAGTTGTTTAAAATGTGGGACAATGTTCCACTGTTCTCTGCACTCCCCCCACATCAAACTTTGTGGCCCAGAGTTCAAGGCTCTCAGCCTCCTGAACAGTATGATGTAACGGTTTTTCAAGTACTAATTCCTGATTGAATCAGAGTATCCTATTTGATGGGAAAAAGTCTGCTCGGATTCTAAATATATTCTTTGATGTAGAAATGACCATAGATGTTGAAACTGTTCACCCAAGATTAATCATTTTTTTTTTTTTTGGTGGAAATGAAAATGTACTTTTATTTTTAGTCTGAATAAATTGTACTTGTAGTGAAAATAATCTAAGAATATGGACTGAACACTAAGAGAATGTCCTGGCTTTTCCTGATCGTGCAAGAAACTTCCCATTTAGACTAATTCCTTCAGCTCGTTGTTCCTCATTCATTCCTCTAATGTCAGGACCATAATGCCAATGCCCTTCCTGCCTGCTCTTTTGCAAAGCAGCATGAAAAATACCATTCTGTGCAACCAGCTCACTGCCACTGCCTACTGCTGGCCAAGGATTATTGCTTCTTATTTTTTAAATGAAAGTTGAGCGGTGAATACTGTCCTTGTCTCTGCCTGCCAAGGACTAGGATATATCTGGAGTGCAGAGTCCAAGCACTGTCCCTGGTTGCTGTCCAAATAACCAAAATAGGGAAATACACCGCTTGTAGGCTATGTAAATATATTCAACAGAAGGCGTTTTTCAGAGTTTGGTCTGGGGTCTAAGCAGATCACTGCTTCAAACCGTGGTCGAGTTTAGTGGATTATGCTGCCTCCCTGCTGCAAAACACAGGAAGGACTATTGCTGGCTTTGTGCCTTCAGACACAAAAAAAGAGTTACTTAATTAGCAAGCTAGAGTAGATATAAACTATTCTTATTCATTTGTAGGTGTTGGGCATGTGGGACATCAGGAATCCAGTCAGCATAAGAGCTGCTTAAAATTATTAGAATAACAGAAAAGGGAGATTTTTTTTTTGAAAATAATTGAAAGCCAAAGTATTTTAATTATGCAAGGTGTATCATAGTGCCACTGGTGTGTTATGGAAGATACTGTACTCTTGTACATCCCACATCATAGAGTAAAGACAAAGTGTAAATCTCTTCTAGGAAAACCTTATTGCTTAACTCTAAGGAAATATTTCAACTAATTTTTGGAAGAATTTCAGAAACTTCTTCCGTACAGTGGCTTGAGTGTTTTGAGAAAGGGAGAGAAAATGGAATCTTTGCCAAAACTAAACTTTTCTACTGGAAATTTTCAGTTAACTTTATCTCAACTAGTTTGAGTAGGGTGGAAGTCGTGATTTCCCATCCTAATCATTTCATGAATAAAATTCTAAATAATATGTTTCATTCCAATCGCTATAAATTGTAGAGCTGCCGAATCTCTTCCTGTCTAATCTTATCTGGCATTTTTCTTAGAAGCTGCTCGAATCTGCACACCCTTCCTTCATCTCTTGTGTTTTTCCTTATTTTAGGGAGAAAGGGTTTTGAAAAGTCAGTGACCCATTGAGCTGGCAAGTTGCTGACTTGCTTTAAAATAAGGTTGGAATTCTGTGTCTGCATTTTAAAATCCTAAGAAAGGACCTTGCTGAAGCTCAGGTTATACTGAGCAACACGGTCAGACTTTTGTGTGATTTGCTGGAGCGACTGAAACCAGATAGAGAGGAGTTTGTTTTCTTAAATACTGCCAATAAGAAACCCTAAAAGTAAGCAATTTATTTTGCTTCTCCTTGCCAAAAACCCCCTGTAACACTGTGGTTTCGAGCTTCCCAATAAGGTCACAGCTCACTGACCTGAACACATACCTGGAGCCCTGATAAGTTTAATTATAACTGAAATTCTGTCCTGCTCAAGAACTGACCTTTCACAAATTAAGATTCAAAATATAGTAAAAAATTATGAAAGCTATTAAACAAAGCTGTAAGTTTGGGGTTTTTTTTAATTTAAAAAGAAGTCTTGGATAATACTTAGGGTTACATTTTATCAAACTTTTAAACTGAAATGTTCAATAATTATAAGCTCTTACAGTCCTATTTCTGCTGGCAGGCAGAACTGTACTCTTGAGTTTAAATATTTTTCTCATTAATGTTTAGGCTTTTTTCTGTAATTAGCGAGGCCAGAAAGGCCTAAGTCTTCCTGTGTATTCTAGACTTGATATTTACTCTGCTCCAGTAATCATTTCTAATTTCTACATTTGAATAGAGTAGAATTAAATTTTCTAATTTCATATAATTTGGGATCCTGGAGATGCATTAGGATGATATTTTAATAGAAAAACCTGAATTGTGGTGACTGGGTTTCTTTTTCTGGACAGTTAATGTTGCAATAAACCCCCTCAAATTCTATTCCTTTGAATTTTTGCTCTTATTCAAAGTGAACACTCAGCATCTACTCTGACTGCAGATCCAATATCATGTTTTGTAGCTGTTTGCAATATGCTTATTTTCACTAGCTGTGTATAAAGAATGAGAGAGAGCTCTGTAGGTGAGGTCTTAGTGAAAGAGGCAACATTTTCTCACTAAGGGGTATATATTTTCCTTCTAGTTGATAGCTGAATGTAAATTGTTATTTACACAATTGTTTTTTCTTATCTTGGAAATGCTGCAAGGACTGCAAGAGAGAAGACCAAGGCATGCTGGCAGAGTTATAATGGGCTGCTTGAACAGTCTCTGCTGACATTAGGCATAGATCATAGTCTGTTTCCAGAAGAACCACACTTATGCTTTCAAACTGGGCAACCAAAGATCTCTGCTCAGTCTCCTGATTTCTGAGCATTGCCTGTTGCCCTTGCCCAAGGATCCATCGTCACCGGGTTTCCAGAAGCTGTAAGTTTAATGACTTCCTTTGAGTTGGTGTCAGAAAAATAGAGAAAACACTAGCACGTTTGATTTCCTTATTTCTTAAAATCAAGCTCTGTTTATAAGGACAGATATTTTTTTTTGATGTTTATAAAATTGACTTGTTTAAGACAGGCACAATTTGGGTAAAAGTTGGCCTGTGCTTAAGAAAAGTAAAAGCTTCCAAATAAGTAGCAAGTAGTCAAAAAAAAATCAAAACAACCTCTTGTCAGGTTTTCTATTTTGCTGGAAAAATAGATAAACTCTCAGTGCAAACCGTTATTTCCCCCCTTCTTTTGCTGGAACCTTTGAACTAGAGAATATATTTGTATTAACCATCCGATTACTCTACCGCTAACTTACATGGTCATTTTCCTGAGAAAACAAAACTAATGAACACATGGCATATACTTAAAAGCTATTCTCAGTAGTGGGACTCTCTCTCCTCCTCCTCCACACCCCACTGCACAAATGGGGACAGTCACATTGTGGTAAGGGGCCCTCCTGCTCTGTTGCCTAGGTTATTCCGTAGTCTACCAAGCAATCTGCGTGGTAGCTGGCAATTATGCGGCAAAGGTAAACCACAGAATGGGGAAAAAACCCACAGTGGTCTTGACGCCAGGAACACCTCAGACCATGCTGCAGGCTGAATTTTGCCCCTTGCCAGCACCTAGTGCTGGGAGTGAAATGGCAGTCACTTATTTCTCTGTAACTAAACAGCATTGCAAAGTGTTAATAGCCAAAACCGGTTGAGGCTAAATAAATATACAAATGGCTGCTGATGCTGACTGGCACGTAGAAGATCAATTGTCTCTTGCCCTGGCAGAGAAGCTATTTCACTGGTTGAGATGTGGAGACACACTTTTTTGGGGTGTCTTTTGAACAACAGAGACACTTTTTTTTTGGGTGTGTTTTGAGACTGGTTTATGATTTCCTTCTGCCCTTCTAGTAAATTACTATGACAGCCTATAGTGCGTGCTTAACTCTGACCAAGAGTGGGTGTGAGACAGACTGCTGGAGGTGGATTAGGCCAGGCTCTTGAGGGAAAGGAATAACAAGGGAAAAAATGATCTGTCTGCAGTCTTGCTAGTGGAGCTATGGGAGTGCCCTGCATCCTTGTATCGGAGAAGACTGAGAGGGGATCTTATCAATGCTTATAAATATCTAAAGGGTGGGTGTCAAGAGGATGGGACCAGAGGCTTTTCAGTGGTGTCAGGACAAGGGGTAATGGGTCCAAACTGGAACACAGGAAATTCCATCTGAACATGAGGAAAAACTTCCATACTTTGAGGGTGACATAGCAGTGGAATGGGCTGCCCAGAGAGGATATGGAATCTCCTTCTCTGGAGATATTCCAGATGCACCTGGATTTGATCCTGTGTAACCTTCTTTAGCAGAGGGGTTGGACTACTTGATCTCTGAAGGTCCCTTCCAGCCCCTACCATTCTGTGATTCTTTATCTCTTCCTAGAGGGCAAGAGGGAGGAACTGCAGAGGGAGAGTTTTGTTTTTTATGTCTAGAGCGAGGGTGGGGGAAAGACATCATCTGGGAGGAATATCAAGTGGTTGTCAGTCAGTCACCACCAGCAGCAATTGCATGCACCTTCCTAGCCATTGTTTGCATTATTTATAGTGAAGTCATCTGTGATGGATACTTAATTCCCTCTCTCCCAGTAGTTTATTTCAGTGTTCGGTACTCCTTGTTATTTGTAGTCCTTACTACTAGCACACTTTTCTTTATGCTTCCAGAGCTGTGCTTTCTGTGTTATATGACTTTAGAGGACCTTAGGGTGCTGCATTTTGACCAGGGAGAGAGGTGTGAGCCCCTGGACAGTTACTCTTCTTGTGGGAAAGGTGGCCAACGTTGCCTGTGTTGGTCCAGCTCCCTTTTGGGTTGTGTTGTATTGCCATGTAGGGGGTGGTGGGGAGGGGAAATCATTAAATATGGTAAGGAATAACTTTGACAATGCTGTAGTTCTAATATACAAAAGCTGGATTCAACCTCCCAGAGGCAGGTGGGAAAAGGTCAGTAATGCTAACAAGCTAGTAAATCAACAAGAATAAGAATGAGATCTAATTAAGATTTAACCGTCATATTAATATATGCTTGTATCTAAAGAGACCTAAGAAGTTGCTTTCTATCACAACTTAGAAACAGCTAGAACGCTGTCCTATTAGACTAGGTAATAGGGGTCATGTAGGAGGGTAGAGAACAGAGTTACCAGTATTTGCCAGTTTTAACTAAGGAAGATTGCAAAATTGAGATAAGATGCTATCAAATCTTAAAGGACATTCCTCACCTTTCCAAACCAGGTTTTCTGCCTAGTCCAGTTGTCCGGTTATTGGTCTATTAACCTGTCCACTCAGTGGAATAACAGTCAGTAATGTTAGTTCATTTTCTTGCTGTATTGCAGCAAATCCTGGAATTTCTTTGCAGAGCTGTGTATGAACTAACTCACTTTAATAATAATAATTAAAAAACAAACAAACAACAAAACCCCAAACTATAACAAAACAAAAACAAACAAACAAACCATAAAATGACAAAAACCCCACAACACTCAAACCTGCTAGCACTGCAGCTCTGAAGGTGAACTGCCTGTGACTAACTTAGCCTTTCTTTGCTGCATGTGTTAGCAAGGTAATCCTTAACAATCAGAAGCAATCCTTTTCAACCTGATTTTCCTAGCAGAGGGAGAGGAGGTGAATTTTGGCCTGTTGTTTTCCCAGAGGAGGTGCACCCCTGAGGACATAGCACCCCTTCTGCAACACAGCTGCCAATGCTGAGCTATTCTGCAGGGTTTGAGAAGGAGCTGGGAGGTGAGAACAGCAATTAAACCTGCAGCTCCTGGGGGTTCAGGTTTTGGTTTCCTCCTATGGATGCACAATTTTGGAAATGTCTGGCTCATGGTGATGTAAAGAGCTAAAAAAGACCAGCCTTAGCTCCTTCAGGTCATCACCTTTTTGCCTTGTGTAGCAATAGCAGCCTATGGTTCAGACCTAAATATGTGTGAATGTGGGATGTGAGTATAGCTGGACTGAAAAAATAGTAATTGTTGGACGTTCATGTTATCTTTGTCTATCCCGGACACAGTCAGTGGGAGTCTAATGGCTGGTTTAGAAGATTGCAGGAGACAATTGCTAAAGCAATCAGCAAATATGATTATAACGTCTCAGTTCAGTAGACTTTGTATCTTTAAGTGGATTTAGAAGTGAAACATCTAATTCAAAAAGCAGCATAAGAGGAAGAGAGCATCTTTCATAAATTAAAAACTGTCAGTTATTCCACTGTCAGTTATTCACTGTTTAACTCAAAATTGTACTTTTTAATGTTGCATTTATATTTTGTCTTGCAGCTGTAGTTAAAGAAGTTTTGAGTTAAAGAAAAAGGGAAATGAAACATATGTTTCTTGGTTCAAGGGAGAATTCTTGGGTGTAAATAATGCATGAGAAAGATTTCAGCAGAATGAAGGATTTCGGAGCCTTCAGAATAGGTCCCCTTTCGTATCATTAATAAAATATGAACCATTACAACAGCCAGAGTGCTTGCATAGTCACAGCAGGGGAATTCAGTAAGTGAAGCTTTGCTTTAGATGAGTGAGATTATTTTATTTTTTTTTTCTTCTTTTATTAGATCAGCCACTAATTGTGGGTTGGGTTCATTTTTTAAGGTGAATCAATGCCTTTTGTACTTGGGTATGCAAACCACGGCTCCATGAGAGTTGCATCTTGCTGTATGCATGCCTCCCTTTGAGTTGGGGCGGGGGGTAAGCATGGGAATGCTCTGTCCCAGTTACAAACGGTGTTCGTTTTCCTTGCATGAAAAACAGATTTGTGAGGAAAACAAGTGTGTTCTTCTAAAAGAAAGAGATGGAAACGGATGGAAGGGTGAGCGTGGCTGGTGTTACAGAGAGCAAAAATAGGAGTGCTGGAAGCAGATGGGCAGGGGTGGATGTTGGGAGAGAGGAAGAGATCAGCTGAGCAGTTCTGTGAGACCCCTGTGGAACCATGCTGGCAGGGAGGCTACCGTCCCTCTGGCAGGCGGTGGGATGGTGGAGCACGAGGGGGATGGCAGCCTGTCCTTCCTGATCAGTGAGGGATGTATGTGTTTGTGCAGTGACAAACGGCACAGGGACCATGAGCACTGCTTGCTCTGTTGCCTTCTTGCTGTAGACGTGGGAGAGTGATGGCAGTGTAAAAAATACATCTCTGCCTGCAATAATTGAAGGTTGAGCTTGTCTCTGTGGCATGTGGCAGGAAACTCACAGTCCTCCTTACAGGCTTTGTTTTCATGGGCAGCCAGGATGAGACGGGAGAAATGTCTTGTTTCCTCTTCAAGGGGGAGGTTGGTTTGCTGACCTCTCCCAAGTCAGGGAGAGTAGATTTAAATAGCAGTTCAGGTTAAACTTGAAATGACTGCTGGGCAGACAATTTTCTTTGGGAAGGTTTTTTATTCTGTGTTAAAAGATCAGTTAGATGTTACCAGCTGACTGCACTGGTGAAGAAGCAGGGAGAACCTCTGGGCTTCTGGAAAGCAGTAAGAGCATCCAAAGGCTGGTACGCACATTGCCATGGCAGATCTATTACCAGATCAGGTAGTTTCTCCCCCTTGGTGACTCCGGCAGGAGACACAAGAAATTGCTTCATCCCCATTGCTCAGATATCCTTGCTGTGGGGCTGTAACCTCTCCTGTGGTTTAGTTAGGACACTTACAGGTTAGCTGTCTTGGAGAGTGTTTTTATTTCTACCTCCATCTCCTCCTCCTCCCTTGTCCCTTTATCCTGGCCCTGGTAAGTTCCTGCTGAAGGCTGTGACACTGATACCTGCTGCTTATTATCCTGATGAGCCCAGGCTGCCACGCGTTGCCACCAAAACTCTGCAGAAAGCAGCTGACTCATAAGTTTAAGCAAACTCTTCATCACAGCCTTGTTAGTTTTTAGAACATCAACCTGGCAAATCTGTAATGAATATAATATATTGGAGTCCATGGAAATAACCGCATTGCTTCAGTAAATTTCTGATATACTTCTGCTGTTCCTGATGGCTTAATATGCATTTTGAAAGGTTTTTCAACTGTGGGAACTCTGAGAACCTTTGTGATTTATTTTTTTTAATTTTTTTTTAATCCTCTATATTAGCTATTGTCTTCTCTCGGTATCGTGTAGAGAAAGGTGCCTAGAAGTACTTCCACATTAGCATTTGGCTTTGGATCAGGTGAACATTTCTGAAGTGAATTATGGGACTATCCTCACATCATTCAAATCATAGAGCTACTTGAAGACCGTGACCGGTCTTCCTTTTTGATGAAGTCAAATTATTGGATATGTTGTGGGAGTGCGACTTGTGTAATTGAACTGGCAATGGGTGTCTGGTCTGCACAACCGGACTAGAACTAGTCCGGGCTTAGAACTTAGCCCTCAAATGCCTGTAGTGGAGATGCTGGGACCACCAGCTCTTCACTGTAGTGGTCTGCTTTGACCCGCTAATAATAGATATCATCTTAACACAAAATGTGAAAAATGTTTAACTTTATCTAGCAAATTAACATTAGGGACCAACTGTATGTGCAGTTATACAGCGAGCCTGTCCTCTGCGCTCTTCTATTTCCCTTCCCTGATGAATGGATCAGGAGCATTGCCTCGGTTGTCAGGCTGGTACACCTAATTGCTGCCTTACAGCAGTCTTAGAGTTACTATTAGCTCTACGTTGCCAAAACCCTCTGTGGATTTGGCTCTGCAAGACCTTTTCTTAGGTAGTTCCAGCAGCCACAGTTTCCAGGTGATCAGGAGCATTCTACCTTTTTTTTTTTTTTATGCTACCAGTCCAGTGCAAAACTAGAGCAATCACCCTACAAAGTTGATCATCATATTTATGTCCTAATATAACAAATTTGCAACTGAGCGCAAAAATATAGCTGTCAATTTAGGTCAATTAACAGGAGCATTATGTATCCCTTAAACAGGAGACTGCAAAGGTGGTAATAAATTTAAATAAACTAAATAGTAGACAAATATCTACTTATGAGCTTTTGAGCATGATGCCTTTCCAATAGAGTACTCACCTTCTGTTAAAATGCAAATTTTTGACTCATTGCCTGGGAGACTGGTGCATACCAGAGAAAACACTAGAGGCAACTAAATGTATCCAGTTCATTAAAATATATCCTCTTCTAATAAAAAGTACCACGATCTCAGGAGGGTTATATATCTGAGCTTGCTTCTCCGCGAAGAAAGACTTGCCAAGAGCTTCTAGCTATGCAAAGAAATCTGGAGGAAGACTTTTGCAGATCTTATGCAAGCTTAGACCTTTTAGGACTTATATCATGTTTCATATACTATCTCACTCTAATTGCAGTAAGTGTCCTGGAGAGTGACTTTTAGAAAGCTATTTTAACTGTCAAAATAAATGTGACTTTTACTTATTGTCGTTGTCAAAAATAGACTTTGGAGATAGAAGCTTTCTCTATCTTAAAAAACCCCAAACTCTAATACTGGTAGTTAGGTCTGCATAGAACAGGTTTTTCCCTACAGAAAATTCTGATGGATTTAGCAATACACACACGTGTATGTATAGATATATGTGTAGAGCAAATGGTAATTTTAATAAAAAGAATCAAAGTGAATCTTTTTGATTTTAAGATGTTTTCAAACCCTGAAAACTTTAGGTTTTCAGCTAAAAAAAAATCTATTTAATGAAAGCCCTAGAAACTTGGGAGGACAACTTAAAAAATCAGTCCCTCAAATACTCTAATAATAAAATTTTAGTAAAAAATTTCAAATGATTGTATCAGCTGTTGGTTAGGCTGAACGTATACTCTGAGTCTTCCTTCAATGGAGAAGTAAATGGTGTTTAGTTACTGTGTTGTGTTAATATATTTTAATGAAATGCAACAGTATTACTTTTTCTATACATATATGAAATGTACAAATGTATTTCTTCTTGAAATTACATAATTTTCACATCTTGTGATAACATCTATCTGCATTATTCCCTTTCCAGGAACGTTAGTTCTATTTGCACTGATCATTCTAAAAAACAAATGAAAAAAAAAACCAACAAAAAAACCCCCCACACCCTAGATCTCTTTAAAACTGCCTCTTCCCTGTAAACTTTGCCCCTCATCTGTGACGTTAAACGATTTGAAAACACAGGTATCAAGATGTGTACCTAGTGTATTAGTTCTTTGTATTGTACCTACTAGGGGACAAAATCTCTTCTTAGTGCTGATCTTTGGAACAACCAAAAGGCTACAATAAAATACAAAAGAAGAGAGATTGACATAGCAATATCCCTTGATGTGCTTGTTCCTCATCCAATCCCTGTAAGTAATTACCTGTCTGAAGTTGTACAAGCACTTCAGTTTGGCTAGAGACAGCTATTGATTTAGAAATCAGATGTTCTTGGGCTGGGTTGAAAAAAAAACTTTTTAAATTAATTTTTTTTTTCCTCAGCCTGCTGTGGCCATGAATAAGCATCATTCATTTTATGCAATTTCTAGTTGAAACATTTTTGTATTGGGAATTTGTTTACCGCTTGTGGCCTGCTAGTCTGAAAATTAGTTTTCTAACCATGCCTCTAACCAAGCATTTGAAATGCTCCATTAAATTTTGTAGATTTTTTTTTCTCTATTGTTTATGGCAATGTTATCTGTCTGTCTTTATGTACAGAGTAATATGATTTATTTTGAAAGATGCAAAAGCCTGCATTTTCATGTTCTTAGAGTGTTTACTTTGATTATTTAGGTTATTTTTAAAAGACCAAACTGCTTTAAGAGCCATAAAGTTAAGACTTGAAGAGTTCTGATCATTGGAAAATTTAATCAGGAAATAGATATGCTTCTTCCCTTTCTCCCCAGGTATTACCTTCAGAACTAATTAAGCAGAAATCTGAGCCTGAGTAACTGCAAAGTTTTCTGTAGAAAATACATGTTGAGTATAAATTCTAAGATTAAAAAGTCATGGGCCAAAGTAGAACGTGTCTTACAGAAGTTACCAGGAGAGGTAAAGTGTTGTGAGCTCAGGTAAAATCTGGAAACTAAATATGTGTATTCCACGTTGTAAATGCCATTATTGAACACTAGGTTTTTTTGAGAATCCAAAAAGAGGTGACAGGGAGATTTATTCCTCATAGGAATAAATAAGGAGGATCATAAATAGATGCTTAAAAAAAGGTGTGAACATTTTTAATGGATCTTGGGGTTTAAAAGTAGGAAATGTGGGATGGTGCAATGCTGATTTCTGCTATCAGCTGTGGCTCATGGCTGCCAGGAACCAGATGAAGCTGGTGATGCTTGTTTGAACCAATCTATATACATCAGTCACTTTCAGATTGCATCGGTATGTTATCCATACATTGCCTGGATTTTCCAGGAATGCCTGTTTGGTTGTTGTGGGGTTTTTTGGATGAATTAAGCAGGCACTGATGGAAACTCATTGTGGGCAACCTTTACTCCTGGTGCTTTGCATACTTCTGTGCATGGGGACTATTACTAGGGCTTGCAAGGCAAACTCCACAGTGGTTACACAACTGAAGGCAATTTAGGGTCTGGATAAGAGATGTGTGGGAGCAGAGATGAAGAACTTTTGTACCTCTCTGACCTAAACAGCAGTCACAGGATTTTTTTGTTCTTTCCTCAATTATTGGTTAAGTCTTTCGAGACCTTACTTCTTCCTCAGAAATGTATGTGAAAACTATTGTTTTCAAATATGTCTCTGCGAGTAAACTTTATCCCATCCATCAAACCTTAAAGTTTGTGCTACTGGAGAAAACTAAAAATCTGAATATTTTATAGCAATTCATGTTAATTGAAGCCTCCTCTAATATTAAGAGGTTCATAAGTGGTTATGTTGAATTAAAAACTATTGGACTTGCTATTTCAAAGCTCCTGTCTAGGAAAAAACAATTATTAAAATATACTCCTGAATTAAACATGAAAGTCAGAAAACACCTAAAAAGCTTCCAGAGGACAAACAACAACACTGGAGTGGAAGACTGTGGGGAAAACCTCATGCAGAAGCTGGTTCGGGTGAGGAGAGGTGGCTTCTCAGCCGTGTCCCCTTGTGCCCAGGCTCCAAAAATGCAGAGCAAGAGTGCCTACTATCAAACCAGTTAGGACAGGGTGGGGGAAGAGAGTGTTTCTGTTTCACAAGAGGATACTATGTCTGGATGAATATTTAAAGCTGCTCAGCCGTGTGTGCTGTTGCAATCTGGAAGGCATGAGTTGACCATAGTCCTGCTTCTGCGTCTTAACCACAGCGCTTCCTTCTGCTTCCTGGGCTGTCTGGCAGGTATAATGAGACCTTTTGGGATAGTGTTTCTGGCTCTGATGTTTCCAACACTGTGCCCATCACTCTCTGGAGTTCAAAGATTGCTTACATTGAGAGCTGAACTTCTGGGCACTTATTCCTTTGGCAACTGTTGCACCTGCAATCTGAAATACTGGCACAGATGTAAAACAACAGTAGAAGGAAAAAAAAACCAAACTTCTTGAGAGGTTTCCCATCTCCTAATTCTTGTTTTCTCCAGATTGAAATGAAGACATTTTACTAGGCAAATGTCAACAAACTTGATATTTGTTTCTGGTGAGACTTCTGGATTACCTATTGCTATTGTACTGAGAAAAAGTTTTCAGTGTGGGAGTGTCAGGCTCATTAATTCAACTGCCAAATACAATGATATATTTTTTATAACTCAAGAAATACGATGATCTTTAGTTTACAAACACTGAAAGAAAAAAAGGAATATGTATCTGTTGCTGTAATTTTTTTCTGATTCCACTTCTGTATTTAAATCACACTTATTACTCCTGCATATTGAGTTGATTGACACATTATCATATTTTTATTGTTTTTCTGGCTATTACAGAAAGCCTGCGTGTTTTCTCCTTGTATTAAAGAGAAAATGGTATTCTGAAGGATCCAACCTCAGGTCAAGCTGTTAGATGCAAGGCCATCTAGCATAATTTGCTACTTATTTATGGGGGAGAATACCAAACTAACAGTAAAACTCAAAAGGATTCATGGGTGAAATCTTCATATTCAGACCTTCCAATTGCTCAGAGGTCTTACTCCTCTGCCCCATTTGAAGGTGTGTGTGCCAACACACTGCTACCAGCTTTGCAGATCCCCCTTTGCACCCACAGTCTTTTTCCCATTGTTGCCTTTGGGAATCATGGAAATGCAAGAGCTGGGTAGTCACATTCTCAGTTAGTCTCTCAATATCAGAAAATCCCAGAGGAGATGGTGTAGTGCAGGCATTTATGCACTTGAAAATCTGGTGATGTTGTGAGTTCTACGTGAAATGGTATGTGAACCTCATAAAAATTTTCAATTAACAAGGACAAAAGGGATTTTATACTCTGTGGCTTCACAAAAAAAAAAGGGACATTGCATCTTGTTTCATTTATCTGAGCCAATGAGCCTGTCCCTGTGGTTCAACATTATTTTCAACCTAAGGCTCTTGAAATTTTATGTTGAACCTCTAGAAGCTCACAGCTACTACTGTAGCTACTGTGCCAGATCAGAAAACCAGTACACCACGATGGTCAATGATGTACAGCTGTGAAAATTGTCCAGCATTGCTTCTTGTTCACATCTTGTTGATATGAGTTCCAAACTTCTGCAAGGAAGTGCTTCACCAGCTCCAAAATGAATTAACATTACCAAAACTGGGTTTCCTAGGTGTTTTCTTTTTTTGTTGTTGTCTTTTTTTTTTTTT
>VXAK01021060.1:217103-241380 GCA_013399435.1 Arenaria interpres
AGGTTTACCTGAAAGAGAAGAGGTGAGATGGTTACAGGACCCAAAAGTCAGAGACAAGTAAATACTTAGAAAAGTTCCTCAACAGAAGCAGGGAAAATTCCTGTGCTAAAGAGGAGAGAGAAGGGAGGGAATTCTTATAAATTCCCTAAAACTCCCTAACAACTCTAGCACCAGGCTGGAAGGAGTCATGAGAAGGCAAGAGCACAGTTTGCAAACACTTCGGCTCACAGCAGGTAGGAAAGAGTGGGCTGGCCTGGCAAGCAGCCATAGCTGCTGCTTTTGCCATTTGTCAGAAATGAAAGTACTTGCAAATAGTGTGATTGTTGAACCAAATGACAATGTGTGCTGTAGCAGCACTACAGGCTTTAATTTTTAAATTTTTTCCTCTGTGGTTTGTTATTAAAAAAAAAAAATATCCAAAACCATCTGTATATCTGTGTTATCTTACTTCTGAAAGGCCGCTGAGATGTCTCACCATCAATTTGCTGCGGTGGTGAAGGGGGAGGAGAAGTGGATTACTGGCAGTAGATGACTGTCTGCCATCTGCATAGACATTGTGGCTGATAAAATGTATAATTTGGACACAGATGTGCGTGCTTGATCCTATTCCAGTGCAGTGGCTTACAGACAGTGTGATGGAGAGAGACAGCCCTCAGGTCAAGGGGAGTGCAAACAGCCATGGAAAGAGGAGTTCGTCTCATTGCCTTACCTCACGGGGAACAAGGGTAGTGGGCAGAGGCTACACACTGGGAAGGGCTCTGAAGTAATTAAAGTATTTAGTCAGATCCTGAAATAGTTGGAATTATTTTTTTCCCCAAGGAATAGCATAAATCTTTCACCCTTTCCTTGCTCCTCCTTCCTACCTAGTGCTCCCCAGAGCTCAGCTCTCAGCAGAGCATTGCGGTCTCTAAAACACTCTTCAGGTGCTCTCTCAACCCTTGGCTTCTGAGTCCCATCCAGCCTTTTTTAGGAAGTCTCCTGCTCATTCTTGAGTTCCTTTTCCTTTCTAGGTGTCTCCTTTCTGGAGGACCTTGCTGTACACCTTGCCCATAACAGGGGAAACATCTAGCCTGATTTCACTAGAGCACATCTAAACCTGATTTCGCTGTAGCACGTCTTTTCCATCCTCTGGCAAACACTGTCCTTGGAGCCCAGTGCTTTCATCATGTCAACAGTTCTTTTACTTTTTCCCCCCAAATGTAAAAGCCATGTTCCCCCAAACGGTAGCTATGATCTTTTGTTCTATAGAAAGTTAGAGTGTTGCATCACATTGTCTCCAGCCATGCCTACATGTAGGCGAAGTTGCTCATTCCAGCTGCATCTGATAATGCACAGTAACAGCAAAAGTACATACAACCTTTTTCTCCTGCAGTTGTCTTTGTAAACATTCACCTTCATTTTTAAGGTGAAATATCTTATTTCTCTATAGAAGGGAAGAGGTTTAAGCAACTACAAGTGGGCCATGGAACTGTCCATGTTGGCTTGGTCAAGAAGGGGTGGTTTTATAACATGATGTTGAGAAGTTCGTCAGCCTTTGCAAGCCCTCAACAGCCTCCGTTTTAAACCAAAAAAATTCGTTGTACACAAATAATAAGCCAGTGCAGGCTTTCTGACAATTCACCTACTCACTAGCCCTTTACCCTTCTGCACAAAGTGCATTTTGTTTTCAAAATCTGGACAGGGATTATTTTAAATCATCTGTTTTACCTCACGTACATTTTGACTCCTATGAGGCCTTTCAGATGACTAGTGAGTTACTGCTGAATATTCAACACAAAGTCAGTCTAGTAAGTCCCACAGCTGTTGTGAACCTGACAAGGAAAACAGTGTTATGCAAATACTCTCTTGTTGAAAAAAACATTTCCAGCAGGTTGAATGTAGACAGATGTTGTATCCCTTTTGACTAGCCATGGAAATTTGGTTTTCTTAGTCTGGGGGAAAAGAAAAACCAGTAGTAAGGAACCTAGAGCTCAGTGTGAATCCATACAGCCCATTTCCTATCTAGCATAGAATTAGTGTTAGTGTATATTTTTTCTTTTTCCTTCAACGCCTCATGGTGTTATGTGATCCTGTATGTGTGCACACACAATCCTTCAGCTGTGAAATACCAGGAGAAGGAAAGGGAAGTGTTTCTCTGCTGTGTCAGAGACTATGTCTCTGTTTTCAATCGAGCAGGGGCCGGCTTAATCTTTCCTAGGGATGTGTGGAGTTTTTTCTTTGGAACTGTATTTTCTTCATTCCCTTGAAAGGATTAAGGGAAGAAAACAAAACATACCATTTAGAAATATTGTCCATTCAAGTTTATGAACTAACTCTTCTAATAGATTTTCAAAGAAATGTTGTATCTGAACAAGAGGTAACTATGTATGGTTTGTATGTAGGTATAGTGGCTGGGTAAAGGTACACAGTATAGCTTTCATATTCTTCTCTACATTTCTTCAAAACTGATATAAAAATCTCACCAAAACACATTTTCTGATACTTCTTTATTTCTGCTCAAAGTGCAAAAAATTGTAAATTTTATTTTTCAACTTAACCCAAAAGGAAAACATGAGTTGTTGCTCTGTGGGACATCCTCCCTTTCCATAAAACACACCAGCTGCAGCCAGAAAGTGTCTTGCTTTATGATTAACCCATTTTCAAATGTAACCTTTGTTTTTTGTTTTAATGAAGTCCCTGACACAACTTTTGGTTCTACTCCGGTGATAGCTTTTTTCATTGCTCAACAGATAGTGTATTGAACACTATATCTCTCTGAAATGTGGTATGCTTATAGAAAAGGCCACAGAATACCCGAGGAGTACTAGACACCAAGGTTCATCGAGAAATATTAGCGATGGGCAATGTGAAAGCTTTGCTGTGCATTAAAGGAAAATATCATTGCAGAAAACAAGCAAGGTTCAGGAAAAAATCCCCTCATTCCTCTAGACTCTTCATGTCATTACTGACTCCTGTCCTTTCTGTAATTCCTGAAATGACCTCTCTGTCAGTTTTTGTTTCAGTCTTCATCCATGTTTCCTTGATATTATATTTACTTTTGCAGAGGTAATGCCTCATCATTTCAATTTTCCATCAGTGAAGAGCTACACTCCTGCCTTCTGTTTCCTAAAAGCTCTGCTCATTCAGCTTTCACAGCAGGTATGTATAATTATGAGCTCCAGGACAAGATAGATCAGTTTTCAAAAACGTGCTTTTAGGGCTTGAGCAGTGAGAAATCAGAGCTATTTGGTTGCAGTCTGTGATTCTGGTACCTGGCAGTGGGCGTTGCCAGATATATTTGACTTAGTTGATAGACAGAAACTCTTCATCTTCAAGGGGCATGTGTTGTCTTCTGGATGTACAGTTCTTGTTTGGAAGTTCCTTCTTGACACATGTTTACATTGATATTTGTTGATTTTTTTCCTGTGTGGGAAGCTGAACTAGAAGATTTTTTTGAGGGAGTGACATGAAAAAAAGAAGTACTTTGAAGTACCAGGCAGTCTGTTTCTGGAAATCTGTCCACCCTGACCGTGTCATCTTTGAGAGATAAGTATCTCCTGTGTGTATAGGGCTAAAATGGTTAGTGGTTAACCATATGACAGATGGCATGAACCTATGCAGGCATGAAAATTTTTTTGAGTTAATTGGGGTTTTCTGTTGTCACTTGTCAGCTTTAACAATCTGAAGTAAACTTCAGAACTTCCTGAACATGGGAAATGGTGAAACAGCTCACCAATAAGTAGTCATCTGGTGGTCCAGATCCCTGAATTCCAGTATTTCACATCACTTCCAGGAGCCTTATGGTTGAAGTTCTATCTCAAAAGTTCCAAATTCTCTTAGTTGAAATTTATTCCTTGTAGTTATGGCTCTTCCCTCATCCGTTACACGTCGTTGCAAGTGACTGATGTTAAGAGGTGATGGGAGTGAACTGGAGATTTGAGGGTTCATAGAGAAAAAGATCCCTAATCCAAACAGTAATGACTTAAGTATTTCCCCTTGTGTCATAAAAAAAAAAAAAGACTGGGAGGTTATTAATCTCCTTGGCTACTATTTCTGGCAAGATTAAGTGTACAGTAAACAATCTCAACAGGTGCACTTATCTGGTTTTAGACTCTTGCTGGTTGCTATAGGTTTCTTCATCTTGTTTTGTGGAAAGGACCAACTATGCAAGGAAGAAAGCGGTGGGACTGAAGCAGAGCTGCTCCCTTAACAGCCTGGTTCTAGCAGCTGCTGTGGGAATCCCACAGAAAGTCTACGTCTGTGAGTGAACAGAGCCAAGCCTCTGGCTCCAGGGGAGTGGGAGCCTGAAGGATTTGGTGTCCTTCTGAGAGAAGAGACGGTTGTAACACTTGGTGGCTGACTGCACCGTCAACCACTGGTAATGGCAACCTTTCCACTCCCACCCGGTTTTATCTCCTTTTTCTGGAAGGAAAGCAATTGAGAACAGGTGTCAATCTCTACACAGAGCTCCCTTTTTCCCCAGTTGCCATAGAATCAGAGTGGATGGGGCAGCTGTAATGGCCGCCTGGGCTCTTAGGAGAGCATGGCTAGCTGCAGAGAAGTAGAGCTCTTAGTGTAGAAAACTAGGAACAGTACATGAGTTTGCATTTTTTAACCGTGTCTTGTAAAGGTACCCCTGTTTTGTGTTTTATTTCAATATTCATATGATGGATCAATCTCTTTCATCCAGAGTACACCCCGCCCAAACTTGTTCCCTTACAGCACCCTCTAAGTCATCTCTAAAGATTTGCTGTTTTATGAGTCACTTCAGACTCAAGAAAAAGCCAGCACACAATACTAATCTGCAAAAGGAGAATAAGCATAAAGTACGCTTTAGCCAACAGGCGTGACATTTAGGCCCCCGAGCTGGCGAACAGCAACAGGGCTTGCAACACACACAAAAGATACAGGAAAAAAAATTGAGTTGTATTCGTAAAGACATGCCATTGTTTGTTTTGTTTTTCGTTTTTATGGTATTCATGGCCAAATGATTCAGCTTCTCACAGCTAGACCAGGATGACACTTCCCCAAAGAACAGTGACTTTGTCAAAAAGAAAAAAGGAAGGGAGAAAAATAAAAGGCAGCCTCATAAGGACTGAAAGTACCTGGGAAGCTGAGTCACGTTACATGAACGACTTCAGACAATGTATAAATAAATGGTGATGATTCTGTAAATATTAAAACATTTCTTTTAACTTTTAAAAACTCATTCTTTTAGGAATGTTGATATGTTTTAGTTTATGCTGGTTTGAAATTAAATTTTTGGAGTTTCTCTCTGACACCATCAGAATGGGAGAAGTATTAGGTAATCATAACAAACTGATATCATGTAGATCCCTACTCTGTTTGTGCTAGGGTTGTATTTTGAGTCTTAAAGGATTACATTGGGTATTCTTGGTTTTAGCTAAAAATTAAATAAGAACCTCAGTTATCTTCAAGCCTAGCCTCAATGGGGAAAGGAATTAGGATTAACAAGCAAACACCCAGGTACCCTGCCTGTCAGGGCCTAGAGGGCATGTAAGTATTTAAGACATCTAAAGATTCAGACTGGCACTTGCTGGGACTTTCTTAGGCACCTGTCTGAAAATCCCGTCTATATTTCTTTTTAGACTCATTAATACCCTGAAAATCTATCTAGACATCTCCTGTTAGATCATTCTGGAAAGTATTACTGCATGAGCACCTTTTTTTTTTTTTTTTTTTTTTTAAATTTTATTTTCCATGTCTGTTTATCTTTCTGAGGGATTTGCTGTGAGACTTGGCTGCACAATGTATTTCTGATTCATCCCTCCTGGCCTTTCTCCAGCTTCATGTGTCCCCCTACATTTGCCTGACATCCATAAGTATTCGCTCTTCCAAAGCTGAATTTATCCAACCCTTATACTAAAGCAGTCACTGCATTTGCCTCTGCTGTTGTGTTTTTTTTTCTCCTATCCTATTTTGTCTTATGGGGATAAGCTGCCTGGCTTTCCTTTATCCAGAACAGAGTTTTTTTCCTAGAGTATGTAAGGAAAGGGAGACAGTGAAGAAATTGTTTGCAAATAACCAGTCTTAAGCACTCAAAACAGGTTATTATTCTGAGCTGTTCTCAGCTATCTGGTGTCCTGCTCAAGGTCTGTAGTAAAAGAGAGCTGAATCCATGCAGCCTGAGCTGCTATAAGTTCTTTTGCTCACTTTGTTTACTAAACTATGGCAAGATCTGAAGGTGCTGGCAGACAGGAGAGCACTTCTCACCAAGTGCCTGTATTATTTTGTGCTCTATACACACCTTTCCTTAATAGATCCTCAAGAGCTCTACTGCTGTAGAATAAAAATCGCATAATTAGATTGCTAACACTCTTCCTTCACCTGCAACAAGATTTTGAGTCTTACGTCATGAACCTGTCTGTTGAACAAAGATGGACAATGTATTCTATAAAATTCAATGTCATGGGAACTCTGCTGGCATAAAGCATGCCCTTGTTCCAGCACAAAATAAGGATTTTTGGGACCTGAGAAGTGCTAGAGGCCACCTGCCTCATAAATTCTTCAGTTGTGCTACTGAGCATTCCCATGGCATGCTGTGGAATTTGCAGGTTTTGCTCTTTCATTCTAAACAGCTTCTAATTGTATGTATGGGAGGTTCTCTTTGACCCTTCTGGTCTAAAGGTCTGTTTACTTGCATTTGCCCAACTCCCACATTACTAAAGAGATTTCTAGGCAGCATGGAGTTTCATGTAGCGGTGTTGTGGGAGCAGATGCCTTGCAGGAAGCTAGCGGAGGATGACTAATTAAAAGATTAAGAATAACAGCGCAGAGAAGTGGCAAGTAACCAGGAGATCTAGTTTCCACCTGACATTTGATGCAGAGGAGAGAAGAACACCTTGCAAAAATTTTCCTAAAAAAAGTGGTCTGTTTTATAGAGAAGGGTTTTAAAAGCAAACGAAATAATTTCACAAGTGGAATGAGAATGGAGCAGTTGCTATCCCAAACTACACAGTTCTACAAGTGGTTTCCCTTTACGCTCAGAGAAAAATCACAGTCTTTGAAGGAGACAAACAGCTAAAGTACCGTCCTGCTGGGAAGGAGAATGGACTTGAAAACACAGCAGACTTTCTCTGCTTGTCGGGTCTGATTGTCAGCTTGAATCAAGAAGACCAGAGTACTTTCTTTTCCTTTCTTTCCACCTGCCTTCAGTTTTGTGAGTACAGATATTCCCAGATCCCATTTTCGTGAGAGGAAGCAAGTTGTAGCTCACTGATCTGAAGTGATGCATGGATTACTTTTACTTAGGCTCCTCTGCAACCTCTCTGTCACTTCCCTCCCTGAAGGATGGCAGCCTTCATGTTGGGACACTGAGAGATCATCAGGTCTAGGTTTAGGAGCTTCGTCTTTAAGGTAGCAGGTCTTTCCTCCAAGTTGCCAGGAATTACTTGTGGCCAGCTGGGATCCAGCCCCAGTGTTCCCTGGAGAACTATCATCTTGTGTCTGTTGCCTGTTCCTCTGTACAGTATTACCTTTAGGCATAGCCTAGAAAGTTACTTAGCTATGTTAAAAGTAGCTGCTCAGAGGTAAATTTCCAGGAACAAAGTGTATCAGTTGGTAAAGTTTATGAATTCAGCATGACTTATTTCCAGAATTGCTCTAAATATTGAATAAAATTTTTATTTTGGCCATTCACATTTGGTAGCCTGTTTTCAGAAAATTATCTGCTTCAGCTATACTTTTGTCTCCAATAATAAGGTCTGTGAGCCTTTAATTAATAAGTTGCTTTTGCGTACAGACTTGGAGACAGTTAAATATGTTGTATTCCAGCCAAGATAGACAATGTGGCTCTATTGCATTTTTTGAAGATGAAAGCAGAGAAGAGTCAATTAACATTTATTTCCACATTCCTAAATCTGTGAATAATGTTTGGTTTAGATTTACTGAGAAATATTTTTTACTTGTGAGGTTTTTTTTTGGTTGGTTGAGTTCTTAAGGCCAGATTTCTATCATTTGTTAATTTATTTTTCTTTTTCCTTCATTCTGTTTGTAGTTGTTTCTGGTTTAAGAGGAGATTAATTCTGTAGGTAAGGAGACATGGGTTATCTGAAAGATTTCCAATTAACCAAACAATCCTGACTGTGACACTGTAACACAACACCAAGCTCTGAAGCTTTGCAGACCATGCAAAGACATTCCCATCCAATGCAGGGAGACAGAGTTTGTGTGCTGTTGGTCCTGGGCTAATAGACTGGCAGAGAAACAGGCCTGTGTAACGAGGATCCACTGCCAGATGAAAATACCTATACTGCTTCTGCACCTCAGCTAACGAGCGTGCATCATGAAAACAGATTCAGTCATATGGATTTCCGTTAATCCTCTCTTCTTCCCTCTTGTTTCCAGTGATGTCAGCTAATAGAAGAAATCTTGGGTTTAGTCAGTAAGTGTGTGAATGAGTGCGTTCTCTTTTTTATGGCTTCTGTTTCTAGTGCAGTTCTCAGATTTGTTCAGATTTCGTCTGCTGTTTGGTTCCTCTTCTGTATTGATTTCCCTCTCATCTTTGTAACGTTGAACGTTTTATCAACGTATAACGTATTTCTCAAATTCACACTTTGAGGAACACAGTCCTTTTCCAAATTGCTATTCCTCACTTACAAACAGGCTTTATCTCATTTTTTAGTAAAAGTTTTATTTGGCTTATAATTCTTTTCTGCAGCAAGTTACCTAGATAAGTCTCAGTGTAGCAAATCATCTGTATAGATGCTTAAACAAGTTTGGATGCTTTTAAAATCAAGCCCCTATTGTAAAAGGCTCGTTCTCTTTATTTTCTTGAAGTAGTTATAGTTTCTTTACTGTATAATTCTGTTTTTATATTCCTTGTAATAGTTTGGTCAAGCCAGAAAAATAAGACAACAATAAAAAGTAACTACAAATGCTGAGGGAAAACAATAAAATCAATTAAGATTTCTGATAAATACTTACATCTAAAACTGCAGATGTCACTGCAGAAAATCTCAGTAATAATCTGTTAAACTATGCATGAGTGCTTTAGTCCCTTGCATACAAAAGGTATATTACTAATAGTGAACAAAAGTGAAGTAAAAAATGTGCACAGCCTTAGTCAAAATCAAATTTTTATATCTTCTGCATGCTCTAATTTGTTAACTTTTTTAGGCACTGGATATCTTCCTATTGATTTCACTGCACTTTGAAACAGAGCTTGAAGGTGATTTGAGGTTTTCAAAACTACCACAAGGATTTAATTTAGTAGATGTTAAGCAATCAAATCTCTTATTCACTTTTCACAGTCTCAGCATCAGTGTTTTCTCCCCAAATGCCTTCCCCTCATTTGTTTCCTTTCTATTCATTAATCTTCTGTCACTTTGTACTTAATGTCTGTGATTGAATACACTTCCTTTTTTACGGTGCCTCAGAAGTAAAGCTCGATGCATAGAAGATTGTTTTGTATTTGCCTGTCGGAGCAAAGCAGAGCAGCAGCTAGTTCTTAGGGCTGGTGGATTTGATCAGCAGGTAGCTTCTATGTCCTAGAGGGCTGGTCCACAGCCTATGAAGTCTGGGCATGTCTTCTGCTCACACAGCCGGACTGCAGTCATGAAAACAGAAGTGTCTTCAGTGCTGTTATTAACAGCTGGATGCACCTTCTGGATTCTTGATAGGTTTCTGAGGGTTGTAAACTTTGGTACTGTTTTTCTGTCTCTCGATGCTGGTGTTTAACATGTTTAGGCAAGGCGAAACAAGATTTAAACAAGCCAAAATGAAGCTATTCTGAAGCTGTTGTAAGAAGCTGTCATATGCTGTTGAGGTAGCTTTGTGGAGCACAAGAATGGGAAAAGTTCTCCTTAAAAATTATTACCTTTTTTTTTTTTTTAATCTTTTTCCTCTGACACGGTTCTCTAGTCATTGCCAAAAGAGTTACTCCAATTGTTTGTTGCAAAGCTGCAGGTACAGTTCTTCTCTCACCTGGAGTGTAGTGAACCAGGAGGTGCTCCAGTGTTGGTGGGGGTGTTAAGGTTTTGCAGGATGACAAACTGTTGATAGAACAGTAGGTCAGGTAACAAAGAGCAGGAGAAATTGTTTCAGAGGATGGGAGATGGATCTGTTTGAACATGTGTCTCTCTGACAAAAGTACTGACGTGAGCTCCCGTACTCTGAGAGTTATCACATTCAGTCCCGCATCTTGCAAAGAGCAATTTGTCCTTAGGGATTCTACTTAATACTGTAATTTCCACCTTTTTTTTTTCCTTAAAGAATTAGATGTAAGTGCTATATGGTTTTTCTTGTGTACAGTACATGAAAGGGGTGTGCTTGTTCCTAAATGCTTCTTCTCCATTTTCCTGGCCAGTCCTACTTCTCTACATATCTGCTTTGGAGGGACTGTGACATTGCATAACTTTTTTTTTTTAATTCTTTTTTCATATTCATGCACTATGGGCAATGAATAAGAGCAAATAATAAATACAGACTAGTTTTTAGAAGGCAAATTACAAATATGTAGGCAGTCAAATGAAAGTCAGTGGAGTAAACTAATGTATTCCAATTATTGTTACCGCTGCTAAGATTACCATGACATTTTTAATTAGTTGACTGAGCTCCTTCAAGAGCATAACAAGGTTGTACACCTGTATGTACTCTAAGGTGGTTGCCCATCTACTAGGACTTGAGGAAACTGCTGCTCAGATGACTACTTTTCTGTTTGACAATTTGCATGTGGGATGGATCAAACAAGGCAAACCACGTTCAGAAGTAGGAGTCCAGGTGAGGTGTGCCAATAAATACCATTATTTCTACAGTTATCCTGCTCAGAAAAGTTCTCACCTGGCTGAACTGCCTCTGCTCCATTGATCCAGAGAGAAAGGCAACAGGATTTAAGTCAGGATTCCTGTGAATGAAATCCTTAATGATCTGTTAAAGTTTGTGTCATGAAACTTTCTGAAAAATTATTCCCCTCTGCTGTGAGTCATTCTCTGCTGCCCTCTGACCGGTGGTGCTGGGTGGAGGATTGCTTTTGGGTCCTCAGAACAGGATGCTAATACTATCCTATTAAATAGATGACCTTGTGTCATTTGCTGCTCCTCAAATATTCAGCAGGTATTTTCTAAAAGATACCCCCTGGAGTTCTTGAAATTCAGTAGTGGTATAAAATAATTAACTGAAGGTCAGAGACAGTTCCTGCTACATCTAATTTGTAAGCAACTGTTGAGGAGAAGCTGCACATGGTATACATACTAAAGAAGATCCCTATTTCAGGCCATATTTTAAGTATTATAAAAGCCCTTAGGGATAGAAGTGGAAGAAATTCAAATATTAAGGAAATTGTAAATATAGGCAGGCTTCAATTCAGGTAGGTGCTCTGTCAGTGTGCTTAATGTAAAGCTTGTGCTTATAATCACTGAAGATGTTCAGTCTTGCGCTTGGATGTAAGTAGATGTCAAGTCCCATTCAGATCAGAAGCTGCAAGTTCAAACATGTGCTTTGCTGGTTCAGGATATGGCTGGCTGCAAAAAAAGATCACTTAACAAACAGCAAGAAAACTCATTCCACTTCAAGAGGAATGGAAGGTTCCCCCCTTAGCTGGAATTCCTCCCACTAGACCTAAAGGAATTCATGTTTGTATTTTATATTGACTAGTTATGCCCAGTTTCTAACTAAAATTCCTCAAAAATGTGATACAAATGAAGCAATAAATTCAGATTATGGCACTTCTAAGATGAGGAAAAAAGGATGCTGTTATTACAGGAATGTTAGTCTGTTTGGGTTCTCCTGTAAATCAGCATGATTCCAAAGGTAGTTTGTTCAGATACAGGATCATGTCTTGTCCCCCCCTCCCCATATACACACACAGGTGTCTTAAAATGCACATTGGGAAGCAAAATCTGAAAGAAAATATAATCAAGAACATTGTGCTCTTTAATTTCAAGAGAGGGGACAAAATAGGACTTTCATAAGACTCAATCTTGTATTTCTTTATACTTTTCTAAAATTAAAAATACTTATTCTTGCCACATTGATAAAGCCTATTTGAGCTGTCTAAACAGTTTGCAAGTCATGACACATCACATAACAGTGAATTTTCTCAAAATTTTAATTAATTACAAATTGATTAATTGTTGAACTGGTTAATGTGTGACTTAGAGTCTCTTTGGTTGAACACTAGTAACCCAAAGCAAATTTCTCTGCTCAGCAAAATGATGTGTTTTCTGACCAGTAGTCAGTTGGATTCTTCTGTTCACATATAGGGAGTCATTGGGGAGAATATACAATTTCAGTCTTACTTCCTCTTGTCTTGGGTGTCATCAAATGTTGTTGATGTATTATTTGTCTGCAAAGGAATTTTTCTGGAATCATGTGTTACATGTCTTTATATGACAGTATCTTTTTAGGTAACCAAATATTTCCTACACATTTTCAATAATCCTAATATATATTTAGGTAAAACACCAATACTAAGTCATTGGACTGATATATCCTAGGTTTTAGATAATAATCTCCTGATTTTCCATCTCTGATTCTCTTCACTTATGAGCAAACTGGTTCTACACAGGTAAATACTATCTTTTTCTTTCCTTGCCCCAGATGACACAGGAAAATAAAGTGAGTGGAGATAAAAGTGCAGGAGCTCCAAACTGGCCAAAGAAGACACCATACTTTCTGAAAACAAGACAGTAAAAATGTATGTGGGGTTGTTAGTCTTTTTTTTCTGTTAAACATAATTTGAAATGAAGGCACAGGCCAGTGGTAGGTCACTGCCATTTCTTTAGAAGTTCATGCACTGTGTACAACACAAGGTGAAGAACTGAAATGTTTCCCTGTCTCAAGTGAAAAAGAACTCTGTGTTTGAGTCCATCCAAGGGAGGTCCTTTTAAACAACTGTGAGACTTGTAAAGAAATTAGGGCCAACCAGGAAGGAAAAGCAGAGCTGTGATTCACCACGCACTCTTGGGAGCCTGCCATCCAGCTGTTACAGCAAGATTATTTTATTACAGCAAGATTATTTATGTTTGATACCCATTTCTGTAAAACCTGCATGACAGTGCAGATGAGCTTTGGCTGAGAGCCCTGTTTCCTGGCATAAATGGGCAAAGTCTAACATCTCTGAGTATGAAAAATAGGACATTCAAAACTGAAAACTGTTTAACTACGTAACCTCATATACATCTTAAGGCGTAGGGAATAATCATAAAGGTCTTTAAACTTCTCTGCCTCCAAGAGTTTCACAAGAAAGGTTTTCTCCCTGCAGTGCTGATGCTGCCTTATTTTGGGAAAAAGTTTCTTGTCCCGATTCTTTCCTTTCTATTCCACGTAAGATAGAGTTGAAAGGACAGACACTGCTTTATACTGCTGGAAATGAGAGGAATGTGAGCTTAGTCGTAAATTAGACAGCGTCATTATCTTCCCCATTCAAGAAATTATTTACATTCTGTCTATAAGGCTGGTGTGGTATTACGGTTGGATCTGTCTTGGCCAAAGGTGATGATATCTCTCTGAGTGGTTGGCAAGTTACTTCACCCTAACCTTATTCAGCCCAAAGGGGAGAGCTATCAGTTCTCTGATATCACCTCTATACCAGTAACAACCAGTATACACATTAATCTCTTATTTTATATGTTTGAAGAGGATTTAGCAATATGCATAATAGGATCGCTTTGGTGTACATAGGACAAAGGCATGAGGAGATACAAAAGCTGGCTTGTTCGTTAAAAGATCTGAGTCTCAAGTCAAAAATCCTGACAGGAAATGAATGGTTTCATTCAACTTTTTGCAAAAAAGTAAGTTTGTGTAAGTTGTTTATTGGAGGGTTTTTTCTTTGTTAATGGTCACACTTGGATACTAAAGCCAGTACTGTACAACGTTCATCCACAGGTACTGAAGGTCTTTAGAGAGCTGGATAAAAAGCTGATCAGAAAATATGTCTCTCTAACACTGATCCCAGATTTTCAAAGGAGCTGGAGAGGATTTTATGCTGAAACTCCTTTGAAAATCAAGGGTAATGAACACTTGCTTCTTTAACATCTTTTGAGAACTACCTCTTAACAATCTGTGCGAGATTCTTGTAATAGGGTAGTCTGTAAAAGACTGACCAGTCTCAGGACTTCTGTTGTGTAGGGTTTATAAGTATTTCACCGTGCTCTCAAGTTTCCCAACTTCTCTTTTTCTTATGTAGAACCCAAGCAGGAGGCGTAAAATTTGTTCTGTGTTAAACGTCTTACCTGTCAAAGGGATTTCTCTCTCTTTCTACCCCTAAGGGAGGGACTCGGAGTTTAAAGTTAATACATCACTTTAGTTCTCTGGTATTTGATTATCTTAGATTTTATTATCTAATAGGGAGAATACCCCATGCACTGGGCATCAAAGGGTGCATGCTTAAAAGGAGGTGATGCTGTCACCAGCAGCACCAGGAGAGCAATACCTCCCACTGTTTAAATACCTTCATGGAGTCATGCTTCATGGCATGAGAGGAGTAATGTAATCCTGGCTCATACTGACGAACATCAAAAGAGTAATCCTAAATCCTATCACAATGCAGTGAATAATCACGATGAATTATGTAGGCTGCTGAAGATGTGGCATTTTAAACAACTGCATGCAGTACCAGGAGAAGCAGGAAAACTTCAGCGTCTGGCTCTGCAGCTAGTTACAGCTAGCTATGAATGACCTGCTTGGGTGTACCCTGCAGAACTGTACTTGTCTGCTCCCTGGGGAACCGCTAACAGATGGCAGAGAGAGTGCAGTCGGGAAACTGTACTTGCAAGATGCCAGTCAGGGCTAATGACACATATCAGGAAATGCTGGGGACTTTCAGGGATCCTGCTCTGATGGTAAATGCAAAGGAATTCAGGGTGGAACTGGGGCAGAACTTCTCCATGAATAAATCAACACCTACCGATTGCCGCTCTCTGGGAGCAGGTTGATGCAGTATGATAGGGAACGTACTATACTGTGCTCTCACCTCGTACCGAGGAATTTAATAGTCCTAAAGCCAGCCAAACTAGCAGCCTGTCAGTTCCTAATCAGATATAATATCTAATTTCAGTTCTCTAAAATAAACATAAAAGGAATACAGCAATCGTCATTTCAGTTTATACCTGAAGTCTAACTAGCTGCTTATCTGTAGCTATACTGGTTATTTTCAGGTGCTGTGAGAAAGAATAAGAAGCTCTGCAGATGATGAATAATGAAGCCAGGGGATGCTGCATAATTAAGCAAGGTTGGGGTAAAATCATAGCTACTTTGGAAGAATTCTAAGTAACTTTAACAAGGTCAGGATTTTACCTCAGGTCTTCATAGAATAGTTTGCCACCAAAGAATTTTTTTTTTCTCTAGCCCTGAAGGATTTAGGCTTATAGCCTTAATTTTATTTATCCCTTTTTACGTAACCATGAATGCTCTCATTAGCCCTATAAATGTCTAATACTCTTTTGAATGTTGGTAAACCCAGACTTTCATTAGTAGCCCAAAGGCAAAATAATTCTTTTCACCAGTGCTACAGATTTATAAAGTTTGAGCCTTATAATATTTTTTCCTAGGTTGGCCAGGAATACACATAGATCATTCTCTTGTAGTTAGAAAATATAATTATTAAACAGTTTCAAAAGTTTAGCTATTGGAAAACATCTGTGTTGAATTCTCTGCAGCTTTTTCACAGGCGAAATAGTTGCAAATATTTATTGAGATCAACTTGGTGTGGGGTTTTCTGGCATGCCTTTCAAATTTTCTCCATTTTGAAGAATATTGCAGTCATTTATGTGGGACAGATTTATTTCTGTTCCACGCAGATCCAGTCTCCCTCGCTTTCATTGCTGAAAACTATTTCTACTGTGAGTTTGAAAATAAGGTGGCTGGGTTTCCACATCAAAGGAAAAGCCTTTATGTTTCTCCATGACTTTTATTTTTCCCCTTTTCATTTGGAGCTTTCATTGCATGTGTTTTCTCACATTTAGCCTTTGGCAGGTTGGTATGTATGATTTATGATGTAGCCAATGTATTTTGACCATACTCCAGCTGATCAAGAAGAAGTTATTCAGAAAAGACGGCTGAGTACAGCAAAAATAATATTCTCCAAAAAAAAATTTGAAATAAACCTGAAGGCAAGAATAATAGCTTTGTTCAGACATTGTTGTGTGAGCGTTCTTGGTAGACAGCTCTATCATCCAATGGTTGTGTGATACTAGGCGAACTACTTTCCTGTAAATGTTGTTTTTCCTAATCCCTCTCAAGTCTTCCTTGTCAGCACTGATATCTTCAGAGGCAAGATGGGCTATTTGTTCTTACGGTGCCTGCAGCGAGGCTGGGGATGTGGATCCAGGAGACTGCTGAGCTGGTTACAGCTTGCTGACACCAAAGAGATTGATCCCTCTCCCTCCTCCTTGGCTCTGGCACTTACCTGGTTGCATGGAGAGCCAATTCGCCTTGCTAACCCAACTAAAGGTTTCACTCTTTGCCAAGGTAATTTTCTGCTGGTTTAGTCAATGGAATTGATGCACTGTGTGATCAGACCTGTGCCAGAGCTGGCTCAAGGTAAAGCAGTGAGAGTGTATGGCATGGGAATAAGGGAAAAGGGATAGAGGGCTGGATGGAGAGATGTTGATTTGGTCCAAAACCTGCTGTAATCTGTGTAATGATGAGAATTTGTCACGGTTCTCTGCCACAGTATAAACTTCTGTTGTGGGCTTGGGTGAGCAATGCTGTCCTCTTCTGCCTAAGATCCATGTTACTACATAAGGGCAAGAGCAGAGAAGCTTTGGGGCTGGTGCTGTGGCTTTAAGCTATTTGTTGAGAGTCAAAAGAATTTGGAGCACCGTTTGTAACAATATCAAAATAAGGAAGCATTTTCAAAAATACTTGCTTTAAATTCAGGCTTTTAAGAGGTTTCCAAGCTTCCTAGTATTCAACCGTCGTCTATTCACCCCCTTATCTCTCACTAACTTTGTTATGATTTATAGGTGATGGATAACTCTGCATTCAGTCTGTTTCCATATGTAGCTCAGATTATACGGATTTTAAAATGTTATGATAGGCTGGCAGGTTTGACAAACTGGGCCACTGTTTTGACAGTTCTGGCCAGAGATGTCTTTTTATCTTGTTTTCAATGTGATCTGGGCTGAAACTCAGTGCTTGTCATGGGGATGCTTCTCAGCAGTCTCGGAAAGGAGCTTGAAAGCTGTCAAATAAGAAACTAGGGTACCAAACCTTCATGCATGCCGATGTGCCTGAAGAACAGGACAAGGTACCTTGGCAGCAAGCATTTTTGTCTCTCTTAACATGGATGTACTCTTGGCTTTGTCCCCCCTCCTCACTCTCTATGTGTACAGATGGACGTGGCAGAGTTGCTGTGTTTTGGCAGATGACAGTGACAGAGAGGGATGTACAGACAAGAAGCATTGTATTGCGAACCAATATACAAACTTTTCATGTGCTGTCATCCTTTGCTAATGCTCATCTTCTGCACTTTCCAGTGAGCAGAATGAGATTTCCTTGTCTTTCCAACACCCAAAGCAGTAGCTGGCCTATGACCAAAATTTAGATGGTGCTTCAGAATCAGGTGCTGACTAAAGACACTTTTGAAAACATGCAGCTGTTGTCAAATGTGGCTGATGCACAGTTTAGAGAAATAACATGCTGTGGGTGGGCATCATTTACTGATTTTGGCTGTACCACCTGAAATATAAACCTCTTTGCCTCTTGCCCATCAACTGGTGGTTGCTGGCTTACCATTTTCACCTTGTTGCTGGTGGAGGGAGCCAGGTAAAGTGCTCTCTGTCCCGCTTCAGGAGAATCATCTGGGCTAGAACAAGCCTTTTGACCTTTCAGAAACTCAGAAAAGTGTGTCTGAAGTGAATGCAGGGATTCTCACCTGGCCCCTTTGGCTGGCAAGGCCATGGAGATGCAGCCCCAGACAGGGAGGAAAGACCTCTCCCCAAAACCCAGTGCCATGCTCTTCAAGGGAAACTGCCATCAATTGCCTCAGGACTCCTCACTTCTGGACTCTGTAGGCCATCCGTGGGTGTTAACTCCAGAACACACAGCCTGAGATCTGTGACACGTGTCTCTTTAGTCCAAGAGACAACCTGTCTCTTGCATGTTCTTCAACTGTGTCTAGTTTAGTCTTTTAAGGTTGGAGAGGAAAGGCTTGTGGGTCTGGACACAAGGGTGTCAGCCCAGTGCTGATGTTTCACTGAGGGTCCTCTGACATCTCTTTTTTCTCCGTTAGGGACTGCTGTGACCTAAAGACAATTTCCCCTTTAAACAGAGTGGCATTATCATAATTTTTTCCTGCAGTATATATGCCAGTTCACAAAGACATACCACAGATATATTGGCCATTATGGTTCCCCTGAGTTTTCCTCCTTTAACCATAACAAAATGCCATTAACTATTTAGGAAGTGCAGCCTCTAAACACACTTCCAGTTTCATAATTTTTTTGTTACATGCTGTAATGTACAGGACAGAGAGAAATGATTATTTAAAAAAATTGCTCTGAGGTTACAAATTATTGAAGTAATTTCAAATGATCTGAAGAAGTCATTTAGAATGGCAGCTTTTATTATTTCCTCTGCCAGTAAATTAAAGAGAGGGGATAAAATGCAAGTGATTGAACTGAAGCAAGAAATATGTTTCCAGGTGTTTGCAGATGATGTTCTAAATAATTTAGTAGCTGGGAACAGTGTGTTATGCAGTCATCCAGCAGAAAGGAGAAAATTGAGGGTGTGCAATTCCCCCAGCTACTGTTCTGGTCGTACTGATGTTTACATCCGCAAAGAGGTGGAATAACACAGTGATGAATCTGGCCAGTGCATTTGCTGCTTCATTATAACACACATTTCCTATTTGAAAATGTAAACCTGAGAGCCTGTCAGGTCTCTATCTTTACTATCTTTCTGCTGCTATAATTTTTTTTTTTTTTATAATTACAAGTTCTTCCAAATTATTAGCTACATGTGCAACTCTGATTTTACATCCTTTACTTCCTAGAAGCCTTGTCTCTTCGTAAATACAGAGTGGATGTTTTATATTCCTCAACATCCACTTTTGCCCTTGATCTCAGCTGATGTCTCTGCTGTAACTTGCTCCTTGCTCCTAGCCTGGACTACGACAGCCCAAGAGCTACAACTATGACCATATGAGGGTGAGGTACCAGCTAGCAGAGATTTTGATTGACATCACTGTCATCAGAAAATAACATGATACTGTTAGTGCAGTTTCAGTGCAGGCTCTAGCTTACGGCTGTAGAAACTCGTATTATAATTCAAAACAGTTTATTTAATGAAGATAATAGAGATCTTTGTTCATTTTAAATAGGAGATAGTGGTAATGTTACAGACTACTTGTGGATAAATGATCATCATATATGGGTGTGAAAATTACTAACCCACTTCTAGTTCGAATGCCTACGTAGTTCATTTAATTTTGATCTTCTTTCTCGAAAAAAAATTCTGTAAATAAAATAGACGCTTCTGAAACACAAATGTTAATTGCCACAGTTGGTCAAACGGGTCATCTGAGTATGAGTCTGCAGATGGTTTGTGAGCACTTTGTTGTGAACAGAGTTGCTATGGAAGGTTTTATTCATGGAAATGTGGATATTTTTATTTGGGGAAAGAAAAGGGTTTTTTGGTCAAGGGTGTCAAAATTAGTTTTTACCCTGGGTCATCTTTAGAGAATCTAAGCCGCTGACAAGATTGGGGCATTGGACTCTGAAAAGAAACTTCTGTGAGATGATGAGAAACTTCGAAAAACTCTAGTGTTGTGTCCTGGAAATTTTCTGCAGTAGTTGGACAGTTTCTCAAGAAAAGTTGCTTTATACTTATTTGTGTTAGGTTTTCAGGACAGTCCCATTTGAAGTGGGAGGCTGGACCCAGAGGTTACTTTCAAACAGTATTTTTGTAACTCCGTGACTTAAGACAAAGTGTGTGAGATTATCTCTGTCAACTGTCAGTTCTTCAGAATTTAAAATTCAGAATTTTCCTCCCCAAATGTTACCTACTGTGATATAATGTTGAAAACTCCCCAAAAGAGAAAATCCGAACTTTACTTGTTTTTACTGTATTCCCCTTTAGAGTTTGTCTGATTGCATAAATAAGTCATGTGTTTATTTGACGTATGTACACCCCTGAGAAAGTTCGGCACAAGAGGTTAGAAAGGTCAGGAACGTGGCAGGAGAGAACTAGATACTTATAGGGGTTTTGAACCATCGATAGCTTACATGAAACAGAAAAATATACTGGAGAAGTCTACGTTGCTCTGTATTATTGCGAATGTTTGAAAAATCATGATCCGTAGCTAAATAAATCACAAGGAAGAAGTTAAAATCATGTTTTAAAACATCTTTTTTTCCCCTATATTAATTTTGAGTTTCTGAAATGAAATTCCTGCCCTGTCTCCCCAGTTTGTTGGTACCTTTTGAAATGCCGTTTTACTACAAAAATGAGATTGCATTACTTTTTTTTTTTTTTTACAATGATTTTATCCTTTTGGCTGTGGGTTTTTTGTTGGTTTGTTTTGCTGTTTTTTTTTTTCCTTTGGTGTGAATCACTTTCTGTGAAGCAAATTAGTCATTGGTTTGGTGGTGACTCTGTATTTTATGAGTTCACCTCCGTACAGGTTTACTGGCTTAGGCACATTGCATATGGATGCATGTACACCTATGACTGAATATGTAATAGAGAAATTATACTCCATTCATCTAGTGGCTGTTCCATCAATGTATTGTGTTTTTCACTGTCAGGTTAAGTATCCAGTAAAAGTCCAGTGCTTGGAATAAGCAGTAGTCCCAGCCTTCCCTCCTCCAGTACTGTAAACTGCAACAAGCCCTGATGGTTTTCCTGTCTCTAGAGGACTTTGCTTCTGACCTCAGCATTGACAAAGTTTCCCGAAGCCCTGCTGCTGATGGGCTCTTTGAGGCGCTGTTTGTGCCTTCATATGAAACATGTTATTTCCTCAAACGTGAGGAATTGCTTGGACTGACACTTCCAAAGGCACCGATGTGATTATCAAGCAGAAGTTTCAAAATCTCAGACTTGAATTACATACAGTTCCAAGCAGCTATTGCATTCTCCCCTCTGAACTATGTTTTGTTAAACATACATTCAGGTCTTGGAGCTCTTTGGGGAGAAAAAGGCTTGTATTGAATTAACAGTGTTCTAGGAACTGAATTTGGATAACCTTCACTCAGAAGACCTTCTTTCTAAACCAGCTGCACAAAGAGAATATGATAATGTGTGGAAAAGGAATACTGAGGCTTGTCTTACTCTCGTTCATTGCAGTCAGCTTTGCAGTTGTCCTTGTATCTGCACATCTATTTGAATAATTTGTCACTTAATTAACAAAATCTGGTCTTGGGTCTAAAGGGAAAACTGAGGCCGCTGTTTGCATTTCTAGTTTGTTGATGAGTTGGAGATTCATAGTTTTAGGCAAGTATGTTTTTCTTCCTCTGTTCTAGGGCAATAATTTGGACACCAATCACATTTCTGAATGTAATGAGGGAGAACCAAAACTTCTGTTTCCTTTAACATTATAAAAGTCAATTTGCAGACAAACAGCACCGTGTGCTTGAATCTGCTGTTTATGTTTTCTTTCATGCTTATTATAAGAACTTTTAAAGTCAAGTTTTGACATACATTGGTGACAGATTGAAAAATGCTTGAAACAAGTGAAGGGGTCTAAACTCGGTGGAGGAGGCAGGCTCTGAAGTAATTTCTGGATGGTGAAAGATACCTTAGTAAATGAAAACCCCAAGCTGCAAAACTACCTGTGAGCTGAAGGGTTCTGTTTCTAATCTACATAGGTCTAGTGCCCTTGCCTCTGATTCCATTTACCTTATTTTTGATGCTTATTTTTCCTATGGATCAGTAGCTTTAGAATGTGGATATCTGACACACTTCTTCAGACAAGTCGTTGCTATTCCTTCATAAAACAAGAGTAGCATGTCAAGCTTAAATGTGGCAGGAGATGAGGAAGGCAGTGAGAATAAGTCTAGGAGAAAGAGTGAATGCGAAGAAGAGGGCTGGCGCTTACAGACTAGTTATTGCTGGGGGTGTGTGTGTTAGAGAGAGGAGGTCTGCTAAGGCTACTGTATTGCACTTAACGAATACAGATCAATTGTAATAAATTCCTGCCTATCAATTGGTTATTTGAAGGTTAGTTAAAAAACTTGTAGTTAAAAACTTTGTTTTTAGTCTACGTGTGTTTTCATCCTCTCCTTATTCTTCTGGGAGGGATAAATTAAATAGAAATATTTCTAAAATAGGTTTGAAGACTTCTCTGTTCCTTATTATACCTGGATGATAGAGGGCCTTTTATAACCTTTAATCAAACAGGGATTGTTTTCTGTGTTGGTTTTTTTTTCCTCAAATAAATAGCTGTTCATTTGCAAGTTCTTTTTTGAAGCAGCAGGATTCTTCAGAACTTCTCTGCTCAATAGGAAGCATCCTGTCTAGCTCCTTTCTGGGGAAAAAAGATAATGATTGAGCAAAGAAAGGAAAAAGAGTATATCTAATATTACTTTTCCAATTCTTTCTCTTATGAACTATTAATTTTTTAAATTAGGATGAAGGTTGCTATGTCTATGTTTTCCATAAATAGAGCACAGTATAGACCTTTTCACCAATAAAGAAACGTAACCACCTCCAGGCTGGTGGTTAGATCCCAGACAATGTATGAGCAAGTGTGTTTCCATCCCAGTGAAGGTTAGTGTACCATCCTTGTGCTTTCATACACCTCTCGTAGTCTCCCTCCCAGCTCATATTATGTTTCCTTGCAGTAGGAGGACCTGATGTTTAGGAAAGCTAAAACTAGAACCTGTTTGAAACAACATGGACAGAGGAAAATAGCTTTTATTTATTGTCCTGTAAAAGGGACTGTGTGTGTATTCTGTTATCAAAGGTTATGCACACAGTAACCTCTCTCCTTGTTCTCTTGCAACGGATGGACTCAGTATTTCTCTGCATAACAAAGGGGCAGTGAAATAGAAGCCAACAATACTCTCTCATTTGTCTGGGCTGTGGCAGGTAACGTGTGTTTTTCTCTTCTGCTGGGCGTTTTGTGAAGCTCTGTTTAGTTGTGAAGTGGCCTTTTGCGTAAGCTGCACAATGCTTGGGTATCTCTCTGCCAAGGACACAGGACTGAATTTACCCTGGCAGGACTTACATGAGGGCTTCCAGAGATGGTGGCTACATGACACACAAGTACAAAGCCAGTTTTCACTGCTGATTCTACTTCAAAAATAGGCTCCATAGGTTTTCGGATGGTGAGAAATACTTCACTCCAAGTCCAGGTCACAGAGTACAAATAAGGAGCCAGGTTATACTTGTCCTCTCTGGAGATCACTTCACACCTCCTGAAATTAGCACTGGACAAGAGCTCTGCTTCAGAAACTGTTTTTAGAGACCTTTTATCTCTTCTTCAGGACCCAGTTAAACTCATAAATGAAGGTTCTCCAACCCTTCTGAATTTATCATCTGTGCCTCACAAGTAAAGGCATCTATTTACACCCCAGGCTAAATACACCCATGTTACTTGTCCCAACAAACACAGTCTTCTCTGAATTATCATTTTAAAAGGACACAAGTATTCATCTGCTTGCTGGATTCAGCAACCCCACCAAACATCTGTTCAGATCATTAATGCTGGGTTACCTGGCTCTGAAAGTGCTTAATTATAACTCAGTTTGCATAGGGCAGAAGACAGCACTTGCATGTTTCTAAAAGTTAGTTATAACTTTAGTTAAAGAAAATGATATAAATAAAAATCAAATGCTTATAGAAATCTTCAGCCTAACAAAAATATCTGATAAAAAGAAACACCTGCACCGAATTTTCACTTGTATAACCAGTATTTTTGCTAACGTGCTCCCTTTCAAAACTAGCTATGCTTGCCAAATGATTACAACTTAAGCTATGCACTAAGATAGCACAAATAAAATTAGACACAGGTCAGCAAAAGTGGGAACTAAGAACTTGGTGTCACATCCCTGGTTTTCACATGCCTACTGCATTGACCTTTAAATCCAAGATGGGTATATTGAGTAATCTTTTCACTTCTGCACCCTTCATGTTTTCTCCCTGCTCTAACAGACCTGTAACTAGCAAGGAATGCACTTTGAGGATGAAACATAATACATGGAGATTCTGATATGAACAATTTAGTATATAACTCTGCACCCAGACATCCACATTTGATAAATCCAAGCATACAGAGAAATACGGAGAATGCCAAGTTCCCAAAGACATAAGTCATGGCTGACGCTACTAAAACTGTGTGAGATGGGTAAGATAGCCTGAATGTAAAAATCAAAGGGCAGAATATGCACAAAGGTTA
>VXAK01021060.1:241389-423966 GCA_013399435.1 Arenaria interpres
AAAAAAAAAAGATGTTTTACATCAATGGCACCATTGCCTGGTTTTGCATCAGAAATAACATGGTATTGCAGGAGCTCAGATCCTTATTGATTAAAGCTCTTTGAGGACTGCAAGTAAACATTTGGAGAACATTTGTTACTTTCTATGAAACCAAGAAAACATTCACATAAATATTTGTCCTTGATGGTCAGGAAGAAAATCTATGTTACCACAGCTCATATTACTCTGGGAGATATTTGCTTAGTGTTCTTAAAAGTAATACATGACAAACACAGCTGTTCTTGTTCCCATATAGGCTGCCTTTGAGTTGGGCTTTTTCCAAAAGTCAATCTCATCACTGACCTAAACTTACTAATAGCTGCAGGGGTAACAGCAATTATGACTTACCTTATGCAAGCACAACGTGATGTCAACCTGAAATTTGTATGTTTGGAGTGGAAAAGGTCAGTTCAAAGGTAAAAAAAAAAAGCTAGCAGAATTCCTAACAAAGATACGAAAAAAAAGGAAACAGTAATAAAACCTGTGAGCTACTACAGAATAATCTAGGAGATGGTGCAAGTGTATTAGCATAAAAAAAATAATTTAGAAGGGGAGAGGAAACTGAAATTAAAAGAAGAATAAATTATATCTAAATGACAAAAACATAAAGTGAATGGACACAAATTAAACTTTTCTACCTGAAACGTTTTTGGTTCATGGGAGGGGAAAGGGCTGGAAATGTTAGATACCCTGAAGTCTGTATTTTCTCAATATTGCTTTCTCAAAAATTTTCCCACATCAATATTGTTATGTTCCAGTATCCCACACGGAAGGTGAGAAAATATCCACTGTGACATACTGCCTTTTAAATGTCAACTTTTATATACTTGAACTGTTACCACAAGCGACACTCAATTGTGTGAATTGCTTGTGGTTTTCCCAGTAGTGAGTAGTGTATTGCGCTGGCATTTCAGAAACTGGATTTCTGTTTCCAGTTCTGGCACTGAAGTTTAGTCAGACCCTTTCCTTTCCCCTGCATCCTCTATCTGTTTAGCTTTTTGAGGTGTTATACCTCAGGTGTTATGGCTTATTTCATGCTTTAAAATGCTTATACAAGAGGCCTTGATTTCAGGCAACTTCTTTAGAGGATCTCACAGTAAAAATGCATGATAATGACTATAAAAACAAGAAATGTGACACCCACCAATATCCATTTTAATGCCCTTAAGCAGAACGTGTTTTTCCTGTCTCTGCTCTCTGCGGCACAACTTCACTCTCTCGTTTCTGTTGTGGTGAAAGGAATCTCAAAGTTGTATCTGAAACGTGAGAATAGGAGGTAAAAGCGGATGTCAGAGAGGTGAAGAAGAAAGGGCAAATTCATTAATGTTTTAGAAGCTACATCTGACTCTCCAGACCTCTGTGTGATAAATTCGTGCCTCGTGATTTTCATACTGCTTTTCTATTTCTCTTCAATTTACAAACTTTGATGTGTTCCTTTCCTGTGAAGAAGAAAAAATGTGCAAATGATTCCATTACAGACTTTTTAATTTCCCTGGCAGCTCTGGCCTGATCATGCTGAGACATTCAGATGAGTTCTTGTCTCTTCCCTGCACTGGATCTCTTTGATGATACAGCCATAGGAATGTACCTTGCAGGGTAGTTGCAGCTGAAAGATTTTCCGCCTTTTCCTGATTGTTGTTGATGATTCCTCAGCCTTATCCAGATTATCTTTTTTCCTCTGGACATTTTTCAGACTGATTGGTTTCCTAAACTAGTTCCCATCTCACCAGATCAAGAGCGTGATAAGGATGATAAGGGGGAATGTTGCCAATACCTTTGGCCAGCAAGTCTTGCTACCAGTATCAATATGGCAATGATCCTCATCACAAAATTCGTACATTTTCCTTCTTTACTATTCAGTACAACATTGATCTGTCACATTACTGCAACTCTTACAATCATTCTTGTCATAATCAGATGTAAAATCATTAGATTAATTAGAATAACCTTGCAGTAATTAGACTTGCTGTGCAATTACCACTGGAATTACATAAGCCAGGTTTGCCTTCTGCCTTGTGTTGCAGAAGCACAGAGCACCTAGGCACCCTCCTCTGTCAAAGCTGATGCTGCTTGTGCCAGCAATGCAGACAGATGGAGATGGCAAATTCTTTCCAGAACTGGACTCTACTAGCTGTTTGACATTTCACTTGTAGGAATTGTATTGTGATTGCCTTTGCTACTTGCTATATTTCTTGGGTTTAAATTGAGGCTTGTGGAAAAACTTCTGCAAAATAACCGAAACCTAAGCTGTCTCCTGCCTTAGGCTTTCTTGTGACAGGAGATATAAGGACTCACCTAAAATGTTTCCTGAAGTTGATCGTTTGACATTAAAGTAGGGGCAGAAGGGCTGGATGGAGGGGGCCACGACATAATGCTCTACTAGCATTAGCCTGACCTAATGCCAGTAGAGTACTAGCATTAGGTCAGGCTGCATGTGAGCATGCTCAAAGATAAAGTTTAAAGTACAGATGGTTAAGGCAAGTGACAAATCAGGTTCTGAGGTTATTCCTGCACATAATAACCCATTGATTTTTAGTCCAAGACATGGTCCTGTAGGGCCCTGCAAAACCAGTTTCCAGCATATGTGGGTTTTTTGGAGGATGGAGTCTTAATTGCCGCAGTTTTCTGTCTAACAGTTTCCCAACCAGTAAGACCACAAGGCAATTAAAACACATTTAAAATTAATAATAAAATCCGAAATGCTGTATCACTGAGAATACGATTGGTGAGAAATTATATACTCTGTTTAAAATGCAACATTATTAACAATCTCTGGTCGTAAACCTGAAAAGTACTATAGATGAATGAACCATTTCTGCAATGAATGATCCAGAACCATGAGTGAATGCAAAATTTCCTAGTTGAGGAGTCGCTTGTGCAATAGAGTTATTCTTCTCAGAGTCAATAAGAGTGTTTGAGTGACTGTGAATTACTCATGGAAGTCAAGCCTTATTTCCTATCAAACTCTGAATACTCAGTTTAGCTTTCCATTTTATTTCAGCAGCTGTTATGAGCAACAGCTAATTCTTTCCCCATTGGTATTCCCTGTCGTGGTGCTGTGACTGGAAGAACTAGTAAAGGCTTTATCAATAACACATGCATATTAAGATGACCACTGGTCTTGTAGGTATCATAACATCTAAGTGTTGCTGTAGAGACCATAGTATCTAAACAACGTTGCATTAAAACATCTTTGGCTAACCTATGCAACGTTCCTGTTATGCAGCTGTGCTGGTTGGAGCACAACTGTGCTGGTTGAAGAGTAAGGATTCAGAAAGATGCTGATATTGCGAGCCTGGAGAACAACTAGTGCAAAGGATGTTTACTGGAAGGGTTCAGTCATAAAGCAAGGAGCCCTCAGAGATAGTTGCACAGCTCACATCACTGAAGGATTGTCATGATTTTGAAAATGTATGACTTTCATCTTGTGTTAGTTAGGAGTGCAACGTCCAGCGGGCTGGATGTGATCCTGAATTAGCTGGCTTCTTTTCACCCCTGTTTTGCTTGTGCAATTTATATTTAGCTCTTACCTATCTAAAATGTTAGTCTCCTGCACTGCTTTGGCTGTATTGAGCAATTATTATTCTAAGCACAGAACTAACTTTCACTGGCAGGAAGAGCATCTTCAGGGGTTGCTTTAGTAAATACAGTGTTGAAATACCCTTGACAGCAAATAAACTGAGCACTGCTAACATGCACATTCTCCGGTTCTGAAAATCATGCATTGTTTTGCTTGATTCTATTAATGCCCCAAAATACTTATTTTTCACCTTCATGAGAACAACTGATCAGATTTGAAAGAATCAATGAGAAAACCTTTTGCCCTATTAAATTGGATTATGTCTAAATCTACTGGGAAAGTGAATAGTGGCCTTTCAGGCAGGTAGAATTGCATGAGTTCACAGGAAACAATAGAAGCTCACCTGTATAGCTGTGTCCATTACAGATTCACACTTCCATTTCCTGAAGTGAATGATAAAACCTCAGTTTTTATTGCCCTGAGTCTCTGGCATTGTTGGTTATCTGGAAGTTTGGGGAAATCCTGGCCTGTGTCAATTTAGATCCAGTCTGCTGAGCTAGGCTTTGTAGAGTTTTTATGTATCCAAGTCATACTGTAGAGGGTAAAATGCCCCTTTCTCTCTGCTTTTCCAATTTCTATCTCCTTCTGTTTCTTCTTCTAAGCTATTAAAAAAGCAGAAGAGGTAACATAGGAAGCCAGAGCTGATGCAGTGTTGTGTTAGGCAGGAAAGGATACAGTCTGTGTTTCAGTAAGGCAAGTGCGTTTTCCTGTCTCTGTGTTTGGTAATGATTGGTTTGTAGAGTTTGTTTAGGGTTTTTGTCTTGTACATGAATGCATTCTGGACCTCTCTGAACTGGCAAGGCACTAAAGAAAGGAAAGGAAAGAGGAAATGAGAAAGGAAAAAAAGGAAGGGATGCTGTCTGCCAAATATTACACAATGAGGGCTCCGTGGACACACTGTAGATGTAGAAGGTGGGACCTTCATTCTTAAAACAAGAAAAAGGACTGTGCTTGTATGAAAGACTTAGCAGAACAATTTTTGGAGATTAAAAGCCAGTGAGTGAAAGCAGTAAAGATTTACAAAAGATAAATGGTGAGAAATTAAGCCAGTTATTCCTTAGATAAACTTTAGACATGTGAATTTCTTTAGATCTAATTCTCTGTACTTCAGTAAAGCATTCAAAACAATGACACAATGAGTTATTAAAACTGGAAGGGAAAGAATCGGTCACAGCTAAAAGAGAAATGCGAGTTGGGTTGATTTGGAAAGGAAACTGTTGGACTGAAGGGCAATTACTGTTGAATTCCTCAAGCATCAGCCTTGCTTAATACTTCTATCAATAAACTTGGTACAAAGTGTAGAAGAATTTTAAATAAATTTATCTCACAAAGTTGGAGACGTTGTCAATACAGAGGAAGGCTGATGTACCATACTGGAAGAACTGGATGACTGGCCAGTCAGTCTCACCTCTGTGCCTGGCAAGCTCATGAAGCAGATCCTCCTGGACTCTTTATCAGGGAGTGGAGTAATGGGACAAGGGGGAATGGTTTTAAATTGAAGGAGGGGAGATTCAGATTAGACATCAGGAATAAATTCTTTAGTGTGAGGGTGGTGAGACAGTGGCCCAGGTTGCCCAGAGAAGTTGTGGATGCCCCATCCCTGGAAGTGTTCAAGGCAAGGCTGGATGGGGCTTTGAGCAACCTGGTCTGGTGGGAGGTGTCCCTGCCCAGGGCAGGGGGGTTGGAACTTGGTGATCTTTAAGGTCCCTTCCAACCTGAACCATTCGGTGATTCTATGACCTTGAGGACTGAAGTCCTCAATAATATAGCAATAGCAATGACATGAAATGTAATAGAGCAAAGTACAGGGTCATGCATGGAGGGATTTATGAGCAGAATTTTTGCTGCTAGTTCAGGTGGCATTAAGCAGAGGTGACAGCTGGAAGAAAAATCTGGGTGCATTCATTGAACATTGTTTGTATGGGAGCTAGCAATGTGTTAGAACAGATGCAAAAGGGGCTGAGAGGATGACCCAGGCAAATGAAGCACAAAAAGGCTGAAGGTGCTTAATGTGTGCTCTGGCAAAATGAAGTCTGAGAAGGGATATGAGTGTTCTCTGTTAGGGTAAACATGAAAGAAGTAATTTAAGGCACAGGGTGGCTGGAACAATTGACCATAAATGGATCAGGAGTAAACTGACAGTTGAGAATTAAAATCATCCTAGGAGTGATACGTGGGGTCAGCCTCCTAGCAGAAGCAATAGGTCTAAGAAACATAATTGTCAGACACACAGTTTATAAAAATATACGAATGCAGTAATATGATAGGGCTGATAACTGTAATAGTAAGGAATTGGACTTCATGTTGTTTATCTTGTATTTGTACGCAAGTAATTTATGTAGAGAAATTAAAGCCATCGGAATCAAAGTAAAACAAAATCTGTGTTGAGTCAGCCTGCACACTTAATAAGTTGCCTTTCCCAAATTAACCAGTTAGAGGTAACAATATTACAACTCATACACGGTTATAAGATGGAGTAGTGTTTATACTATGATTTATTAATTACATTTTAATGTATTTTGATAAGTAGACAACTTTTCTGCAAGCACTTTTGTCACTAAATGTTACAGCAGATCCTTCTGTCGTGTCTGCCAGTGTAATTTAGTTAACTTCAGTGAAGTGATATGAACCAAAGTTCTGGCTTTCAGGCCCTGCTGAATTGCCTGTCAAAAGTAATTTTACCACTCTACATTTGTGTAAAAGACCAATGAAAAAAGGCATTAAAAATATCAGAAAAAAGGCATTAAAAATATCAGAAAAAAGGCATTAAAAATATCAGAAAAAAGGCTGGGTGTACATGTTCCTTGTGCTAGCCCTAAGGAAGATTTTTAGGATTCTTGGTTTAATAGTATCCCCTATAAAGGTGTAATTTTGCTGCTGATGATGTTGGGAGAAGTATGAGACTGCAAGTGACCAGTATGAATACCTATCACCATGAGCCAAGTCCTCAGCTGCTGTTAATCTGCCTTATTTTCTAGATATCAGCAAACCTAGACTAATTTATCCCCTCTGATCCCCAGGATGAAATTGTCTGTGAATAGCATCTAATATGGCCTTGATTTTCTTGTTGCCAGGGTCACATCGTCATTGTCAAGTTCTCTGGCAAAACATTTATAGATACGGCCCAAGCCTATTCAGCTTCTTAATTCGATTAAACATTTACAAAAAGCCATACAAGATATTTAGAAGCCATATTCTATCTCTAAACACAATTATATAATGTCACTGATTCTATGATTTCCTTGTCATTTCAAGCCATATTTGCAATAAGGGGCTGATGAAAAGCTCACTGAAGTCAATGAAGGCCAATGAGTTCTACTTCAGCCTTTAACATCCTTAATATAGCAAGAAGTATATTACATTGGCCTCACTGTTCACTGCCGATTCTTCTCCCCTTCTCTTTGTTTTTTCTTGTTTTCCATGTAACTTTATTCTCTCAGTTTGGTAGGAAACACATAGAGCTCAGGCAGGAGACTGTCCTGAGACAAGTCAGCAATTCCCAAGCACTATTTAGCGCAGACCTGTGGGATGCCTTCTCTTGCCCCTTTTCCTTGCCCAGGTTCTCCTGGAGCCTGCAGTGTAAGCACCATTGCTACAGAACAATTCCAACGTCACTCTCACTTGGTTACAGTGAGATTCTTTATCTTTTAAAAGAGTTATTTCCAATCAAACACTTATGCACTGACAAACTACAGTACGAACTGATTCTTCTCTCCCCGGAAAAAAAGAAAAGATCTGTAAATTGCCACTTATTTGCTCTTTAAAAGATCCCTTGTTCTCTCTCAAGAAAGAGGACTGATATTTCTATATGGCTTCAAACCTACTGACCTGCTCCTTGCAAAGGCCACGAATCACTTATCTAAATAGGTATTATCAGGTTTCTCTTGCCAGCTTGCATCTGAGAGTGACTGTTTTGTGCTGGGCTCAGGTAGAGCTCCTATGGTGCTCTCATACAGTCACATTGGCTGAGGAATGGTGTTACCCTCTCTGAGGTGGTGAAACCAAGAATTTTGGTTTGGGCTCATATTCAAAATGAGATTTGTAAAGTGTTTCTGTGAAAGTATGTGTCTCTAATCTGCAAGCACTATCTGCCCGGATGACTGTGGGCTTCATCTTGGATAATGGTTGGTGCTCATACCTCCAGCTGCTCATTTCTTAACTGACTTTCAAAGCTTTCATGTGTTTCTTTGCCTCATACTCTGGCTGCTACGGTGACTAATTTCTGAATGAGCTCATTTATTCACAGCGCAGCAAGAGATGAGCACTTTAACGGTGAGTAGTAAAACCTCCCCCATTTCTTTTCTGTGTTTTTTAACCTCAAGGTGATGGAGCAGTGTCAGCTCTGGCAGATAGGATGAGGGAGCTATGACCAGCTCGCCCTTCCCCTTCTGCCCAGTAAAAGGCAGGCAGGATTTTGGGTAGGAATTCTGAAATCCTCAGAATTCAGAAGACTGAGAGATGTTGCTCTGTTTTAACCTTTTTAACATTGAAATAAGTCAGAGAAGCAGGAGAGCAGTCATTTTTGGAGACAAGGGCTGATGATATTGCTCCTGGGAGTCTGATGGTGACACGACTCTTGTTGAACACCCACCTACCTGGCCTGAGCAAGTGAGAAAACTGTTGGTCAGTCTTTCTCAGGAAGCAGTAATGTCCTCACTCAGCATAAGAAACAGGTCAATATTTTCTGTGCCTTGGAAATATTTTCTTGTTCCTGTGCTCTTATTTTCCAAGCATTTGAACTTCATCGCCGCCTCTACCTCTCCTCCTTTTCTTCACATTCAGCTGCTTTATTTTTCATATCCACATCTTGTCTCTTTTGCAGTAGGGCAAGCCTACACATTATTTTTGATAAACTGACATATAAAAACCAGGATGCGTGCTGTGCTGAAAGAGAATGCATCTGTAGCATCAGGAAATAAAAAGTTTTATGGACAAAACTGATTTAGCAGGGTACACAATAAACCGATGAGGACTTTTGTGTTCACAGAAATCTATCTGTCAAAGCTATCTGCTTAAAAATATTTTGTTGTTGTTTTTATGACTTTTCAGTTTGTTGGGCATGTAGTACTTTCCACAGCTTCAAACAGGCACCGTTAAAATTTTTGAAATATATTTTAAAATCATTGAAATTATCAGGAAAAAAACATATTTCTTTCTTTATTCCTGTGACAGGTTAGTAAATCAGGGCATTTTGTCCAGTATCTCAAACCCATAAGGTGAAAATTCAAAAACAGAGAAATGTATTATGATCATATGCACTTATGATAATAGGCACCCTCTATAAAATTGTATTGTTATATGAAGCCACTTCTAGCAGTTTTACTCATTGCTGGTTATAACCAATGCTACCTTATATGTGTGGATATTGTCAGAGCAAGCTTTCACTGTCTAACACAGGTATGAAGAAGTTCAGTGCAGGCAGGTTGGTGAGGAGCAGAGAAGGACCAGTGTCCCTTCTGCACGGGACTGCCCCAGTGCAGTTGTAGTTCACCCTGACAACTACCAGGGTTTTAATCTGTTGGGTTTTGCAAGTGTGTAAGTGTTTGTTGTTCTGCTACTTGAATGAGAAGTCTGCAGAGATGCAGGTCATTAATATTGTGGATGCAAATTCATGGGTTTTTTTAATTTTATTGTTTTTTTAATCAAAACCTGTAGATAAATCCTTGTTTCCTGGACATATTAGACATAGCCAGAAGCAGATACAGCTCCCTTGTTCAGAAATCTCCTAAGTCTCCTTTTGGCAAGTCCTTTGCACCATCTCAGAGTAATGTTCGTTACCTCTTTTTTTGTCTGTAACTAATACTCTCATGGTTTTTTAATCAGGAGAAAAAAATTAACTGCCACTGCATTCAGTAGGCAACATCCCAAGCCCATACATAATTTTGTAGTGTAAGATTCACCTGTTTTTTCCTTCATTTGTTTTAACATGTTGTTATTTCTGGATGCAAGACCCCTTATCTGGTAACCAGTAATCTTTTCCATCAAGCCCTGAGGTCTTGTAGCACTTGTAGACTAGAAGCTACTGTAGATGAACTGTGAGAAGTATGGTCAAGATTTCTTTGTGAAATCCTAAAGGAGATGAACTGAGTGGTCAAAGGAAAGTGAAAATTCCTCTGCCACCAGCAGCAAGCAAGGAGAAATGCTCAGATGGGCCAGAGTTGTTAGTTTAAGTAGGTGAGAGTTTGAGGGAATCTTTGATAAACCATGACTGTGTATTATGACTAAGGTTTTGACCTTCAATTTTCATAAAATTCCTATCAGGTGTCATGTGTTATTGGTTGGATGTATGATTGGTTGAAGGTATTACCTCTACTTTCAAAACTTCAAAAGAGAGTCTGGTTGAGGGCACAAAAAAGTGGGAGTAAGAAGAGAGATATTCCTGGAAGGGCGGGCTATGGTCACAAAGAGTCACAAGTCCTTCGTAATGCTATTTCTTCATAAAATCCTCTCAAACGTTTCATTTTAGATCATGCTTAAGGCACACACCAATATTCCTTCCTGCAGTAAGCACTGGATTTTTAGAAGCTGAGTGAATGTTTCTTGAGGGGCTCTTTAGTCCTGTACCTGTCAAGTTTTTATCTTCTCTACAAATGTGCACAAGTACATATGCCCTATGAAAAGTCCGCTGATATATGGATGTATGTGTATTCATCTTCTCCTGCCTTCCTTTCCAGTCACTGCTCTATATATTTGGCCATTAGATCTAGTTAACATTTTTGGGTTGGTGTATTTCTTATATTTTATCCCTGTACTCCTTTGTATTTCTCTAGCTGCCAGCAGATCAATTCCTTGGAAGCCCAACCTTTTCACTGTCAGCTTTACAGGAATGGATGGGTAGATTTTTCTGGAAGAAAACAATTTAATAGGGTCAGGTTTCTGTTTTATAACTGTGGGGTCTTAGATGCCTGGATATAACTTCTACCAAGGCTACAACTATTTTCTGTCCCCATATCAACATCTTCAGTTGCCTTTTCCCAATCTAAGCTTTTTTTCCTGGGAGAACTACTAGTATGGGGCTGCTCTACTGCCCAGTTGTCCTCTGTGCTCCTACCATGGGAACAACTTCCCTACTGCCAAGTGGCCCACACGTGCTAGCTTGCAGATGTTTTCTGACCTTCACGACAGCTTTTCAGTTCTGTGTAATTCCTGATTGTTTATGCCACTTTTCTTTCTAGCCATCCTTGTGACCTTCTGGAGCCCATCAGAATATCACTGAAAGTTATTGAGAAAAGGGATTTTCATTTGAAGCAAATAGATGCTCTTTTCTCTGCCTATGACAGTTATGAGAAGAGCAGTAGCAATGTGGACTCAAGTTCTTTAAAAAAATGCAGTAAGTTTGGACAACTTCAGTGATAGCAGTAGTTTTAGGTATGGAAAAGGTACCTTATAAATGAGAGATTAAAATCTCAAGGTCTTTGGCTTATTTAGAAGGAAATTAAGAGATGACTTAAACAATCTCAATAAAAAGCCATATGGAGAGAAGGTGTATGATAGAAAGAAGGAAAGAAGTGAGATAATTTAGTGGCTGGAATTTGAAGATGTTCTTCAGTTCCATTCCAACAAAAATCATTTATGTCTTCCTATAATAAGTCTTCAAAGGCACCAGAGCTCTCCCAGGACTTAAAAGCTTATGTAGAAATGTATTGTATATTGCAAATACCAATATCAAACAATAAACTTCTCTAAAACTCTGCAATATACCTTGCCAGTAAGCAAGCATTAACAGTTTCTCAATAAAAATAAAATCAGTCACAATGCTTTGTAGTTTAGAAGAGAGTGAGCCTTCTCAGTAATAATGAATGACATCGTGTATCCCATAATAATGAGTATTAGCTGAGTGCAGCCACTTCCAGAGAGTAGAGCCATGTGATTGAGGCAAGGCAGGAATTAAGCAAGCTTCAAGGGATTCAAGGCCAGAGAACTAGGAACTTACAGGATCTGAAAGCCGTTCTTAAACTACTCGCCATTTATAACAGAGTACATTTAACATGCAGAAATATAAAGATTATCACAGCATCCCATGACAAACCTAAAGCAGAAGTATTTCAGGGTAGATTTTTAAATGACTGATTAAGTTCTTCAACAGGACATCTGCAAAGACTTTTTTGTCTGATTGCACTTAGACATGATAGTGCTTGAAAGAACAGTTAGATGATCCAGGCTGTGGCCAAATACTGTTATTTTCTTAGTGATTAGGTACTGTTCTTTAACTAGTACCTTTAAAAAACAAAACTAGTAATATTATTAGATATTGGCTACAAATTTATTAAAACAGTAATGCCATGTCCTGAGCTAGGCTGAAATTAGTTCTGTCATTGTCTTCAATTTCTTTTTGCTGAAAAGAAAAGAAGTTACTGAATTTTTGTAAGATAACCTTCTGTTTAATTATAGGCAGTGGACAACAGCCAGCTGGTAATTGGTGAGAACTTTTGCAGCTATGAACTGAACAGGGAGTCTGAACATTTTTAGGGTGCATTGGTTCATAGTAGGTAATATAAATTTTAACCAGATTGATTTTACTTTAATAAGCTCAATTGAGAATTACAACTCATGATACCCATTGGATTTTGCTATGGCATCTGGAGAGGTTAACATCTTCAAATCTAATGCTAAATAAAGGAGCCAGTGTGTTCCTATAGCTATATCTCTTAAATATCTTAATCCATCTGTGGCTTAATTTCAGAACAGATCATGAATCACAGTCACAAGACTGAGATCCTTCAGTGCTTGCAAATTTATTAGTTTACATGACTATGGTAGTTGCCATCCTGTAGGGTGCTGTTTCTGTGTTTTATCTGTAATGTAGAAATTATAATAATTTGATCCCTTCTTTCCTTATTTTTTTTAAAGCTTTGCCTTACTCAAGATGCTACTTTGAATTCTTACAGCTGTTAGTAGAAAGATCTTCCCTCCTCAGCTAGGGCTAATGCTATGCAAATGAATGTAATTGACAAAAATCTGTCATATTTTATCATAGCTTTTGAATTATACTTAAAAGGGAACTGCTCTTGGTGAGGAAGGCAAAAATCAATAGTTTATAAGGAAAATTCTTCACTGAGGTAAATACAGTCATTGGCTCTAATGGCCTTGCACATTTGATTCTTTCCACATTTCCTCTTAATTCAACTCAACCTTTCAGTACTTGGATCTCAGTCAGCAAAGCCCTTTGATTTCAGTCAAATAGACTCACACTTTCAGGGTACCAGAAGAAGAGGTTTTTTACTTTTTTTATACTGAAGAGCTAGTGCCTTTGAAGGCATTTAGTTTTACCTTATAAATTGCTCATATAAGGCTTATAGGGAAAGGCAAACATACATTCCTCTTCCTCCTTCTATAATACATTGCACAGTGCTGCTTTACTGTACACGACAAAGGTAGTGTTTAAAGCAAGATCCTAAAGAAGTTGTGTCTGGGCTTTTACATTTTGACATAAAAGATGTGGAAGAACTGCCGAACACATCAGTCGTGTCAGGTTTCTGCTTCTTAAAATGTTGTAACCCTTTTGTTCCTGTGGAATCAAGTAACCGGTATTGGGGAAGGTGAGGTTGTCACATCATTTTTGCACTCCTCTTCTTCAAGCAGAGAACAAATTCTGTAGCAATTCTGCAAACTTCATACTGTGCATTTCTCATTCCACCTGCTCTGCTGCAAGAAGATATCTGTAGGTAAAAAAAAAAATAAAATTAACTACAAGCACTCGTACTCTATTGCACATTTAAGCTAAAGCATTGCTCATTTTTCCCGAAGATCCGATGATAGCTTTGTTACTTCAGCAAGAAAGACCATGACTTGGGTTTGTCAGCACAAGGGAGAGCCTTCAAAAAGTCTTTGACTGTGGACACATCTTAAAAAACTGCATATTTACCTGAATCTTTGGCAAATGCAGTAGGTTCTGGGATCTGCAATGAAACCAAACAAAGCTCAATGATGTTTCTAGCAGCTCGCTGGTTTCCTCCTAATTATCTCCAGGTGAAAAGAATGTCTTTTTACTGAGTCCTGTCCCAGGTCTGCTATTTTGGTAATTATGTCATTCCCTAGTGTGTGAGCAGGCTACAATTTTGAGGACTCCAGAGTTTTGCTACAAGCTCTCGGCAATGGACTTTGCCAGAAAACTCTGTTGTAAGTGAAAAATCCCATTCTGTGAAAGATTTTGAACATTGTTTTTTCTCTTGTTCAGAATTAATGCTCAATTCAGCTGGAGCAACAGAAAGTTATGCAGCTTAATATGTTGCTTATAAGCACAGAGAAAGGGGGGAAAATGGAGGAAAAAGACTGTGATGAATCTAGGGCTGTTAAGATGCATTCCCTTTTCTCTCCATACAAAAAAGCCTTTTGGGCTGAATCAGTTTTTTTCCCCAAGTATTGCTTTTGGGTTTTGATTGAGCCGTGTTTTCCCTCTAGGAAATAGTTAAAATGTTCCAAATCAGTTCTTTGTTATTATGCTGTGGTCTTTGATTTTAAAGTTGTAGGTTTAGTTCCTCACTTCTCATAACTTCAAACCTAGATCATGTACCTGAGATTGATTAAATTCACCCTTTAACCTGATGTATGCTTTCAAGTGATGAGATCATATTTTCTTGATGCATCCATTGTTCAGAGAAGCATAGAGAACATGAACATCATGTACTCATGTACCCTGAGTTACTACCTATGTTATAACATTGCCATTACTGTCATCCAGCTACTATTTCTGTATTAAGTGGTTTCGGTTCTCAAATTCTTCATTCATCTGTGTAAGAAAAAGGTCTGTGGGTAGGAAATTTAAAAGAATCATCCTCAAGAAGATATATATATAAGGAGCCAGGCATATTGTCAGATTCTTAATAATCAGAGTATATTGTGAATAAAAATGAGAGATTATTTCATTTTGTGGCATATTTGTCCCTTTTTAGTTAACTTTGAGGAAAGGATTTTTAAGATTTTTGCAAAACCTTTCTCTAACCCATCTCTCTTCTCTCTCTTTTTTTTTTTTTTTTTACATAAACGAATTTGCTTTGGAAGAATTTTTTTCCTGGCACACTTTTCTTTCTATATCTGAGTAAGATTACTCACTAAAACTGCAGCCTCTCAATCTTTCCTCCATCCTCATATCATAGGGAAAATGGTATCACATAATCTGTTTCTAAGAAGAACATATTCACAATACGAGCCTTTATGATGACTTCACAGGAATGAATAAGGGGAATGGATTTAAATGTAATTTCATTTTATAGTTCATGAAGACAACAATGTAGACAGAGGAGGACTATCATCTTGAAGCATTCAGCTGAATGATATGTGGCAAAAGATATCTATTTTTAGTGTTTGTCTGAGGTATTTGGTTTGGTTGTAATTTACCTGCATGCTTTTCCAGTGAGGAGATGGCACTGCAGACTACAGTAGAAACATTTGTTTTTTGTGAGGGTGTCTGCTTGCGTTAAAATCTGTTCTGTAGTACTGCACGTAACAATGAATGAGTGAATATTGCTGACTAATCATGATTCTAGTGATGCACTGTCTTGCTTAACTACCAATTATTATATTAAAATGTGCACCAGGAAAATTCCTTTCATATTCTAATCCTTGCCTTCCTTAAGCTCAACTTGCAATGTTATCAAGAAAGTGTTTTACCTTAGCCAGCATTAGCCTAAGAATAGAAATCATCAGAAAATAGACCAAAATCATGAAGATTCATAACTAGATAGCAGCTATAAAATTAGTTGTTGTTATTATTAAGAATCCATCTGTGATTGACAGGAAGAAAAGTCTGAAACTGCCTACTTGCAAGGCAGTCTATGTCTTTAGGTTTGCTACAGATAAAATAAATACAAGAGGATACTAACATAATTACAGAATCACATGGGGTTGGAAGGGACCTCTGGAGATCATCTAGTCCGTCCCCCTGCCAAAGCAGGTCCACCCAGATAATGTGAAGATACCAAGCGTGTGTTTGCTTGTGCCCCAAATTATTCTGGCACAGTAATGTACTTTTGCCTGTTAATACGAAGACATGTCACTGTTAGATGTTTAGTATGAAAGTTTGGCTTTGTTCTTCTTCCTGCCTTTCTGTGAGATCTTACCCATTACCAGTTGACAGTTAGTTATTGCTAGAGATGTGCCAGAAAGCTGAAAGTGCCACCCTGTTACCCTGGGCAGGGATGTGAGACAAACCTTCCTTTGGAAATGTGAGTTCCTTTCAGGTGAAGAGTCCCAGGTGGGTGTAGGCAATCCACTGCCTTCAGAATTACCAAACTCAAGAACGAAGTGATTTGTCCTGTGGAGTAGTAATGTACCTTACCTGTGACACTTGCTTCCCTGTAGTTGCTGTATTTTACAGAGAGGAAAGTTAAATATGTAGATCTGGAACTCTTCTCAACTCCTTGGTGCAATACAAATAAGGATAGCAGAAGAAGCTTTTCTAAATCCAATTATTTCTTCCTGCATTCATCTGGAAAAAAAACAGAGGAAGACCATGTCCTTCTACTGTCAAGCCAATCTGAATATTATTTTGGCTTATTAGCTTTTAATAAGAAGGTAATTAATTCTTTTCCTTATCCCTGAAATTGTTGTATGGATTGACTTGGAAGACAGTTTTAATTAATGAATAATTCAATGCCAGCTAAAACCAGCTGGTTATGCTGGAAGCCACCTATGCCCTCCAGGTTATGAGAGGTTCTAATTACTCAGTTAAGCTGGTGGGCTGGTGTGACCAATCACAGGTCTGCTAATCTATAGAGCAATCACAAAACTATTAGCAGTTAACCCTGGAAGTTCAGGGATGATGGGGAAAGTGTAAGCATGGTCCATGCCTTAGAGAGAGTAGTTAGGGAATTACAAATCTTTCTATGTAATTTCAATCACTGCATAAATTATAGAATAAATAATCATGGAAGCAGTACATAACACTGGGAACATAAATACAGACTTAAAAGACAATATGCAGATGAATAGCAACCTGGATTTGTGAAAAACATGGCATATCAGGCCAGTCTGATTAATTTCCCTAGGCCATGTGTTTTAATAGGTCAAAGCTGGTATCCAAAAAATGGACCGTTACATTGGGTACCAGCTCTTCTATGAGAGGGAACACAATGGAGGAGGCGAGATTTGATAGGAGTGCAGCCGTGTCTGAGACATGGGAGAGCGGTAGGCTGTGGTGTGAGCAGTTTAAGGATAGAATGACTTGGAAAGAGAGGTATGTCCTTGAGAGGTAGAAAAAATTGAGAAATGCTCAGAGGAGGTCCACAACGAGAGTAGGGAGGCTGTGAGGTGGGAAGCCTACAGCTTTGCTAGGAATGGGGACCCTCTGCGGTGGCAGAAACAGAGTTTCAGAAGCATGAGGTATCCTGTGATCCAAAAGACTGTGCTCTCTGGTCCTGTAGCAGATTCTGGTATGGGACTGAAACACTTGCTTCTTCCTTTGCTGTACGTTCCTTTTGCTTTACTGAGCCTTAACAGGGTGATGGAGTTATAGTAGCCTTGGGTAAGGCAGTCTTGAGCATTCTCATCGTAAAAGATTTCTAGGGCAGCCAAGGGAGACAATGTCCTTTTTTACCTTTTCATGATATAGACCTTTTCTGGTTTAAACATAATGAAAAAATATTGAATTATTTTTCCACTGGAAGATGTTTTCCTCGAACAGAAGCATACAACCATTTGGTTTTGGAATTGTTTCCTGCCTCGTGAAATACTGCTCTTTTAATGCAAGAACTTATAGAAAACATTAAGAAAAAATCGCGCAGTCTCTCGGTTAGGAATTACCATTTCACAGTCAGTCCCTCAGAGGTGTTATTGAAGAGGTAAATCCAAAGTTCATGTCTACACAGAAGTCAGCCTGTGAGCACAGGACTTCACAAGGGACTGCCCCTTTGCAAGAAAGAAAGAAGTCACTGGAAGGGGATGTAAATACTAAAACAATCAGGAGGAAGACATTTGTCTTTGATTTTTCTCTCAAGAGACTTCTAAGTCCTTTGGGAGCATTAGTCACACTAAAACTAAGGTCATAGTGCACAAAACAGAGCTAAGAGAATTGTATTGGACAGACTCTGGCTGCATTGTCTGTTGCATAGCTTCAAATGCTGCAGACTTTCTGAAGAACCCAAGATAGTCAGTCCTTATCAACTGCAGTCAGCCCAGCTTGTTCCAAACATCATGCCCCAGATACCTCCTGCAAGAACATAATCTCATTTTTAATGATTCCCCTTGTCAGCCACTCCAAGGAGGCAGGTTTCTGGTTTCTCCGCTCCATACCAGTGTTCATCACCTTCACTCTTTCTATTCCTTTCCATCTGCTAGGGAACAACTATAAAAGAATAGTAATGTATTTATTTTCCAAGTTCCAATTGCTCAGTTTCCCAGAAAAGTTACTTTTTTGGTTTATAACCAATGAGCAAACTAATACGTTCTTGCAAGAAAAATGTGTCCCAAAGAATGCTGAGTTAATGCTGTAAAATGTGATTATAATGAAAATCTGCTTTGAATCAGAGTTCTGTTAGGTTCTCAGTTTGTCTCTATGTGTTTTATTGTTCTGTTAGATGATATCCCAAGAGACATAAATTGAATGTTATACTTCTTAAAGGGTTATGAAATATGGCAGGAATTTCTGAGACTACATACACATTTCAGTGAAATACTCATTCCCTTTCTATCGTATCTATGATGTTCCTACAGTCTTATGATGGGCCTACAGGTCTTCTGCCTTCTTGGAGGAATGCTGACATGTTCAGATGTTTTAGACAACAGCTGAAAGTCTCCTTTTTGAGTACCTTCTTGCAAGCCTTTAGGCAGTGAATCTGGTGGGTGTGATGCAAATAGACATCCATCCAGTGTCAAATGCAGTTTAAGAGAAGTTTGCTACCCCAAGAAATTGTCTTAATCTAAATAGCCCAGGCAATCCATCTAGATTACAAGCAAGATCCCTGTAATACACAACAGAGGCAAGCATTCCTTATGAGATTGTTTAAAATATATGTCAGAATCCTCAAGACAAACCTTAAGTATAAAATGAAAAAGAAAAGGAAGGATCCAATCAGGTAGAAACACCTAATCTAACTTCTCATTTTATGTCCTAGTACTTCTTTGCAACTGGCTGATAAAATCCATGTGTCAGTACAAGTTTTGCAAGGTAAATATACTTAAAATGAGAATGGATCTTCCTTCTCCCTTATCTGTATTTTACAGTCTTATTGCTCTTTTTACTTGTTTACTTTTTCTTCTAAGAAGTCTTTTCATTCCAGTTACTGAGCTTGATGTCATAACATTATTATCTTCTGGAATCCTTTCGTTTCTTCTTCACCTTTGTGTGTCAGTACAGCTTGTCCTATAGTCAGAAGGACAAAGTGCAGGATGCAAGGCACCAGGTTTTAGAGTCTAAGCTTTTATAAAAGTGAAAATAAACAGCATTTCATTCTAGTTTAGGGTACTTACTGACACAAGAAAGACTCTGTTTCTTTGCTACAGGAACTGAGAAAATTATATTAAGTAAGATAAAGGGCTTCTGAGCTTTTACCTCTGTTGGCTAAAATCTGGTTTCCTTTGAAATCCCCTCTTATAAAAGATTACAGAGTGCTTGCTTGCTCTGTTGATATGAAAGGGGATGAAGGGTAAGTAAACCTCCTCTCCTGGTTTGAGGTTTTATTGTTCTCAAATGCCCTGTCAACGCACACAAACTCTGTTATGGTTTCTCTGTAACAATTTGCCTAATCTTGGCATGAAACTGCCATTGCCAAAAAGACCTCTCAGTCAAGATCAAGAAGGAAAGGAAACTAGTCTCTCTTTTCAGAAATGGCAACTGGAGGTTTCTGCGTGTTGCTTTTGCAAACAGAATTGCACACTGAATATGGTAGTTTTCCCCTGCCTTATATACAGTGTAATCAGTTCACCTTCTCAGAGCCAAGACCTTCTATTGCTTTATGAAAAATCAGAGGTTAGGACAACATGTAAATAATGTATATAAGAGAGAGATTTCTTTTAAGGCTGGTTTGATATTTGGGAATATCAAACTATTCCCTTTTTTATTGCAAACCTAAATATTTATCTGTGTGGTTTGTTTCTGCATCTATTTAAGATGCAGTAGGTCAGAAGATGAGTACTCTATGTAACCCTCAGAAATTCTCAGAGGCAGTTGTTAAATCTTAAGCTACTTATCAGACATCTTGCTTTTCTGCTCAAGAGCCTTGCTGACCATGACTAATTTGTCCAGAAGTTCTGCAGAAATGTCTCAGGCTCCTTGAAAGGGCTCTGTCTAATAATGTATTACAACCACAGTCCCTTCTGTTTAAGCTCAATGTATCTTTGACCTTGTTACAGCTGTGAAATAGTATGTTGCTGGAGTGATACTGCACAAGCAGGTTATTCAAAGATGATGTGTGTTTGACGCAGCAAGTTCTTTTGTTTTCATAGGTATATCATTGGAGCTTGATCCTCAATGATTGAGAAAAGCCTTAATCAATAGTATTATTTTGAAAATATAAAATTTGGGAATTTTAACCTTCTTATCTTAACTTACTTTTCATTACTGGTATTTTACCAATAGTCAGAATTATCAAAAAAAAAGAATTATAATTGATGTGTTAAAACATGGATCTGTATATTAATGGATAGACAGGCAGGTAAGAATCATAAATGCTACATTTTAATAATGTCACCCCCTTTTAATTATCAACAGCTACCTGAAAACTTTTCTTGTTGTGCAGTAACTCCAAGTTAATCTTGTCTCAGCAAAATCTTACTCATCAGACTTTTAGATACCAGCACAAGTTGGTACCAGCCAGTGTTATCTGATGAGTTTTCCCCATACTCTGATTTCGTTGGCTGTCCATGTTACCTCTTCTGTTGTAGCAAATGTAACAAATGTCAGCAAAACAATTAGAGAATCCAGAAAAGACTGACATAATATAGTTTGTCATTATAGAGGAGGCATTAGTCAATTCATTCTTGAGGAAACAAGGTTTCCTATAACAAGGAAAGAAAACTGCAGACCCCAAATCAGTTTCATTTAGAGTACTAAGGTAAGCTTTAGCTCATTCTCATCATATCTGAGAAAAACTGTAATGTAGAACCACAGAAGACAGAACTGGAAAATATTTGGTGCTATTTTCTCACTTTTGACTCTCCCTTTTGAGCCAGTACTTTACTTCGTGGTGAGGATTTTTTTGTCTCTACACTAAGTTTTAATATGTTTCTGCAATACAGTAGTACTTCTGTCAGTTGGCTTTTTAAGAAAAATCTCCTGCAGCAGAAACACTGAGTACAATCTAAAAATAAGATTGGTTTACTGAAGTGTACACAAGCGATGTCCATCCTAACAGTTTCATTTGAATAGGTTCATGTATAATTTTTGAAAGACAGCAACTGAATTCCCTTGATAGTTTACCAAAGATAATGTGTATTTTAAACCCTTTGCATTCTTCCTTGCATTGTGGACATTTAATGGTGGGTATTTGGTTCCTTCAGTTTGTGTCTTAGTGCCTCACTCTTGCTCAGCTATTTAAAACGTAGCTGTGAAAAGAAGTTTGGATAAATCCTCAACTTACTCCTGATGGATAGAGACTAGGACTCATGTGTTCATACCTGATATCTCTGAGACATTATGTTTTTCTCTCTACATCTTACCATTGGGCATATATATCAAAAGAAAACTGTTTATAGATTCTCTTACTAACACAGACTCTATTTTGAAGGGGTCTGAGTTACTTATTGTTTGAATTTGTCTATGCTTGGAATGCCAAGGAGAAATACTGGAATGGGTGAGACAGGTGGTTTTTAAATGGTGCGTTAGCAGCTTTTGCAGCTTCACAGAACCTTAAATTTCCTGTTTAACCATAAATGGGCACCTCAGAAGTGTTCTTTTTCATTGTATGAGTTTGTGAGAAAAAAATGTTTGAAAAAATTAATGGAGGAAAGAAATGGAAGTAGCAGTAACAATATTCCACCAAATAAGAATAAAAAGAAAAGTCTAGAAACAGAATTAGGATTACACTGTTCTGTTCCAGTAGTGCTGGAACATAGTGCTTCAATTTGATTTTGCTAAGTGGAATTGTGAAAAAAAAAAAAAAAAAAAAATCAGATATCCCAAAAGAAACTATAGATTTCAACAGACTGATAGTATTCTGTAAAACTTAAAAAACTCTCAGCTCTTGATATGACATTTAGATAGGCAACTATACATCATGATGTTACTAGGAATTTTAATGACCAAGAAACCAAATAATAGTTAGAAATGTTTGTTTCAGAGAAAAGGCAAACCTTTGATCAGGAAGGTTAGAAGAAAATATTCCTTGCACAGGTTATTCTTGGAACACTGGTAGGTGTGTGCCATCTTGGGCACTGTGGGTATCTGTACGCAGGCCTTGGTGGAGTCTCCAAGTTGATTTTTTAATGCTTCCAACAACATAAATTCTCTACATGGAAATACAAGGCTTATGGAGATCTCACCTGTCCTATTCCTATCATTTTAATAATTCTCTTAGTGAACCTGCTCCGTACTTTTAGCCTTCATGACTGAATATAAAGCTCAAGTGTCTTGAAACACACTTCTTTGATAGGAAAATGCCCTCAGTGACAGTCATACTTCAGCAGTGCCAAATCTTTTGCCATTGCAGCCACTAAATTTGCTCTTTCTGGTGTATTTCTGGATTCAGGAGACTGGTCTTTTAGGAGGTTTCGTGTGCTTAGGCTGGTCAGCACCTAAACTTCTGTGGCTCTAAGTCTCCAATCCACTGAACTCAGATGGTGAGTACTCCAGTGATCCCCTGCTTTGGAGCCCTGGAGGAGCCAAATGGCAAGCATTTCCAGTTTTTACAGGATTTTCCAGCCTGAGCAAATCTGGCAATGACACTTCTGTGGTTCTTCTTATATCTAGTCTTCTTAGACATTACAAAGCAAGTGACACCACTCATCTCCCAGCATTGTCCGAGAATTGTTTTCAGCTCTCCTTAGAGGTCTCGGCAGGTGTTGGCTACCTGTCTCCCCCAAGAAATGTCTCTATCCCTTTCTATTTCTTTTTCCTGGGTGCCAACTTTTTCTCATCCTCAGTGCAAGTAGAACATCGTTGGATTGCTGGACTTTCTGCATTTAATGCAGACGAGGTTTGTGTAATATATACCTGGCTTAGTGTTCAGCTTGGTCTTCACGGTTCCTATTCAACATCAGGCATATATGGAATGGCAATTAAACAAAAAAAAACAAAACAAAACAAAACCACACAAAACAAAACCAAACTCTCCACACCAAACAACAGCTACAATGATAAAAACAAGAAAATACTCTTCTCCCTACCTTTTTTTCCTTGGGAGACCAGCTTGATCAAGCTCAGCTAGGTCCCTATGATAGTTAGCCAGCAAAACCAGAAATATAAATTTATATGATCAATTCTTGGCATGTTGCAGACCTGAGCTATTCATACAAGAGACTGGCTGAGCATATGGCTGTAAACCTCACTTGCTCACCAACAGGATGTTCCATATGTTCATCAAAATCTTGCAGACCAGATTGGGCAGAATTCTTATCGTGTTTTCTTCAAACATTTCAGTAATGTCAGTAAGTGAAAAGTTTTCTGTACTGAGCAGGCCCTGATAGAGATCATGCTCTTTGCTGGCCGTCACCAAGCTCATGCATTTTGACCTGGCCTTCTTGGTATGTCTTGACACCTGGCACAAAGAAATGTTACAGTTTTGGTGCCGATTTACCTTAAGCAAGCTTGGACTTTGCTTTACCATTTTGCCACTTGCCTTAACATGGGAAAGGTCTTTGTATCTTGGCATATATGAATATTCAGATACCATTTCATAACATTAATTATTACAAAGACTTCTAGACCTAAAGAACATGCAACATAAATAGTTCATTTTTTTTCTTTAGAACTCGATCACTGTAAACATTCCTCTAATTAATATCCAGTGATGTCTGTGGAGCAAAGCTGTGAGATTCACCTTTGAGCTACCTCTGCTCTAGATATTGTGGCAAACTTTTCAGTGAGATGTTTTTCCATGCATATCCCAAGTAAAAATTTTTACCTTGAGCCTTGTGAATGTAAAGCAAGACTGAACTAGAAAGTCCTGTAGAAGGCTGTGGCATTGATAGTGTATGTGTTAAGTAGTACATACGAAAAGATGAAGGTTTTGAGCAACTTCCCCGGTGTGCTTGTACTGAATGTTAAAGCAGAAAAGGAACAGCTGCACACAGTTCACTGAAACATATACTTCACTTTCCCTTACTCTTCACTGAACACCTCGGCAAAATGCAGCTTCTTACTTGGTCTGGTAACAGCCTAATCCCAAAGCAAGCTGCTTTTAAAAGACTTCAAGAGGCTATGTGGCTAAAGACATGTGCCTTTGCATCTATACACAGTTTGCAGTACAGTCGATTATCACAGGTATTTGCATATCCAAGGACAACAGCTGGCTCTGTCTTTTAATTAGAATTAATGCACATTTCTAGATATTGCTGGACTACTCTTTTAGCAGAATAAACTTTCCTGAGCTGTACTGCTGGCATGGTTTGACCACCAGCCACAGTGAGAATGCGTAAGTGGGAGCTTAATTTAAAAACAACATAAACAAGACTCAGTCAATGTAGACTGTGACAGAACGAGCTTTAATGTGATCTGAGCCCAGATTTGTGCCAGCCCCCAAATGACACTCAAACTCTTGCAGGAACTTCATTGCAGAATACGTAATCTGTTCTGAAGTGTAGGCATGAAGCAAGATCTTTCAGTCCAAATGAGCTTGGTGAGGTCTGGTGCCCAGTTGATCGAGGAGATGGGTGGAGGTAACTGGACCCTCGTCACGTGTTCATAGCTGCCATTTAACATCTGCTTTTGATATTTGGAGGCCTACCGGCCTGAATCCCTTCCTTATGGGCAGTGCACGGAAAGCATAAGAGAATTCAGCTACTCAGCTGAGCTCTCCATCTCTGTATCACCACTCCTGTGTTAGGGAGGCTGAGGAGCACCAGGCTGCCACAAGTACTGAAGACCTTCATCCAGTGAAAGTACCTGAGCAGCCATGTGTGCAGCTAGGTTTTTGGTGTAGTAACAATTAACTCTTGCTCCTCTTGTTTAGGAGGGGTACCATCAGGCTAGAGGGTTATTTGTTTCCTGTCTCCGCTACCTTGGCTCTGGAGGCTTTCTTTTTCTCCATGATTTCTTGCCCTCTTTGAGTGTGTGTGTGTAACTGTTTATTTGCTGTTTGTAATGTGAATTGCTTACACATTAACATGCATTGAAATGATTTTGACTTCATTTTGATATATGAAAGTGTTCCGTATGTGCACTTTTCATTCTCGAAGCCTACTGTAACTTTAATTAAACTCCTGCAAGCTTTAAAAAAAATACTCTTAATAATAAATAATTAATTAAAATAATAAATAAGTAATTGTAGGAATTACACATATATGCTTCCCTTGGGTCTCTGCAACTCTATATTAATTAAGGCTAAGGTCCCTCTTTGAATAAATGAATGATATTCTTTTTCTTTTTTTTTAAATCATATTGATGCCTTCTATATAGCTTTTGCACAAATAAAGTTTATTAAAAAGAATGAAGTGATTCTGATAGATTTTTTGTACTTGGCAAATGTAATCTGTGTTCTTTCAGAAATCTAATTTTCTAGATTAGTGAATCAGATCTGATATGGAAAATGAGAAAATGCTTATTACTTCAATAGCATAGCATGGAAAACTGTGAATACCATGGATATTTTTCTTGGGTCAGCATTTCAGTAGTATTAGTGCTTAGTGTACTGCAATTTTACAATGGTTCTGAATGTTGTGTATGTATTTAGCCAGAGTTTTGTTTTTTAGCAGAATAAAAGGATTGTTTATAAGATAGGACAATATCATCAAGCTGCAAAATGTAACAGACAATGCCTCCAAGCATTTGCTCTTGTTTCTTTATGAACTTGGTTATAAGAAGTAGTAGACGGATTCATAAAGGATGTAATGAAATGAGAGAATTAAAACTGGAAGAAGATCTCCACTACTGTCTAGACAGCACTGGAATGTTTTGCTTTTAATAAATCTATCTAGCCTTTGTTTTATTGAGCTGTGATTTTTAGATCAGATTGGATTTGTGTTTAGTATTGTAAGGTTATGTCTACCCTGCAGGCTGCTGTGTTGTAGCATTTGAGTATCCTGAATATCAGAAGCAGGTTATCTTTCAGCTAATTAACCAGGGATAATGTAGCCAGTAGAGAGTTCTACATATCTGCAAGTAGACTGCTTGGGAATAATTCAGATATTTTGGGCTGTAGCACAACTATTACCTAAGAAAACTGAAAGGTTGAGCCACAACCCTGTTTAAAATCATTCTGTTTAAAGTCTCTGAACTGAACATTACAAAGATTGAGCAACCAAGTAATTGGATCATTTTTGAGAACATGGCCTTGCAGCTTCATCTCGGTACTGTTTTGCTTGGTTACAAGTTTGTTTTTAACCTGTTATTGCTGTCATATCTGTTTTGTTTCCTATTAGTGCCATGCATAACAATGTGCACACAAGTGAGATACAAAAGCATGGGTTAGTAAATAATTTCTGCTTTAGTGAGCATGGTTATGGCTGATCTGTTATATATTTGTATTTTCCTTTTATAACTGTGTCATCATTAGATCTTGTCCGTTAGGTATTTTCTGTGAAATGATTCGGAGTGGTCCAGCTATTTCAGTAGACATCTCAAGTACCGTTACCACTGATGTCTCCATTCAGTTACTGACTGTAGTCTGTCTTTTTCCACCAGTCAACAAACACTGGAGTTCACACTTAACTTTATACATGTTATTAAATAGCTAGCTAATAAGGGATTAACAGGAAATATGTTGTAGAACGTTTCTGAATCATGTGGTGCCCTCTCTCATTTGCAAGCTCCAGCCACGTTTCCTTTCAATATTCTTCACATACCATAAAATGAGTTTTTTCTCATTTTTGATTGCTCTTCTGGCCTTCTCTCATAAACTGAAAATCTTTCCTTCTTCAACTCTAATACCTTTGTAATAATCAGTGGATTTATGCATTATAAATGCTACATCTGTATTATTAACCAAAAAACTTTATTTTAAGATTAACACCTATTGTGTTCACATAACACAGTAACGATGAAGCGTCTTCATAGAACAATCTACACATAAAATGAAAAGAGATTTAAATGAATTAATGTTTAGAAATGAGCAGCGAAAGAATTTACCCTTTTTAACAGGGCTGTCACAGCATATATGCTAGAGCAAATGTTATTGACCCAGTAGGAAAAAGATAGGATCGAGGGAAAATAGGACTGGACAGTATTTTAAGAGATCAGTTTCTCCATTCCTTTGCCCCAGAGCCAGATTTTCTTTATCTAATCAATCCTGACAAATGCTTACCTAATATATTCTTAAAAAACTTCAGTGCTTCAATGTTCTTGATTGAATTTTCCTACTGTTTCACCTTAGTCTTTCTGGCTGCACTTAGACCCACTACATTTTATAAAGAAAACAAAGACCTTGTCTTTGTAAGTGCCTTTTATGTACCTCAAGATTTACCGTGTCATTCTTCATGATAAACATGATCCTTTTTTTAAGTTTTTCACCAGAGGTTGTGCTTTCCAGACCTGCAATAATTCTGTTGTTTTCTTCTGGCATTTTTTCTATTACCTCTGTGTCTTTAAGATACTATCCCCTAAACTGAACAGACTTCTTGGGCTGCAGCTCTTTACAGTAAATAGAGTAGAAGAATTATTTCACACATCCTGCAGTAGTGTTCCTATTCAGATGTCCTAGAATAAACTTAGAAAAATATGCTTTGCCCAAAATATCCTTTGGTTTCATAGTACTAAATCCAGTAAAGAGCATGGAGAAAAATGGCTGGGGGAATTGTGGGATTGTTTGTGGTCCTAAATTGATGAAATGTATTTTTCCACGATGCAGATGCAAGCAGAATTTTTTCTGTGATTGATAGCTCAATCCTATGTGCCTAACTTGAAATGACATTTGAATTTTATTGCTGGGGATGGTTTTGTGTTTTTTTCTAAGAGGAAAAAGTGCTTATTTTCTGTTTCTGCCAGTTTTTTTCACTTAAATTTCCTGTTTTGTTGGCTGGGTTTCATAGTGAAAGAAGCTAAAGGAAAAAGCTAGTGCTTATTATGAAATAACCTGTAGCATTTAGCTGCATTAGAAGAAAATATGAAACTCGGACTAAAGCTGCCTAGATTATGAAGACAGATAAAAAAAGAAATCCTTAAAAAAAGATCAGTAAATTTCAGTGGATGGTTTGTTTTCTGTTTTCTAAAGGATGAAATTTAGGTGTCCTTGTTGATTTTTGTAGGTTTTGTGGCTGCATTCAGGAGTGTCCGCTCCAAAGAGCAGCTGAAAGGGCAGAAGAGTTGGATGTGGTTCCTTTCTTGGCGGGGGGAGATGCCTCTTTCTCTGCAGTAACCCCGAGGGGATTACGACTTGCTAGTTCCCTCACGTTGAGGGAAAGCCAGGCTTTCCTCTATGCTTACTTTGGGAGGCAGGAAAGAAATTATGCTTACAATGAAGAGTTGATTGAGAGAACTAAAGCAGTTCAATCCAGTGAGCTAGATTGTAATGAAGATGCGTAGATGGAAAAAATTGTAAAAATAAGAGGCTAACCACTGAAATAACATAGGGACATAGTAGATTTTCAGTCTCTTGATGTTTTTACAAGTCTAAGCACCTTTCCAGAAGATGTGCCTTTGTCACAATCTAGGTCTTGATACAGCTGAATTAACTTTATGGCCTGCGTTATGAAGCTGGTTAAGTGTAGATGCGGTAGCACAGATAGATGTCTAAGTAGACAAATACTAGAGTGAGCAGATTTTCCTGGTCTTTGTCTGGCCTTGTCCACAAGCCTGTTTAGCTTCAAAGGCTAAACTGTGTACCAACTAAAGGCTAACAAAGGCTAACTAAGAGCTTCCAGAGATCAGCGTAATCACTGTTCATCACCTGATGTAACAGATTTTGCAAACTCAAAAATATTGTGGCAGGGTGGCTTGCTTTTTCTGGGTTTGATTCTTCTGTAAATCCCCACATTCTCAGTAGCAGCTGAGTTTCTCACCTTGTGAGCTCTGCACAGGGACACTGAAAAGAATAAGTGTCCCACAAGATGGCCCTGTCCTTCTGGTGTGCTTTGTGAGGTCCAGGCCCATGTCACACAGTGGGTCAATATGACCAGTAATTAGAAGCTTTTCATATTCATGAGGCTCTTTAATCTTTTTACTTTCCTATTCTAACAGCTGTTGCTATCCATGGGCTAAAGTTTAGTATCAGCTTTAATTTTCTCTTTTTTTTTTTTTCTTTTTTTTCCCCTTCTTGTAAAATGCACTAGCCTAGATATATTTTGTCCTTTATTGTCTATACTTATGGAGGGTCAATTCTGGTCACTTAGAAATATTGAATTACTAATTGGTATTTGAATGTACTATGTGGAGTTCTATATCAACATTTAGTCCCCTAACAGGAATATGTGGATTAAAATGTTGAAAGCATTACAGAGACATGTGTAGTTTTAATCAACATTCTGATCATTATCATGACATTAGCATTATTGAACATAATGATGCTTTGCTTTGGATCATGGACTGTGTTACAGTTTTGTAGTTTCCAGAAACTTAACAGTTCTTCTTTCCATTTGAACTTTTATTATGAATAAGAAATCTTTCAAACATTGAATAGCAGATTTTCATAACAAGGAACCCCTTTTCTCCAGCTGTTGGTCAGATTCTGCCCTTTATTGTTTTGGTTGCAATATACTTGGCTTTTAGCCAAATTACTTTGTTTGTAAACACATCTTGGCAACCAGTAAGTAATATTTAATAAAATGAAAAGAAAAAATAATCCCAAAACAAACTGGCAGAATTTTCATAACTTTTTGCATCACTACTTCAGTTTAACAGCTATAGATCAGTTATCCAGGATTCAAAGCTACTAAAGAAGACAGTTCTTTACAGCTCTCCACTCTGTCCAGTTTGTATCTCCAGTTCATACAAAGGACCAGGATCCAGTCTAGGAACTGAAGCCAAGTTGCTTTAATAACAGCCAAAGATCTGATCATCTGAGATTCAGATCCATTTCTGAACTTTATTCTTAGTTCATATGATGCCACGCCAAAACGAGTTCAGAAGATACGAATGGCAGTGCAGAGTGAAACCAATAGTCTACCTACTCCACAACCAGTCTTTTGCAGGGGCTGTAGGCGAGTACCTTGGCTGGGGTAAATACAAGCCAAGCACAGGTGCCCTTAACAATCTCCTCAGCAATTTTCAAATCAGGGACTTTGGGAGCTGGATATGATGTCTTTGAATGTAGTAGCCCCCGAGGCATTTCCTTTGCATTAGTTAATGAAAGATGTCCTTAAGCTCAGATAAACCTTCAACACCTACAGAATCCTTTAGCAGAGGTGGCCACGCATCTGCTGTTGCACAGTGGGTGCAGAGCTGGAGAAAATGTAGGAAATATCATGCTGGCTTTCCCAAATTATGCTGTGGATTCACCATTGCATTATGTTGTATAGATATCCTACCCCCAAAATTCTAGTAGGAGGTTAGAGAAGAAAAGTAAGAAGGGTGCAGATCATAAACAAAGTCTTTAATTCATAATTCTGTATATAGAAGAGAGTATACAAAAAAGCTGTTAAAGGTGCATTTTCCTATTTTGTCTTATAGATCCCAAATGAGACACTTAATAAAATGTTATGTTACTAGACAGTGGAATTTGCTGGAATTCACAATGATATCTGGAGTTATTAGGTGATAACAACTTTGGCAGAGAATATGAAACCGTTTATTGCAGGACCTGAGCTAATCTTTTGCCCACTCCAGCTTTTTCCTTTTCCTGATGTGATGGAGAGGTCATGCCATATAGATGATGTTCTCGCAGCTTCTTCAGAAGCACCCGTTACTCTGGTGACACCTACAAGGCAATGAGAGGTTCACTGCTCATTCTGTTGCTCTTTATTTGGGTTCTATAATTTTTAAAAATCAAATTCTTTCAAAGATAATGCCTCTTAAAGCTTTATAAAGATAATGCAAAAGAGTTTTCAGATATGGGCATTTAAAACTTTGGCAAAATAAGCACATGGAATGAAAACGCCAGAAGTTTCCCAGCTACTTTGCATTCATCCACAGCAAAGAATATACTTCTCCATTAACTCTCAAATGAGAAACAAGATTTGTAGTTATGAAAAACCCACATAAAGAATCCACATTATTAGGTCACGATACATGATGTGTTCTGCAGTGTAACAATGTGGAAAAGCTATTTAAAGACTATGAGCTTACTATTGCTATTAGTACCTTCCTGCAGCTTTTACAATTTAATTTGTGGCTATATTAACAAAGATGTTTTCTAAACAGCCCAGGAAAAACCACCTGAACACTGTGATCTTGGATTTACTGATTTCACTATCCCACGGCATGTTAATGTATGGGACAAAACTTTTCATGGTGCCTCTGTAAAGATAACAAGTAGCATTATATGTTTTTGGTTATATTTTAAGTATAGTTTTTCATGTGGTTTGCGGCTGATAGGGAGAAAATACCTACTGGGTGGCACACTGAATGTGTTCGTGGTAAAGAACAGTTTCTTTCCTTAAAAAGATAAGACTAAGGGGGGGGCTAAGAATGGGCAAAAGGGAGATGGGGTTTTGAGACTGAAACTGGACAAATGCATAAAACTTTTAGGCAGAAATAAGGAATGTCTCAGGGCTGTCTGAAAAACTCCAGAAGAGCAGCAGACCTACTGTAACATACCACAAGCACATATGTAAAATGTAAGGGTAATGCCTTCACACTTGTGCTGTCCTTCCTATTTTAGTGTCAATGTGTCACAGGTGAAGAATGACAGAATAGCCCTGCTGGTTGCTGTTAAAACTCATACTGTCATCCTATTTGTTTCTCCTTTCCAGCATAATTGCATTCACTGCCATCTCGTAGGTAGCTGCCCCTTAAGCTAAACAGTGGTACTTCTTCTTTTTGTGCTTTCTCAGTGTTGCACTATCCTTCTAAGGTGGATTCATCTTTCATGTTGTCGGCTTAGAAGACCAGAGGGATTTTAGTCTAAAGGTTTCTTGCCAGCTTTCCCAGCTGGACTAGCCTAAGGGTGCTGCAGGCAGCAGACCCAGATCTGAAGAGGAGAGACTGGTTTGCCAAAAAGGAGTTGTAAATGAAATTCCCCTCCCCTGAACTGAACTGAGCCCTGATCAGAGATGTACAACAGGCACAGCGCCTGAGACCGAGAATGCTGTTATCATTCTATCAGTTGAAGCTGTTTTCCAGCAAGCTCAACTAACCACCTACATACTGCCAGTAAAAAAGCCAACACACAAACAGACCTCCCGATTTCCTCCTCTAAATAATAACTGCATTGTACCAGTGGCCAGAAGAGCAAAATTGCCATATTCATTTGCTAAGGTGTTCCCATTTTGCATTTCGTACATGCAAAATCTCCTCTGCTTAATTAGTCCATGCTACCTAAACTCACCAATAACATTATACTACTGCATGAAACTGGATGGAGGAAAGTTGCAGGCAAGAATTTTTTCAGCAGAATTTATTGTTCATCTTCACTATGGATAGACATAGAAGCTGTGTACTGTGAAGTACAGAAGTGTTAATTGCTTTGCACTGATGGAACCACATCTTTTTTATATAGTTGTAAAGGAAAGAGGGTTAGTGTTGACATCTACTGTAAGTAAGAAAAATGAAGCCATATTCTGATATGATGTAAATCAGCTTAAATATGGGTTTAGAGCAATATGTATTGTCTAAAGAGTTTTTCATACCATCTAAGTAAATACTTATGCTAAAATTTGAAGTTTCACTTAAAAGGTACATTTATCTTAGTTCCAAACTTTATCTAAATAGCCAATTCCTCTTAATCATTTTATAGGAAAACACATGAAATTTCACCATACCATTAATCACCACTGGGAACACAATGTGCTAGTACAGAAGTTTTATTGCTCTGTCTCCACTGGTAATTAATGCAAATAATTTTGACATCTTGGAGATACTGGTGTTTGAGGAATTAAAACCTTATTGCCAGTGCAATCCTGTGGTAAGTGAAGTATCATTGCAAGCCTAATTTTATGGGGGTCTCTCTTACTCAAAGGAATATTTTCAGATTTTTACAAGAAAGGTATTTAATGCATCCTGTACCGATACCCTTAGCAGCAGATCACACAAAGCTAATTGTAATGTCAAAGTTAACATTAAACACAAAAATGTCTGCACGCACAGAACATCTGTTTAACCGGCAGAAATCTGCTCATTGTCTCTCCTTCATTTCAGAGCACGCAGAAGGGAGAATGAGATTTCCTGAATCACTGATACAATTAAAAGCTTCAGGAGACTTAAAAGGTGCTTTCTCCCTGCCCTGCTTCTCTCTTTTATGCCCTTTGACAGAGTGGTGAGGAGAGGCTGTACCTGAAAAATAGCCTTTAATTCCAGGGCCCAGAAAACTACCAGGTAGATCCTCAGCGTTTTGCTGCTTCCATATTTCATGCATTAGACACGTGAACATAAAGCCTGTGTTAATAAATGGATATAAATCTGTGCAAGTGGACTAGAAGTATAGTTACTCACTGATGCATTTAAGTTGCTGACACAGAGGAGCATTTCTTTTAGTTCACATAGAAAACGGATCTGGGCTACTAACAAGGATTAGGTCTCGATTTCAATATAAATTCAGACCACTGGTTTCAAGGGTGTTCAAAGTTAAAGGTTCAGATTGAGATAATCTGAAAAGCAAACTAGAAAAGCATATTGAGAAAGCAAAGCTAAACTTTACCAAAAAAATCCAAACTACTGTCACCAATGCTTGCTTGTTTAGTGAGTAATTTCTCTGTCATTTTTTAATATTAATCCCAGAGCATGAGGGTCTAGGCATTCATAGATTAGCAACTGAAGAGAGCTCTTGGATTTTTCAGTGTGAGCTAGCAGTAGAAATAATAAAAAAATCAAAGTGTATAGTCACTGCCAAAATGAATCCATTATCTTGTCATGTTTACCCTTTTAATGGGGTATAATGAGCAGGTCATACTGTGAATGTAAGAAGCTAGATGTTGAAGGCACCAATTTATAGTCCAGTGGTTTTCATCAAATGCTTCAATTGCTAAAATGTGATAATCAGAGAACATAAGGAGCGCCATACGTAGAGCAATTTTCTGTTATGCCATGTGCTTTGAGGCTATCCTGCTGCCTGTTACGTGCCTCCATTACGAACAGAGACCCTGAGCCCATTAGTCTCTGGATTTCTGTAGGATAATCAAATAATTGTCGTACTCCAGTTGTCGCAGTCAGCTGTTTAGGCATCTATCCTTGATTGACTCACAGCAGTGATAGACAACATACCTTTCCTACTGCATAGATTTGTGCTATCCAGTAGCCAAACCCCCAATCCAGGGGGAAAAGTGAACATACGGCTAAGTGCTTTGTTGGCGATGGGCCACAAGCGAGAGAACAAAAAAAATATGGCACTCTATTTCTCCGTTTGGTGAGAATTATACATAATAGAGGCAATGCCTTTCAAAAATGAATATTTTAGTCTTACAGTGGTTGAGGAAATATTATCTATTTACAAAATATATACACGCATATATTGTTGCAAGAACAGAAGTAGAGAAAGTAATACACAATATTTAAAAAGAAAACTAACAAGTAAATGAGGTCTAAGGGTGTGATTGTTGAGAAAATTCAGCTCTGGGTTTGTGTCTCACACAAAAAATTTGCCGAATAGATTCAGAATTTGATTAGTGCGTGTGGAAAAATGTCATGGTCTGAAGTTGCTGATGTAGCCTAACTTCTGATTGCACTGAGAGTAGATTTGGCAGCCAGGACTGTGGGAACAAAGGGATTAATGTGTATCTGGTTTCACACCTGTGCAGATCTGTTGGCTCTACTGATGTAACGGGTTGATGCTGCCATTATGAGGCTCCGAGGCTTGAAAATACAATGAATTCATGTTTCAGTAGGTAGATCCAGATGTATCTTTCAAAGGCCTAAAACTGGGAGCTATTTTTCTTGGAGCAGAGATACGTTCACTCTGCAGACTGCAGGGCAGCACATAGCAGAGGGACAAAGGAATTCGCGTAACACAGCTGAGAAAAGCCTATCATTAGTAGAGCAAATTTACTCTCAGGGGTTTGGAGTGCATCTCTGTTGGAAAATTCTAGGAGTTTACAAGTCAGGAAAGACTGAAAACTGTTGGTTCAGAGTCAACCAAGGTTAGCTTAGGAACCATAGGCAATCTACCTGTGACTACCTACAGCTTTGCGTTATCCCATGTCTTGTCACGAAAAAAAAAAAAAAAAATTATCAGTAGGGAAATAGATTATTTGGAAGTCGTCCAGGAGGAGAGACAATTCTAAAAAGCCGAAGGCAAAACTAAAGGGGAATTTGTGCTTCTTAGTGGCAGAGAAACCACATCTTCAATGTGTAAAAATTGTCATAGTTTTTGTGGCTTTAACAAAGCAATAATTGCCATGAGTGGAGCATTTCCCTTCTTTTATTTTCAGTACAATGCTCATATTTCCCAAGGCTCTGAATTTTCAAACTTTTTCCTCTGTAAATCAATCTGTAAAATTCTTTTGTTTGAACTGCAGATTAGTTATTATTTATTGGCTCCTTTCAGGAGCCAAGGCTAGAAGACCAAGTACACAGCAAATTTGAAATAGGGGCAGAAACAGTAGGACTTTATGGAGGAGTGAAAAAAGTTTCCCCAACATCTCAAAAAAGATCTGTGTAAGAGATGGTGTTAGAGGCAAATCCTTGTGCTCCAGTGACTCGGAACCTAAGGAGACATGCAAGCAAATAGAAAGGGTTGTCTTTCCTCATACCACAAGAAAACTGAAGTGCTAGATATCTGCTGTATCTCCCGGGGGGGCATTAGAAATTTCACCCTGACAAGAACCCCTCTGAGCTGTGGATCCATGCATATCTTGGAGACACAGCACATACCTTGTTTATTTGGAACCTTGCCTGCATTTATCCTAGCATTTTGTTAAGGAAACATTCCTTCAAAAATAGTTACAGAAAGCAAGCTTTACTGTGCCGGCCAGCAAAAATCCCAAACTAATTCACTCCAAAAAGCCTGCACTTCGGGAAAAAACCCTTGATCTATAGACTTTAGCAAATCTTAAATAGTGAAAGTCAACCCATTCATCTTCTTTCTGATATATAACCACCTGCCTGTTGCTCCCATTCCTTCTTTTTCTGTACTTCTGCAGTTGCCTACTCCATCCTGACTTTGCACCTGAAGCATCTCAAAATGCGTTTGCAGTGGTCCCCACCACCTAAAGGCGATGAGAAGCAGATCTAAGGGCAATGAACCCTGCATCGTACTTGTGGGTGGCTTTGCTATGGATTGCGATAAAGTACCGTGATCTATGGCCACTTGAGGGAGCTGCTATGAAGTCTGTGAAAGAGCTGGTGTCAATTTGACTTTCTCTGTAGAGGTGTAGGAGATGTTAAGAGATTCCCTGTAGGATCCTGTGAAATTTTATAGATGTTTATAGTATTTAAATTATGCTGCATATATCCAGTTTTTTTCCAAAGTTCCACTTTGTATCTCTATTGGCTCTGTATTACGTCACATATTCTACAAAACCTGCATGCTTCTTGCTGATACCTAGGGTTTTTTTTTATCTGAAGTTAAATAAATATCTGTTTCAAATATCTAAGAAAATTGCGCCAAAGAGCTAACCTACATTGCTGGCCACAAAAATGGAAGGCTTGGAATAGTGTATGGGAAGGGAAGACTGTTGACTTTCTGGCTGTGCTATCCCACTTGAAAAAAGTGTAATTTGTAATATAAATTAAATTCAATCTTTTTATATAACTTAAGCATTAAACCATTCAGCATAGCCCATACCTAGTTCAGTGTGTTCTGCTTGCAAATCAGGATGATGACTGTGTACTCCAGTAGTGGTGCTGGATACAATGGCAAATACTGTAGGTTATTTGAATTACCAAGCCTTGAAAATAGTTACAGGGTAGTGTGGAGGGCTCCAGTCCTGAGGCAAACCTGGGTGTGTTATTAGGCACTGGGCAGAAGGACATAAGAACATGGCAGTGGTTATGCGGCGCAAGACCAAAACCGCAGGTAACCCAGAAGTCTGACTGAAATGTAGGGCTGGGACCGTATTACACCATTCTCACATGACTTCATGGTAAGCACTAAGGTGATCAGTGAATTAGGTGTGAAACGAGTGTGTCAGGAAGAGCTACTTGTTATTTTAGGCAATTTGTGTTTGGGAATTTAGAGGGAAAAACATTCTTCTCGTTTTGTTCAGTTTCAGTAAGTGGTTGAAGGTGGAAGCACCTCCACTTGGGGCATCTTCAATGAACACTGAAAGTGTTTGTGGAAGCTTGGTGAAACTGCTTTTAGCCGTCCATGCCATTAATGACCTGTATTGTTGGTCCCATAACTTGCTTGCTTTTGCCAGATTAAATGGAACCCTTTAAACAGCCATCTGAGAAACTAACCACCTGAGATATCAGAGAGATATCAGGCTGTGTTGGCCTTTTCCTTCACAATGCCAATGTTTAAGAATTTCAAGCTGTCAGGAAAAATGCTGTTTAATCAATATTCATCTGAGCTATAAAAGCGTAGATTTCAGCTTAGCTTTCCCAGCTTATTTTTTTTTTCCCCTCTGCAACTTTTCAACTTTTCAAATCTAAGTGAACAAAAAACTGCCAAAACGGAGCCCTGTAATTGGCAGTCTGATTTCCAGACTTCTCCAATAGTGTAAAATTTTGACCTGGGGGTAAAGATAGGGAAACTTTATAATTTAGTGTTAAAAAAATATAAAAAATAGAAAAAGTCTGAATTCAAATTTGTATAAAATATTAGAAATGGTGTGTTATTCAGAACTCTGAAAGAAAGGAAGATTACAGGGGGAACATAACTTCTGTTATCTGTTTTTTCTGTGATTCTCTTTAAAAATTACCAAAATTATATTTCTTCTGCGAGGAATTTCATTTTTTAGTAAATTTAATTTTGAAACATTAAGTGGTTTTTAATACACAGTTTCTAGACCTGTCTATTTACTGTGGTACTTTGATTTTAAGAATGATCAGCTTGTGGGAGACCTGGCTGCAATTTTTTTGTTGTTGTTTCTGTTGGTTTTTTTTCAACTGGGAAGGGTTTGTTTCCCTTTATACAGTTTACATGGGTGGACTGAATCCTCCATGGCACCCTATGCCCTGCCCTCCCGGAGTGCAGGAAGGATCCATGAGAGCCCATGAACATGCACTGAGGTCATGCAGCAGCTGAGTTAGCTGGATTGAGTTTTGGGAGTTTTTTTTGTTGAGGTTGGTTTGTTTGTTTTGGGGGGAGGGCTGTGCAAAGAAAATAACATTTCTTTACATGGTTAGCAAACATGGTAAAAATAATAGCAACAATTCAAAAAATGTGTAGCAGTAATTCCTTATTTCTGTAAACAGCTCCATTGGAATGTTTACCAATGTCTCAAAATCCTATTTGGATTCATATGAAAATTAATAGAAAATAATGCTGTGACCGGAAATATGCCAGGTCGTTTGTTGGCTGTCTTCACAGGGAAGAGGCCAGTGCTGACTTACCATCAGGACCCTGCCCACTGAAGACACAGTTATGGCAGGGAAACGCGTCTCTTATCCATGCTGTCCACATTCTGTGGATTAATGAGAGATTTCACGCTCAGCAGTTGTCAAGCCACATGTTTTATAGGCATTAAACTCACCGTGTAAAACTTCTTCTAGTTTTGCACTGCTGCTCTGCAGGACGTGCTTGGGCTTAATTACTACACCAGAGGATGGTTTATTCTTTGCAAAATATGACCCTGTTAGTGTCACTAAAAGCTCTGACATCGTGGAGATGTGAGTCACGTCAGTGAAAGCTGCCTGATGCTACATTTAACCTTGTGCATTCAAGCCGAAAAATAATTAATAAAATACTCCCAAGTGTTATGTTTTTCCCTCCCCGCAACTCGACATCTTAATTACAAGGGAGTAGGTACAGAGAGAGCTGCTCTGTTTGTAGAGTCATCTTGCCGTTCTTTGCGACCTTTCTCACTGAAAAATATTTGTAGTCTCAGGCTAAAATACCAGTAGTGACATCACCAAATTAATCCCAGACTTATATACATAGGAACTCTATTCTTATTTAAATTGCAAGCTTTGGGGAATTACTTCTTGCTCTTTACCTTGCATATGTAGAACCCTAGTCCCAGGTGGAGCCTCAGGCACTATGGTAACAAAAATAACAATGGTAATAATAATATTAATATTCCTACTGTCTCCGTATGGACTACACTTATGCAGCCTAAATTCTACTTGAGTGCCCATCTCTAGTCAAAGGAGAGAGCCAATCGTCTGCAGAAGTGATTTGGAAGGTCCAAGTGACATGATAAGAAGGAAACACTAGACATAATAATAGACATGGAATTGTAACTTTTTTTTAGTTTAATCATTGCTGTTGTAAGACCAACAAAAAGTATTCAAATTTTACATAAAAAATGATAAATTATAGTCATGGGGCAAAAGGTAGATTATTCCCCCAACTCTAGAGAAATCTTGATGCTTGTAGAAATGTCAATTTAGTGAGTAATCACAAGTTCTACAAGGGATCAGCAAATAGCAGTGTTTTTTCTGTTTAAAAATCACCACATTTTTGTGCTGTCTCAAGTGTAAAAAAGAAAGAGAGAGAAAAAAGGAGTATAACTTGCCTATAAGAGCTCTAATTTTAGAAGAGCAAAAAATTTCCATCAAAAAAAAAACCTTTTTCATTGGACAAAGATGTTTCAAAAATCCACATTTTTGTTCATAATTATTGGTAGAAGTGTTAGTAAAAAGGTATATAGTCATGAATTTTTCCGTGGAAAAAATCTCTTCTGGAATTAAAAAAAAATTAGGGGCTGTTGAATGTCTGTCTTCTACTACTGAAATCTACTACTGTAGGGGTAGAAAGTATCTGAAATACTATTTTATGTTTCAAATTAACAAGCATAGCTGCTGATGACTGAAATCTGCCATCCTGTGCCGAGCATCTTGTATTTTATAATGTGTAGAGCTTGACACTTGGAACATTCACAGTTTTTTTCTAGGGTCTCTATCTTAGATCCACAAATATTAAATCTCTCTCTTTGCTTGAAAGAGGCAAGAGAGGTTGTTGAAACATCTAAGTGAGGTATGTGTGACCCTTCGTAGAGTATCTGAGGTCTTCACCGTAAATCCTTAATTTAATTGATTGATGAATTGAGGTGGTATGAGTACCCCCCAGAGTCAACTGTAAAGGAGATATTCTGATCTGAGTGTCAAGCAATTTCATCACAGCAATGCAAGATGCCTTCGTTTGTTAGATGTTGTAGTTGATACTAGATATCACCTATCATAAATGCCCGTAAAAATAAGGTAGACTGTTTCAATATGCATACTGTCCTGCTGTGTGATATGAGCAAGAGCGTTTGTGCTGACACAGTTATTAATGTAAAAACAGAAGCAAAATAGGAATGAAAAGGTTTCACAGTAAATCTGAAGTTGGAAAGAAAATCTGAAATTCTGAGGTAGGACCTTAGGAGAGCCACAGCTGGGGTCTCACATCCTGAAATTCTCTTTCTGGAGAAATCCTATAGGATTTCATCATGATTGGGAATAATGGAATAAATCAAGGGGCTGAGACTTTCTGGGGGGAAAAAAATTATAAATATGTATTCCTGATAGTTCTTAATTTTAGACATGATATAGCATAAATACTGGGAAGTCTCTCTATGGGAGGAAAGCTTGGAGTTAAAGCACTGGGAGTGTATTCAATGGAAGTAGTTTTACGCTTGCCCCATTTTTGTATTCTTTCATGGGCATTTTCTATTGCCCAGTTTTAGAGTTAGGACCATGGGGATTTGCTCTGATCCTATAGGGTTATTTCAACACTCTTAATGTGGAGAGGGAAGGAAATTTGATGCAACGGGTTAAGGGTTGTAATTCAATCTAACGAGCTTGGTGTTCCACTGTTTGCACATCATGGTTTGTTTTAGAGAGATTTAGGCAGTGAAGGAGATCAGAGAGAGTTGCAATCAGGAAAAGATATTGAATCTGACTGTTTGGAGAGGTCAGACCTTGCGAATAAAGTAGACATGCATCATCAGCAATTAGCAGAAGAGAAAGAAATGTAGATGAGTTCCAGAATTGCTATCAGAGTCAGAAAAAAGATGGGAAGAGAAGTGAGCAAGAACGGAAGTAGGAAAAGCGGAGTCAGAGAAGAGGACAGCATACTCGTGCTAGCACAGGTTTCGTGGGTTACCCTATGGTTTTTATTTTGTTATTAGGTCATGGTCATTGAAAAAAGTTGCAATTATTTCAAATAACGCCAGAGTGTTTTTAGCTACAGCTAACTCCCAGAGACATTGCCTGGACACTCGTAAATGTTGTACGTCTCTACGGTTAAAGAAATAAACAAGCAAGGCTGACAAATGTTGACTAACTCATCTGTTATTTGTAGTGGAACAAATAAAAGCAGAGTGATGCCTAAGGGGAATTTGGGTCTGAAGACAGATAGAAGGGAAAGTTGTCGAATACCAAATGCAGCATCACTTAGGAAGTTATACACAGAAAAAGTGAGAAGTGCTGAACAACTATTCAGCAGGTGAAAAGAGAAGGCCATTTGGGTTGAACTCAACTGCCTCTCGCCTTTAATTATCAAAGAATATGGTCTAGCATAAGGTATGTATAGTCTTCCTCATCAGGAAAGAGAGCTTGAGAGCTTTGAGGTTTTCATCCCTATCCCCAACTTTGTCACCAGCTTGCTGAACAACCCTGGGTAAGGCCACTCACCTCCCTGTGCTTCAGTGGCTTCACCTGTAAATGTCTAAGGGCTAATTCCTCTGCAGCTTCCCTAGTGAAGGACCGCTTTGTAAACAAGACTGAGAGCGCTGCCTGACTCAGGGTAGGGACACAGCTGCACACACCATGGCACTGGGGTGGCACAGGGGTCAGAGCAGTTCTCTGGGGCTGCTGCATGGAGTCCCCAAGGATGCTCAGTGCCCAGCTCCTCCTGAAGGCCAGTGTGGACTGAGGAGCCTACCAACAGTAGGGCTTTTGGTTTAAAACTGTCTTTAGTGGTAACTGTGAAACAGAGCCTGTTGGAAGGGAAGAACACCTGACATTGAGAAAGCCTGATCCAGTACTGGCACTTGCAGATACATAATCTTCAGTCTGTGCTGTTGAATTGACAGTGATTTTGAAAATTATTCTAGATAAATGTGGTGGAAAACATTTGTGTTGCCAACGTAAGGGGCAGGATTCTCTTGACTATAAAAGGAGTGGAGAGAATCAGCTCAGCTGTAGATACTTACTGTGTTGGCATGTAAATTTGGTCAAATGGATCCTGACCTTGGTGTTTTGAAATAGCAGTGATGATGTGTGAGGTCTCAAGGCTCCTAAGCTTGGACTTTTTATATGCTTGTTGTGGTTTCCACGCACTTAGGGCTGACATTGCTAACCTTTCCTCTGCCCCAGACTGTGTTAGGAACCTCATGTAAAATAAAATCAGAGTGCCTTTTATAATCACCTGAGGCCAAGAGTGGGGGAAAGTAAAAACCACTTCACTCAGCCAAATATTGAGAGAGGTTACACTGTAGCCACAGGATCTGACAGTGCTGAAATGTTGGCTTCAGTTCCCCTCCACTGCATCTTCATCACTCACTTGCCTCCCAAGCTTAATTCAGACATAATCTTGAAAACAGCTACATTTTACACTAGTGAATAAAGATGACATGCTCCCTTGTTCCCTCTCTTCCTGATTCCACCTTCCATTGATTTATTAAACCCTTGAGTTTTGATGACAAACTATTTTACATCATACTTCTCTGAAGGGACATTTATCACATGTAGATCTCTGTTGATGTTGATCCATGCCTTCTCCGGAGAGCAGTGCTTGTGGATTTTCTTGCTCATATTTATCCTTGTTCACAAGTTATTGGGAAATAAACAGTACTCATACCTATGTTTACTGACGTGATTTTCATGTGGTTTGGGGGTTGTGGTTCCTCACTCCCCGCTTCTTGTTCTGAATTGTTTTGCAATTCACTGGATGGGTGTTGGCTGAGGTATGAGTCACAGAAATGAAACGGTATTAGCGCATTCTTTAGTGCTTTCAAGCCAATCACACTTAATAGAACAATAATGCATTATGTCGTGTATTGTTCCATAGGCTAATTACCTAATCAGATAGTGTTGGGGAAGCAAACTTGTAGCAGACATTAATTATCAGCGCATGGACTGGTAGCAGATGGCAGTATTTGCAGTGGAGAGTAAGCCAATGGTTCAGTGGATTAATTAAAGCTTACACAACCTCATGCCCTCCACTCATAAACCCAGTGTAATAATAACTGTGTGCTTTTTTAAAACACGAAAAACAATATTTAGCTGTGGATCATAAACTGATAAGGCTTACCTGCAAGAGAGAAAAAGGAATAGTCGATTTCCCAAAAATAACTCTAGTGGTCTCCATTTGCCTCAGGAGTGCTCAGTATGGATTTAAAATAATGAGTATTTATTGTAAAATACATCAACAGTTCTGGGAACAGGGACTAAGCGTAGCTATGTACATTTTTTCCAGCTGTTGGGCTGTAGAATCCTGTTCCATTTTGCTTTGTCTGTCTGCCAAATTAATCCACGTTACTTTTCCTCACTTTTTCCCCCAAACTGTATGAGAACACTGGGGCATCCCCCCTGAAGATTGGAGCTGGTGTGAACTTTCTCAGCACAATAAAAAACAAACAAACAACAACAACAAGAAAAAACCCACACCTTTTTTCTGGCCTAAGTCTTAGTGAAAAACACTCTGGCTCAGATCTGAGGGAAAAATTGATGCAGCCAATCTTCCAACAGGAGAGCATTCTCTGCTGGGGAGACATTGACCCTTGGTCATGAATAATCCTCAATATGTTAAGTGGAAATACTGTTTTGTCCGCTCTGAGAACCATAGCTTTCGCTGGAGATGACACACAGAGCTGGGCTGCTTCCCAGGAACTTCAGGAGGCTGCTAGGACAGGTCAGCTAGAGCCCTACCATGACATGCTGGCAAGGGAGAGCATTTACGGGTGCTGCACGGGCAGCCGCGAATGAAACATCATTGCACCAGCAAGGAGGTCCAAAGGGAAGGGAATAGCAGAGTGGTTCCCAATACCTAGATACTAGGGAGAAAGCTGGAATCCGGTATGTGTGAAGCAGTGTGATAGACATCTAGACTTGTTTGGATAGCAAGCCTTATCAGAAGCAAGTGTTAAAAAGAAAAGGGTTATGAAAAGAACTGATTTCTGTTACAGCCAGGTTTGCTGTGACAAATTGGTTAGGAGTGCGTGAGAGAGGCATGCTATCACATGATCTATTCATAAAGGAAGAAAAAGCAATAACTGCTTCGACACTAATGAGGTATAAAATATCTCACCTGACAGCACCAACACATACAGGTCTTGATTTTTCTCTCGGCAATATGAGCTAAGACTAGATTTTATTATCTCCCGCTGGCTGTAAACTTTATGGGAGAGACAAAACCGAGACACTAGGCTCCCTCTGTAAGTTATAAATAAGTTTAAAGATGCAGCAGTTAAGTTTATTGTCAGTTTTTGAACTTTTGACAGTGAATATCTGATTTGGTAAGCAATAAACTCACAGTACCTGGCACTTTTATGTACACATCTCAGCTTTTGTGACTGCTGCTTTTGCATAGATCACATCTGGAATCTAGTACCTTGGCTTTCTTCAAGCCCCAATCCTCCTCCCACGGATACCAAGGTAAATCAAGAATAACATTACTGAGGGTTATAATACAATGCTATAAAATATTTGAAAGGACTGGATAATTTACCCAAAATGTATAATATTTTTATTTACATAATCTAAGTTTATAAAGCCCAGTGCCCGGTCAGTAGGAAAGAAATCAGTATTACCTCAGAGTCCAAAAGAATCCCACACAGATACTTCCCTTATTTAACATATCAATTTCCTTTTAATTCTTTTTTTTTCTTTTAGTTTTTTAATTGCCTCAAAGTCGCCCTAAATACGAAGGATGAATTTTCCTGAGTAACAGAAGTTGTTTTGTTTTGTTTTGTTTTGTTTTGTTTCCCTGTCTGTCTGCTACCTCCTGTGATTTTAATGTATTTGGATTTCTTAACTAATTTGGGGAATTTCTGTTTCCAGACCACCTACAGTAAAAGAAACAAAGAAACCCCCATCGTTTCAGGGAGACATTAACCAGATTTCTCACAGTCCTTCAGTTCTATCTGTGGAAGGTTGGAAGCTGTCCTTTGTTACTGTGAGCCAAAGCGTTGTCACCGTGGTTCTCTCAGGCTGCTCACTGAAATGGCATTTCCCGTGGGATATCAGGGGGAGATGGACTAAGGGTGATGTGGAAATGGGACTACCAGGATAGCAGTGCCCTGGAGTCACACGTATCAGATGCTAGTAGTGGCGTTGGTAGGAAAATTTTTTGGGATTTTTTTTGTTTGTTTATCTTTTTAACAGTGCATGCCTTTTTCCTTGGTTTTAGTTATGTGAGGAGACCCCATCCTGTGTATTTAGATCTGTCCCTCTATCTTCTAGTAAACTTCTGGAAGTTAAATAGCTCTGTGTGACTAAGGGCCAGTGGAAAACTTAAGATTTAAAAGAGATACTTAAAGGACCAGAGTCTTGACAGTTTGATGCCTTAGGACTAGACTGCTTGGAAAATATACACAGTCGAAGAGAACAGGAGTTATTACCATTGTGTTCTGACTCTGTTGCACCCATTTCTGGGCAAAGCTCTCCAGCTGCGAGAGCACTAGTTTGATTAGTTGACTCTACTTTTATTTTTCCATTCTATGACACAGAGCTAGTCCTACAAAATCAATCCCAGCAAGACTTGGTGGCACTTTCCTGCTGACTCTCTGGCGTTTCATGACTGCCTTGAGGCTAAAGCTTCCTGGTGTGGCTAAATCCAGTGTTCAGCTTTAATTTTAAAATATTGTTTCTCAGAAGTTCATTCAATATATTTCTCATAGCTTTCACCAGTCACAAAATGTGTTTCCACAGTAACAAATAGAGCAATGTAATTGCCCATGCACCCTGCCATAAATCCTTCAGGTGGTGATTTTTAAAATGTGAATAGTATAAAGACTTGGACAACTTTGCTGTTTCAAAGTAAACTTGCAGATTTTGGAGTGTCAGCCAAGAGATTTCCTACTGAGTTTCACTCAGCCGGAGATGTGAATTTGTTTCTGAGATAACTCACACTCTGGTTTGGGGTTTTTTTGTTGCTGTTGTGTTTATCCTTCCTGTTCCCTATTTTTGTATCAGTAGGTCAAGTACAGCCAGATCCTGCTCAGGACTTGTTGAATTGCCGGCTGTTGGTTTGCTGTCGTGAGCCCCAGCAAGGGCAGAGGGTGGTCCAAGAGCAGCTCTTTCTGAACGGAGAAGCCAAGGTGGTGGTGGTGGTAGCTTAGGGAGAGGAAGTGGCTGTAGCCTCACTGAGCTCCTCCAGACATTGCAATCTCCTCCAGTGATGCATATTCCCATTTAAAGAGGTGCGTGAGTAACCCATGTGTATTTGCAATGAGCAACTAGCAAAAATATTTATGAGATTTCAAACCGTTTTCATTAAATATTAGAAAATAAGGCTGCTGAGATCCCTGAGGTGTCCCCAGGCTTCAGTTAATTCTGCACAGAATAATCTCCTTGTGATCTCTCTTCATCATCAGCCCCGTTTCAGCCAGCCATTTCTCTGCCCTGTTTCTGTGGAGCTCTAACGGTAGAGTCCCCAGCCTTTCTGGGAGATTTACTACAGAACGTACCTATAAGTAGAAACAAGGTAGGAGGTTTTTTTTTCCTTGCTAACATCTAACGTAAATCTCCTTTCTGCAGTTGAATTGAAATCATTGGATTGACAGATTAATGTGTGTTTTTGTGCCAAGGGCTGTGTGATGCTTCCAGCAGGCTGGATAAAAATTGGGCAGTTTACAACTGGCTTCCGCAAGGCCCATCTCAACCTTTGCCATCGAGCTCCTGGAGCTACCCAGTGAAGGCATGTAACGCTCAACTGGAAATCCACCGTATCTCTGCCAAGCAGTTGTATGGCAGAGCTGGCAGCGCTGGCTGCAGAAAGGCACAAGCCAGTGACTTGTCCAGTTTCAAAGGCAGGAGTACTGCCCACGTAGAGTTAACTGCAGGGGAGCACAATATTCTAGTCTCCGTCTCTATCAGGTATCTCTCTGTTATACCGAGCTGCTACATCAGTCTGTCCTTTAAACCTCCTCTCTGTGCAATAGGAGACGAATGCGCTAGGAAAAGATTCTCCATATAAGGATTTGATATCAGTGTGATAATATATATGAGAACATTATTAAGTCTAATTTTTAGTATATTAACCTGTCTCCTGCCCTGATTACTAAAATCCTGCCTGGATCAGTAGAAGTGTTCATATCAAACAGCTACATGAAAAACACAGAGTAACAAGAACAAGAAATATATGCTGGTAATCCATTTAAATGCAAATAGCTGGCTATTTGAACTGAGATGGAAAAGTTAAAATATGTTCAATATTAGATTCATAGATTATCAACAACAGTAGTTTAAAAAAATATGTGCATATGCTTCCTCAAGCAAATAATTTTCAAGTTAAATTCAATAAGTTTCAGCTGCTGCAAAGAGAAAGCAGGCTGTTTCTTATTAGATTTAACTAGGGCACAACATTTAGGTTCATGCAAGTGGCCTCCCAGATTTTCATTTTCTCTCAAAAAATCCCAACCTTAGATCAGGGCTGTAAAAAGGAGGACTGGTTCATTTAATTAATTAATGAACTTTTAAAAGTAGCGTTACCAAGCACAAGTACTCAATAATTGTAAGTTGAAATGATCCTCTAGGCTAAGCTTCTGGTGCTCTTTTTCACTGGAATTTGGAGTCATTTTCCATTTTAGAGACAAGAGATTTTTCAAAACTTAGACTGTCTGAAACTCTGTCTTTGAGTGCAGTCTGGATGGGATTGTTATTGTATGCCCAGCCAAAACTGGGGGCATCTTTCTCCACCACAGACCCAACTACACACCTCTCACCATCATTTTAAAGTCTTGTTACTTTTGCTACCCTCCAGCAAGATGAGGTTGCTGCTGAGGAGAGAAAATAATGAGCCTTACTGAGATGCTGTCCAAAATCCATTTCAATGAGTCTTCCTTTGCTGTGAAGACTAAATTGACACAAGAATTTCACTTGAGTATGTGAGCACACCTGGCCAAGATAATTAGAATATAATTCTTTTGCCATAGTTCTGTTTTGATGTTAGAAAGCAAGAAGCTGGATACCAGGGAAAAAGATCCAATGCAAGTAGTTCCTATTATCGCAAATACAACTTGTTAGCAACAAGTCTTCCTGAGGCTCCCCTGGCACTTGTTTTTTTATACACTCATCTTTGCTTGCAGTGTAAATACACAGACACCTTCCAATTTATAAAAAAAATACAATAATAACACATTTTTAGCACTAATTTCATTTCTGTACCTTTAGGGATAACATGAATATCAATTTGTATTTTTATTGGCTCATTATTTAAAGATCATCTGAAGTCTTCATGGCAGGCTCTGCTTTTCTTAAAAACAGATCTCAGAATTTTTTCTCTGTTGTTCCTATCTCTGTTAATTTTAAATTGACTAGTTAAGTTTGGAAATAGTATCTTTTAAGAAAATAATCATCTGGTATAAATGACAGGGGCTGAAAAATCGCTGCAGGCACATTATTTACAAAATTCCCATGATCTTGAAGGTAATGCACTTGCCACTTGACAATGGGGTGTGAGATAGAAAGTCGTCAGCAAGGAGTTCACATATGCTTCTTGATCATGTGGAGCTGGAAATTCTCCAGCTGAAACATCTTTGAGTCTTCTGCTTTTGTACCATCATTATGGCATATTTCACTTGCACTTATCAAATAAGCCACACTCCCACTTGCTGTGGTTACAGCCCTATTTCCAAGGGCAGGTGGTAAGTTCAGTTAGGAAAGCAGCATTGTTCACGCTGCTGAGCAGCTCGCTGTGAGGTCTCTGCAACCCTGGTTAGACTGCTTCTGCTACACAAGTTATAATAATGGCTTGGCTACATCTACCTTTAACTGCTGTCTGGAGTGAAGTGCATTGCTTTTAGGGCTGGATGATGCCTGGGTAAGGTTCTGAGGGATGAGCAATCCATCACGTTAAGTAGCAGAATCCTCTCAGCTGTGTGCCAGCTGGTGTGAACTGTGGGAGTAAAGTCCTCTGTCTCTCTCCATCGCTGATCCCTCCACCTGATATAAAGTAATCTTTTGTTTAACTTGCTATATGCCTTGTTTTCTGAAGTATCTTTTAAGTGATGCCCTATAAGCCTGAGAGTTATCTCCAGACTTTTAATGAAGAAGAATGAGAAGCATATCCGTATACCAACCTAGCAATTTCTTCAAGCTAGCTATATAAGACAAAACTTGTTTTCCTGAAACACCGAACACAGAAAGGGTAGAATTTTTGGATTGTAAAGAATGATGGTGGCCAGGGATAGACGTAGGCCTAATCAATCTACTTGTGCTGACAGCTCTGGAGTTATACAGCCACACCAGCTGAGAATCCAGCCTGCGGAGATGGCTGTGGTAAAACTGGCTATGTAAAGGTGACAATTTTTGAACCAAACAGCAGGGAGGACATAAAGCCACAAGCACAGGAAAACTGAACACATTTCTGGTGCAGGAAAGTCCCCCTGAGAAAAATGCTGTTTTTACAATTAAGCTTGCTGTAAGGTAGGATTGGACTTAAACATCGTCTCCTCTTGTAGTGAAAGTGTTCTTGCAAAAGGAGAAAATTGTAGATCAGGGTGTCTTCTGGCTTCTATCTAAAACTTTTCCTGTGATCAGCTGCCAACCAGAAAAATCACAATTCCCATCCTCTTGGCCAGAGCTTTCAGTTCTCAGGAAATAAGCTTTCCTTTCACTCTAGAGAAAGCATCTCTGATACACTTTTCTTACCAGCTTCCTACCAAAATAACTCTATGGTCCATTAACATCTGCAGTTTGAATGGGTTCACAGGATGTTTCAGTGTTGAGTTTTTTTAAGGTGAAAGAGCAAAACTGCTGTGTGATATCTTTAGGAAATATATTGCTAGCTTAGTCATTGCAGATGCCAAATTAAAATGAAACTGGATTTCAGATTTTTTTGCATTATGATTCAGGGTGGTATGTTGCTCTCCAAGCACAGAAAAGAAGTTGACAGAACATGAAGAGCTTTCATAACTAATGATTTAATCATTGGGTTGTGACTGGCTTTTTCTTATTAATGCAGAGATTATGACTCTGGGCAGATTGCTAGGTGTTTCTTTGGCCTTTGATTTGCATGAATAACCCTGTTAGCCCTGACACCTTTTGAACTTTCAATTCAAATGTTAATTTTGGGAAGGAGGGAATTGTAAGCAGGAGGGACAAGGGAGAAAGTAAGAGACAAGCATATCTTCATACACACAGCACTACAGCTGTGCTATCCCAGCCTCTCAGCTGGGTGTACAAACGCCCCATGGGCACACAAATGCCCTACCCCCACTGAGAATGCCACATACAGAAATAAGACTTGAACAGTTCAGTATACCTAACACTTGTGGGTTGCTTTATCCTTTTCTTCTCTTTCTACTTTTTCTGTTCTTGCAGGTAAAATTGCCTACAGAAATAATGACTACAGACCAAAAAAAAATGCGACTAATTTGGGGTAACCAGAGTCAGTAATCCATACTGTGATTAGTCAGTGCAGCTCGGTGTGACAGCATCCCACTGATGGCTGTCTCCCTCTTTCTAGGCTGTGCTGGTATATGTGTAAGTACAGGCGCAGCTTTGCCTGTGAATACCGAGGCAAGAAAGGCAGGGAGTACTTCAGCCTTTCCCGTGTCATCCATCTCTGTGCCTTCTCCCCATTCAGCAACAGACCCAGCTTTTCCCAGAAGTTCTTTTGAAACTCTTGTATCTGATGAATCACTTCTTATTGCTTTGGATGTCCTTTGCTAGTTTTTCCTCCAGTTGGGCTTTGGACTTCTTTTCAGCCCTGCCAGAGGAGTGCTTTCATAGTCCTGTTGCCTGTCTTTTTTTCCCCACCTCTTGAATGTTTTTTTTTTAGCATTTCATTTCAGTAGTTTGTTAAGGAGCAGGCCTTCCGCAGAAATTCCCAGTCTTCCTGCAGAATTAAATGGTTTATTCTTGAGGCCTCAGTAAGCTTTCCATAGAAGTCAGACAGCAAATCTTTCTCTCCCATGGCTATTTCAGAGCTGATTTCTTTTAATGAACAGAGATATGGAAATCTTGGATGCCTTTAAGGGTTTAGAGGAGATATGTTCTCCATTGCATGCATGCTCTTCATTTTATACCCTTCAAATTGGCCTCTGACCTTTTTTATTCTCCATGTCTTTTCTGTTTGTGTAAAACAACGTGTGAACACATCTGGTTAGCACTCATAGCTGTTGAAGGAATAAGCTTGAATTGAACTTGATGAGGTTGATATATTTAAGACCTATTTCCAATGCAAAAGATACCATAGAAGTGTTATGTCTGCAAGTTTCATAGCCCAGCTTGAACACACTTACCAGATAAGCCAAGTGAACAGATGTGTGCAGAAACTGCAACTATATCACTTTGTCAGTCCCAAAGAAGAGGACAATGGAAGGTGCAATCTTTAATGTCTCTCCTCCCATTTGTTAACACTGCTGGTTCCCCTATTTTTTAGTGTTTGTCTTAACATTTCCCAATAAAGTGCCTGAATTTTGCTAAGTAGAGGTACTAGTCTAGAGGTACTGACTATGGGTCACAGGACCTGTCACCATTCCTCATGAACTCCTTCAGTAAAGGATTGTTTCAGCTCACCCTTATCTGTTTTTTCTTTACAATCTGTTTTTCCTAATTTCCAAAACTGTAAAAAATGCAGTATCATCAGGAATCCTTACATTTTATAAACAACTTTCCTTAGTAAATTCATTTCTGCCTATTTGTAGTTCATACAAAACTTGTGTGTTATTAAAATAAATGTGCAGGATATTTCAACACTTGTTTTTAAAAGCAAACTCCACAGAGTTGTTAGTACATTAGATTTTCAACATGTCCCAACGTGGTGTGCTGAGCTCTGAGACTGGACCAGAGTATTATGCTCTGGATTAAATCTTTGGAGGTTAGAGTAGCAGAGTATGGAGTTTCTAGAGAACACGTGGTGTGTAAATTGCATTTTTTCCCCAATCCTATAGCTTGATCATATTTGGACAGTTTTTTCACAGGAATGGCAAAAGACATTGACAAGAATTTATTCTGTTCCCAAACACAAATGGCTTCTGCAGAGGGTGGGGGAAAAGTCAGTGTTCAGAGAAATGAATACCAGGATTCTTCACAATCAAACTAGTGTAATGTTTTTCCTTCACCATGATTACGGCAATGACAAAAGAAGCATTTTCATTGAAATTACCCCCAGTCTGTCAGTCTTGGATGGCCAGGCAGAAAGATATGTGTAAAACTTCATCTCCAAACGGTGGCCAAAATTCTGAATAATTGATAATGGGGAATGGGTTTCCACAGCAAATTCAGTCTCAGGTGCTGTCAGCTGTGCTTGTAGTAGGTGTAATTGTGTACCAAGCCATCAGAGGACATTTATCTCCTGTGTTCTCAATCAGGGTATTACACAGGTCTGGGTAGTACACACCTGCCAATAGCTCTGACTAGAAGCTTAAATCATAGGTTGGTTGTTAGAACAGAAAACCAGAGCTAAAATTTCATGCTAACACACACTTTAGTCATTTATATTTCACAGCTACAGGGACTGCAATAAAATTCTTTTGCCTTCTGATCTGTTGATGTCCCTTTTTAATTAATAAGGTACTATCCTCATTTAGATCTCTTTCTTGTTCCTCAGGCTCACTTTCCCGTGTAATAAGAAAGATGAATCAACTGAGACTGAGTTGATGAAGACATGGCACAATGCCTAGCTAAAGCAAATGAATATAGCTTCAGAGGATAGTACCTGAGAGCTTATATGAGAGTTGAGTGGGGATTTGAGGATATTTGTATATCAGAAAATACTGATTTTGTTGAAATTTAACCTGGTCCAGGCAAGAGATGAAATCAACACATATTTAATTTAAAATTAGTTTGATCAATTCTGCTATGTAACTCTGGAATTGGATCTACTTATGTCATCAAGTCTTTTTACGGCACAGGCAACCGGTTGGTAGATTCCTAGTATGCAGGAGGCTAGAGAGCGTCTCTGCACATCCTCATACGTGTTGGGCTGCCAAACAGTCTGGTAGGTTTGCATCAGCCTTTCTGACAGCAGCATCATATCAGCACTCATAGTCATTCTCTGATTGACCTGTCTGTCAAGATATATTCACTTCATTGTGGCTTTCAGGTGGAAAGTCCCATTTTGTGACAAAATTACAGCCAATCTTAAGGTGCCTTGCTTTCAATTTCACATGCCAGTTCTTTCAGTAAGCTGATGGGGAAATGATTCAAAGCTTGATTTTGACACTCTAAACAACCAAAGATTTTCTTGCATTCTGGAAGTACTGTTTGCTTCACTTTTTGTTTTAAGATTTCTTTTCATTTACAGAAATGGCTTCCTTTCTGGTGAAAGGTGGGGGGAAAGTATGAAATTAGGCAAAATCTGATTTAGTTTTTGGAGGATTTTCAGTTTCTGAAAATTGTCATGTCTTTTCTTGTGTCCTTATATGAAAGAAAGAAAAGTTTCAAATTCTGATGTTTTCTTTGAGTGAGAAAATGCTTTCCCTCTAAGTTCTTCTTCAGATCGTGTACTGCATCGTGATGAAGGGAGACAGAATAAATGATTAGGAAGGAAAGGTAACATTTTCCAGATTGCTTAGACATATTATGTGAAAACTACATCCTTTTTTCTCTTGGTTTCAGATGGACTTGGTGAATGTATTGCAGCTGTTAAATGGACAACAGGAATGTTGTCACAGATTCTGCACGTTCTCGGGCAGTACAGGCTGCTGGCAATTTGCATGTGCAAATGGTTAATTTCTTTTCTGTCTTGTCAGTTTGCTCTGGTGCATACAGCAATGCTACTCTTGGTCTTGATAAGAACCACTGTCTTCCAAAGAACTGAGTCACACGGTCTTCACAAGGTCAGTCCGATTTCTCAAGTGTTCTCTAACTTCAACGTAACAATCAGCTCACTTGCTGTTGCCTGGTCAGAACACGATGCCTCAATTGATCCAATTTGTTGTCCTCCTAAGGACAACAGCTAGGCTGTTCCTGGCCTTGGGGAAAAAAAAAAAAAAAAGGGAATAAGTCCACTGCTTTCAGCTGAAGAAAGTAGGTCTGGTTTGAAGTTTCTAATTCAGTCTCTTTAGCAGAATCTGTCATTATTTTGAATTCTGTCCAAGCCTCCAGCAGCTTCAAAGAGTGTCAGGGACATGCCGTGCAAAGCTACTGCTATGCAACTCAATGTACAATCTAACATGTCTGAGAGGAATATTGATTTTTCACAGAACATGAAAAAACAGAAAAATAGGAAAACACTTTAGCATGACCTTGGCCTTCTGCACGAATAACCTAATGTTTATGTCTCAGCTTACTTTCCTCGTACTTGTCTGAAAGCCTTTGTGGAGCTTTTCTAAAGACAGTGACATCAGCTACAGTATAGAAGTGATTTAGCAGCTCTCTGTAGGTTTAGGTTGCTATTTCATTTTCAAGTAAGATTTTTCCCGAGATGAGCTGAGATACATTCTGGGGCATTGCGGGATAGTTTAGCCTCATCTGAAACTCACTTTAATGTCACACGATCAAATGCTTGTCTCCCACTTGAGTACTGTTTGTTCTGACATCTTACTTAAGGGCTTCTGGGAAAGAAGCAGAAAGGGCAGGAAGAGAGATAGGCCTGAAGAAAACAAGTCTAATGAGACCAAATACTTAGAAAAGTACTAGAGTACTGTCATCACTAGACTCCTCAGGCTGCAGTTTGTGATGGCTTTAAGCTAATCTAAGTGTGGGCAGCTACAAACCTACCCTGTTCACGCTTTCTAACGTTCTGGAAGTCATGGCAGCAAAATCTGGGTATTGGGCTAAAGGAAAGCCTGCCTTACTACTTCAGAAAGCTGACATGAGAAACAGAAAATCTCTGGACAGCCCAGATGTCTGAAATATGATTGTAGATAACTGATTGCTTAATTGAAGATTATTTTCCTTGGTTGGAGTTTGGAATAAGTCCATGCAGTGTCCTTTATATTTAATGTAACATCAGCACTACTAAAAAAAAATTCTTCAGTTGAATTATTTTTCAAAATTAGCCTGGATGAATTGTGCATTTCTGAACTATAGCACTGTGCTATAGTGCTCCCAAGCATGGGATGAGGTACTCCAGGTGTAGACCAACCTCCCACAGATGTCTCCCAGTAAGTCAAAAAGAATGGCAAAGGATCTTTCAGAACAGAACCACTGTGGGTGCTGAGAGAGCATTTAATCTCTGCCTGGTTTAGGCGGCATTCCACTTCTGCTGTCTTCAAGCCATTGGAGGATTACAACATAAAATACTATCATGGCATATAAGGGAATGGCATTTTGTGTAAATTTGAGTAAGATGAAATTTAACACGAAGTTCTGGGACACTACATTGATTTTTCGATATGGAATTAATAGAGAATATATTTCTTCATGTAGGCTTGTCTCTAGAGACTCTGGTCATGGAAGACTAGTTAAATTAATGGAGGAAAGGATATAAATCTGATGATGAATTCTTTTTGGATGTTAAATCAATAACTGTAGTTGTGCAGATTAAATGCATTGCATCACTTGGGCTTTATTTTGTAGCATAATGAGAATGTAAAGAAAGGAATGAAAATTTAAAAGTAAAAGCTTCCTGTAAAAGTTTCAAAAGGAATTGTGTCTGCTGTCATAAAGATGGACATAATCAAGCATTAAATGCTCTGTTACCATCTTACCACTCAGCTTAGGTCCTGCTGATAAATCAATGGCAATCTCTGAACTAAACAGAAACATCAGAAAGAAATGTGATCTGAGTGGAGGATGGAGAAAAAATCTCTTCTGAGATTTTTTAATTTGATGCTGAAACCAACAGTACAAATGGGTAGAAATAAATAACCTTCTCCACCCTTTCTGCCCTCCTTGCAAGCTTTTGAGACCGCAGCAGACACTAGAGTATCACTCAGCCTTTATTTCTCTGACCTTCAGAGAAACCCTGACCAAAATGTGCCACAAGACAATTTAATATTTCTCACCTGGAGGATTACTTCCCACTACTGCACACCTCTGAGTGTATGTTCTTTCTGTTCTTGAGTTTGTTTCCTTTCTTCCTTCTTTGCCTTTTACAAAAGAAAAGAATCTAGTTTGAGCAAAAAAGAGTGTATCTTTGTGCTGCCTGTGACCAGGAAGGCAGCTATATCTTAAAGAGCCTGACAACGATGTGTGTTTGCCCAGTTCTGGGCAGTTGATAAGGATATGTACGGAACTTCTTTCTCTCTTACACAGACACTTTATGCAGTGGTCTGCAGAAACAGCACATTTATCTTTGCTGTTCTTTCTTCCTCACTCCCTTGGTATTTGTCTTATTTTGTCTCCAAGAAAACATATTCATACTCAAGAGAGATCAACAGCAGCAGCTTCAGCAGCTCATTTTGGCTAACATTTTGAAAGAGGACAATTAATGTCACCTTCATTACCAACAGAGAATACAGTCAAAGAAGGGGAAACATCACAAAAATTTCTCTATACCCAAAGAGAAAGAGAAGAACAGACAGTGTTAAAATGAAAGCTTTCCTTATTACATTAAGTTTTAAATGTTTTATCTGTCTGGGGTTTTGTTAGTTTGCCAGGGATGCTTTTTCTCTTGCTTTTAATAGAAGGCTATTAAAAGAAGCACTTGCCATGGAACTACGCTGACCAAGGTTTCAACTCAAAGTATGCAACCTTGCTTAAGGGATATTTGAACCAACTCTTCTGATCCAATGCAGCTTTTTTGTTCTACTAAATTGAAAGCAGTAATTGACTCCACTGCATTACAATGGGTATTTGGGGGTTTAACCCCCCCAAAAGCATTTGTAGTCTCAGCTGGATGCATGTGGTTTGGAACATTCCTTAACTGTAAAGCAGAATGTTACCTTCAGAAGAGGAAATTTGCTCTTGCAACTACTGGCAGTGTTTTTAAGTAGTACCAATATGGCATCACAAACAGCTCTAAAGCAGCCATCTGGATTTCTCAACAGCCTGGATAACTGCTGTTTAACTAAAATTACCCTCAAGTCAAGGAAATTTTAAGTGCAAAGCGGTCACACAGCAGAGTTATATGACACCATTAACCAAAAGTCCTCTTTATCTCCAGTCTAGTAAAACACCAGCATAGTCTAAAACATTTTTTGCAACAGGGCATCATCTGATCATTGAAATTTGAAGGCAATAGCAACAGACCTAGATTTGTTAAATCTTCCCAATAATTCCCTTCACAAAAAATCTATTTCAGGGACAGTTCCCACCCATGGGACGTTATCAGTGAGATTTCCTTGAGTTTTTATAAATAAAGTTTATTAATCTTTAGCTGATATGCAAATCACATATTTAAGAATTATTGTGGTTGTGGAGACTTGAAGATGAAGGATATGAAATAAAAAAGCTTTGTGCTGACTTTTTATCATAGACATTGCAGCTTTGACATACTCTTGACAGTCCCTGCATGCTACCATTTCTTGTCTCCTTCCTTTGTATTTTCACTTGTTCTCTAGTTAAACATAACCACCGTACAAAGACTTCAACCCCGTATTTCTTCTTTCATGGAACATGTTATGTTGTGACAGATGTGTGTGTTTCTAACCTGAGCCTTGAAATGCGGAAGTTTGATGCAAATGGCCTTAATTACATGCATCACGTCTGAATAGCAAACTCTTTGGCAGAGTAATGCTCTCCTGGCTTGTTTTTATCACACATGCATACAGACTTGGAGAAATCAAACCTTCTATCTGTCCCCAGGGACAGATAGAAGCACAGAAAACCCAGGAGTACTGCAGACACTGAATGACCACTGAATTCAGATGCAGTTATCTTTGGGTGCTCAGCTGGAAGCTGCCAGTTATTTTGAACCCAGTGTATTATACTGCTATATTGGCTGCTCCCCCCTATTTCTACTGTATGAACTGCACATATTTTACATGTCTTTCAGCTTAACAATACTCCTGATGGTATTGGTGACTGTCCTTCAGATCAGCAGGTAAGAACTGCTTTTTGCTCTGGTTATTTGTGCTTGGAAAGGCCGTGCAGTGTACAGGGAGTTAGAGGTTTTGCAGCTACCAAATCCACATGCCAGTCTTATTTTTCATCCACTGTTAAATGCAAATCCAGTCAGTATTTGAACCAATAGTGGGGCAACCTTCAGGTTGTTTACTCAGTTCTTTGACAGCATAATAGTCAGTGTTTTGGTCCTTATTTGGCTTCTGATCAGCTGAAGTCAAGAGTCTGGTGCAACACCTAGCTCTTGAGTCTGGCTATAAAGAGTGGCTACAAGCTCTGAAGAATCTTAGTGCTACCTGTCAAGTGGGCACTTATTCCAAGAAAATAGAAACCTTTTTTCTTATCATGACTGAAGCTCTGGGTTCTTCCCAAGATCAAGAATGAAAATGAGAAAAATATTTTGTGAGTTAATCCTTTTTGTGGTGGTATAGTCTGCATCTACCAGATGGATCTTGTTTTTCCAAAGCAGAATCTGCACAGAGCTAAGATTTTGGAACCTGGTTGAGTGAATCAGGCAAGCATGATGCAAAGAGCCAAGAAATGTAGAATCAAAATAGCTTGGTACGTTTTGCTTTAAAAAAATAATGTTTTAAATTTTCACTGATGTTTTTCATTTGAAAACTCAGACGAATGTTTCAGAATTTAGGAGATATTGGTTTAATTTTTTTCCTGATAAAAGTCCACTATCTAATTGTCTATAATGAATATCTATAAAACACCCTCAAAATGCAAAGCATTATTCAGATGTGAGATTTCATTGGTGAGTACCTTCAGGTACATGTAGGTTGCCATCTGTTCTCTGGTCAGAGGTATGCTTTTGAAGCAAATTCACATTGCAGAGCAGTTTCAGAAGATGCAAACTGCTTGGGACCCCATCTGAAGTAAATCTCCCCCCAAAAAAGGTCAGTGAAAATGTCAGGTCCTCAGTAGAGGTCTTTTGCGCTACAGATCTATTCCCACCTGAGTTAGTATAAAGATAGACATTATTCAGAATGATTAGAAAGATTTAATAGGTTATGTCCAATTTGCACAACCAGCAATGCGAAGCTTTGTCCAAGATAATCTCATCTTGAAAGTTCCCAAAACCCATCCAGCAGTTTCACAACATGCTTTCTCAGGAGATTTCCTATGTCCGTGTTCCCAGACAGAAATACCTTCAGAGCTGCAGTGTCTCTTCTTTGGTTCTGATTCTGGCTGAAACCCAGAAATACATAAGGAATATGAAATGAGAAGGAAAACTTCATCAGGATGAAACTACACAGATGTTAAAACCGTTCATGCAGAGGTTAGAACTGAGTCCTTGCAGATTCCGTTACAGAAGTGCAGCAACTTGAAGGAAAATTAGGCATAGATAATTAATGCCCATGTTTGGTACATTCTGTGTTAATTAGAAGATCATACTATAAGTTGTATGGGCTTTAATTGCTATTAACATGCACTGCACAACTATCCATAACTCTCTGCATCTCTGCAATGTGCTGGGTACCACAGTTTAGAATAATCATGGAATGTTTCTGCTGGACTTATTTAACATCTTTGTAAACTCCATGTGTTTTAAGGAGCAACTGAATGAGAGCAAAATAAACATGAAAAATATTGCAGAAGAACTGAGAAGTGTTTACATTTGTAGCATCCTGGGTTGTTTTCTCTTGCTTTACTGTTTCTGTTTCTCCTTTCATTTTTTTTAATTGTGTTGTCATTTTGTTTAGGCCCAGAGGTAACTGTTTGGGTGCCTTAACATGTTCAGCATCTCATGGCACAGATACATGCTTTCCCTCCCTGATTGCACCAGCAGATACAGAGATTAAACTGCTATGATACAATTCTCTCTTACCCCATGAGAAATACTCCCTGCCATCTCTGCAGCAATTCTCTGACTTGCTGTCTGGAGAAGCTTGTCCTGCTATATCAACTAAATTGGGTATCTTGGGACACTAGTCACCCAAGATGAGTGCCTAAAATGTGCTAAGCGTGCCTCTCTTACATATCTTGTTAGAGGTTCTGGGCACAGAGAAAACATTTTCTGAAGATGTATCATTAATTCATTGCCCCTTAACGGCTGCCCGATGTGTAAATATTTCTGGGCAGTCCCATGTGTTTAATCTGCTTGCTTTATCATTCAAAGATATTTCCTCTGGCCTGGCTTACACTTTGCAGTGATTACACTCAAGGATAAGAGTTTTTCCCATGACCTTTGTTTTGGAATTAATGCATTGGAAAGATCTCAGCATTTCTGAAATATTGTTACCAAATCAAGCCAGAAAAGGGACTATAACTACAGATAGGAGGCTGCAGAATAGTAGTCCATGTTAGCCAAGCAAACAGGAAACCATGAAATACAAATACAGTATTATCAAAATCAGATTAGATATGAAGACTTTTCATGTAGGTGTTTTACTATATGTTCTCTTTAGATTAACTACCTTTGCATAGGTGTCATCCAAAAAATTGAACCAAAATATTACTGTACTGATGAGTATATATGAAGTTTGATCAAAAGCCAAGGGATTCCTTATAAAGACATCTTTGTCTACAGAGGACTTTAGATTTCCCCTTTAGAGAGATGCCCAGAAGATATTTTGTCACAGCTACGACTGTGAGAACAAATGGTCTCTGGAATAAAATTACCAGTGTCACAGCTGTCCAGACTTCTGCGTAGCAGCAAGGAAGCTGTTGGTCTTGTTTGGCTTTAGCTACTTTTATGCTGATTCTATTCAGGTGCTTTGATCTGTCAGCACTACTATAGGTCTGACTCCTTCTATGCTGTGATTATCTTAGCATATATTTATATTATTTTTTAAAAGCCAAAGACTCTTAAGAGGGAGGGAAGCTCAAAAAGATCACATCAATACTCTAGTGCTAAATTGGACACACTCTCACAGTTAAAGAAGAAACAAAAATACATTATTTCTCTTACTGACACAATCTGTTTTTTGAGACTAAGTCTTTCCAAAACAAAGGACTTCAGAAATGACTTAGATGTCTCTGCGAATAAATCAGGACAAAATGAGGGTGGTTAATACTGTTCAAATACCTAGATAAGCAAACAAAGTCATCATTTAAAAAAATGAAAGAAGTCAAAATCAACCAGAAAAAGCAAGTTTAATTCACCTTTTTATTATGTCTTATCAGGATAGCAGAAGGAATACACACAGCCAGCTCCTGCATTTTAGTACTGTGTTTATAATTTCCAGATGCTGAGTGCCTATTCCCTGAGTGATGCCAACTTCATCACTTGTGGCCTTTTGGAGTTTTCTGTCCATCTTCTGCTACAGCTAAGTACCTGGAGAATTTAATGCCTGGGATTTTCTTACTGTTATCTGCTGTATGAAAGAAATTGTGATATTTCATGACAATTAGGGCTCTCTCTCAAAGACCCGCTTGGTCATTTTTCAGCCGGCAGGAAAAGCTTTGCTTACATTGTTTCCTTAGCATTTCTTCCTTTTTGACAGCATTTGGCAAGTTGTCCAAATTGGAATTTGTCCCTGGACACTAGGAACGGTCCCTGGATGTTTGTGGAAAATGCGGTGCCTCCTTTCGTGTCACCAGGCTGTTCTCCATCGCCCCTGTCAGCTGGTGTCTGCAGTGGTGCAGAGCTCTGCAGAGGAGCTCTGCCACCAGTGCCACACATCTCTGATGGTCCTTCTGGTTTAGTCTGCAAAGTCTGCTTTCAGCTATTTGCATATTCAAACATCAATTCAAGTGCTTATTTGCACTTATATGCTCTTTGCCTCATTATTCTAATGTTCATTCAGCTACTTGAGGGCTGACACCATAGCAGCAGAGCCTGACTGTTATCAGGCCACAATAGATGTTTGTACAGGGACAGGCACGTAGCTCTAATAGAGTCACAGCATCCTTTCCATTTCCCAAGACAAGATCTGAAGGTTCTCCCAGGGCAGTGCCACATTTATCTTCAAGGCTACTCAAATGCAAACAGTAATCTTTTGAGGAGAGAAGAAGATGCATCCCAGAAGAGGAAAAACGTAACTTCAAAATAAAGAGAAACAATAGTCTTCCAGCAAGAACTACAAAAAAAAAAAAAAAAAGAAAAATAGTCTTTTCTTCCTACATGAACTCGTGAGCTCAACAGGCAGCAATAATGTTTTTGAAATATGTTTTAGAAGTATCTTTTCTTTGGCATTTAAAGGAAATAATTAAGTTGGCAAAATGAGACTGTGTCTGAAACAGAACAGTTTCAGCACCTTATATTAATGGAAAAAATCAGAATTTCAACATTTTCAAGAGTAAAGTTCCATTATGTTTGTCTGGAAAGCCACAGCAGTCTCTTTTTCTGCCTCTCTGTCTCTCTCCGTTTTTTGAAGGCATATTAAGATGTCTTTCTAGATCAAAAATATTTCCACCCTGTTTGTTTCTTTTCAGGCAAAAATTGTTCTCTCTGATGTTTTCATGTTTCTTCAGAGAACAACACTAATTGGCTTTCATCGCAAGAAAATATCTCTCTAGAAGAAAATAAATGGTGGCTGCTGTTCCTTTACATCAATTTTATGTTTCTTAGTTACGTCAGCACAGGGGATGACTTGGAGTCTTTTTTTTTTTTTTTGACAAAAGGTATGATTCCTGCCAATTTTTTTTTTATTTATTCATTATTACTTGAGATAGATAAGAAACAAATAGAGGTAGTTGAAAAGATTTGATTTGGGGGATGTATTACATTTTATTTCCTTTACTCTAAAATAAATTAATGTTCTAATGTTTCCTTTTGCTTCTTCAGTTCTTTTCACTAGTCACAAGAAAATGGTTGTGACACAAAAACTGAACGTGAAGCAGACTGACTGTCTCCCACACAGACAAGAGGAACATGGAAGTTCACGTGTGTAGCAAGATTTTTATTTTTTTAACATTTACCTTGGACACTTCAACACTGCTTTGCAGAGTAGATGTCATCTGAAACCAGTAGCTCAGAAGAAGTGAATTGGCCCTGAATTTTTTATTAGGAACACTCTATTTGTGGATGACATCCTACAATTTTTATGTTGAAACCCCAAATCATTACTCCTCTAAAGGAGTTTGTCTTTCAATTTTTGACAGAGGCTCCATCTATCCTATAAAGTGATGCACTGAGGGAGCACCATAGCTGTGTCAGCTCAGCCTAGACTATGACTAGACTGATGAACTTCAAAATAGACACAAGAGGATACAATCTTGTCGTTCCCAAGATCTAGAACCTTTCTGTTTCCTGTTTGGAAAATGGGATAATAATAAACATAATCATTTTTCTACATACCTTTTGGTATGCTTTTTCTATTTAGACCCTAGGTGGCCAAACAGCGGCTTGGGTGCTCAGATCACGTTGGTCAGCTATGGCTCCTTTTTAGGGTTATATCACACAAATGGCAGAGAGATTCTGTCAGCACAATGGCGGGTGAGACCTGATCTCTAACCATGGAATGAAGGGAACCAGCCAGGGCTGAGGAATCCAACACTGTGCCCAGACAGTGAAGTGACGGGACCCTGGAGGAGCCATTCTCCTCCTCTTCTGACTGCTATTCAGTTTTGACAGTGAGGTGGTTCATGTCTTTTGACATGACATTTTCAGTTTGTAAGTTGGGGAGGTTGTCCACCCTTGATTTCAGACAAGTAAGGAGGTTTAAGTTGCAATGGATTGAAGTTCAATACAGGGAGCTGACTGTACAGGCAAAATAGGCAACACAGTCATGATGGTGTGGAGAGAGCAAGTATCAACCACTCAGTCATATGCTCTGAACTTTCAGCCTCGCACCACTTTGTTTCCTAAGGAAACACCAAAGCAAACGTGTGTGTCTTTTTAACTTATCTTTTGTGGTCCCCTCTAATTATAACTTCTTGTTTTAAAGTTGGTGATTGTTCTCAGATTTTTATACCTTTTTCCAAACACTTCTGGAGAACATCTTTTACCAATCCAGGCCTTCAAATTGTACCAATCATTCAGAAAAATTGGCAAAGAGTAGGGGACTTTGACAGTATACTATGGATGCCTCTTGTGCCTCTGTGATGCATTCTATGCCAGTCAGCAAGCAAACGGGACTTGAGGTACAAGCAATTAAGGCCCTTCTTTATCTATCGATTCTGTGCAGAGTCAAAAATTCAGGTGGCATAAACTAGAGTAGCTATGATGAAGTCACCTGCTTTTGTCACATTAGGCTTAGTGAATCTCTGCTGGCTTGTGTTTGCCAAATATTTGACCCTGCTTTTGTAAAACTGTTTACTCCAGAGGAACTTAAAGACTCCTAAACCTTTAACGTTTCTAAGAGCACACTTTAAAGGAGGAGAAAATGAGAGATCAAGCTACTTTTACAATGCCTACATATCTAAATTGCCCAGAATCTGATCAGATATTTTACTTTGTATTGATGTGTTCTGAAATTTGGGTACTGCTCTGTTTGGCAAACTGACACAGAACTGTTATTGTTGCTGAGAATTGTCACCAGAGTTTTATCTAGGCAGAACTAAGCTGAAATAAATTCTGTCTTCACAGAGGAATGCTAACCCTATCAAAACAAGGGAATTTCTAACCCACAAGATAACACTTGTGGCTCATTTAATCTCTGAAAATGGTCAATACTGCTTGCAGCAAAGGAAGATGAAAAATTGCAGCCATGTCACTAATTATTCCAATCAGAATAAAATTAAAAGCTCTGTCACTATTTGTGCTCTAGGGTATAAGTTGTTCAGAGGAAGGACTCAGCTGGTGTTCACTTCATATCCTGAAGCACAAAATTTGATAACACTTTTAATTTTATCCCAGCTATTATAACTGCACCTATCCGATCCTTTTATCTCTGCCATGACATTTTCATATCTCATATCTCATTATTCTCCCAGTCCTTCTAAGTAAGTCAGATGATCTTCCTGCTCCAGGTTTATGGCCACAGAGAAGCCTTGTGACCAGCTGAGTTATTGGATGGCACACCAGAAAGCTTGTTCGTCATCTCTCTAAAGGGAAAGTTGCTTTGTGACAAAGGAATGGTGTTGCTATTAGAAGTGATCTTCAATTCAGTAAAGTATCAGAAATATCATGAAATGCATTAGTGGCTCTCCTACTGTTAATGATTTATATTGGGCAAATAACAGGACAAAGCTCCAAGCCAGCTAGAATTTTGTAATTATATGCACACAAATTACCAACATCCTTGAGCATCAGAAGCATTAAGACAATGAGAAGCTTTCAGCATAATTTCCTTTAAAAAAAAGAACAACTAACAATGCAACCTGTGTTAGACCTTTGTAATTTTGAAGACAATAGCGAAAATGAAGAGAGATGTAAACCAAATGAGGAACATTTGGGACATCCTTCGAAAATCATCTTAATCACTTGGAACAAATCCTCAGGCATATACTGCACGCTGGGTGATTAAGATAGGCAAGACTGATTATTGTTGAAGAAGTGGATCAGCAAGTGGTTGTTTCACAGGTCAGTCTGAAAAGGCCTGAATAAAAGGCTGTAACATATCAGAGCAGAAAAAAAGTATCAGTATTACTGTAGTACTAGCTTTAGGCAAATTCTGCTCAGGTCAGATAAGCAATGGACTACAGGAGACAAATATATTGGAGGGAGTTAAAAATGAGCCAGCTGAAACTATAAAGTGATTCACTTACAACGAAAGATAAGAGAAAATATTTAAAGAGATCTAGACCTTTGAAGACCATGAGCTCAAAGGAAGGTGGTGAAGGGTTTTGTGAACTGTACCAGAAGACAGCTTGAAGCAAAATAATAGAAATAAAGAAAAACAAATACAGGCCAACTGTTTAAACATTCCTGGCAGTACAACATTTGACATTAAATTAGCCTCCTCAGGCTACTGAGAATAGCAGCATCATCTGGATATTTTATAATGAGCCTAGACAAAGAAGAATAATTAATAGAGACTAAAAGGCTAAATAAGCTGTGTAACTGCAACGAAAATAACATTTTGATATTTTAGGATAAATTCTGATCTGACCTGATAATTTGGGGGTCAGGGAGGCTATTCACATTATTTCTTCTATTTTAAAGAAATGTTTTCACACAGCACTGTAAGTTCTATAAAGGCCCCATTGAGGCAGTGGAAGAGCTGAGAAAAAAAACCCAAACGTGGTCTTCTGTGTGGTGCCCCTCATCTAGATTCCCCTGTGCTTCTGTTTCTTTGGAGCTCTGCCAAAGAGCACAAGTTGAGTTTTTCTCTCTGCGTAAGGCACAGAGAAATCCTTGGACTGTTCCTCAATATATGTGTAAAAGAGGTCTACATGATTCAGGATCTGTGTCTCACCGGTCTCCTGAAACACTTTGGCACCTTTGCCAAACCACCAAAAATGCCAAACATTTCTCAATGTTCAGCTCCTGCATAGCAGACCTGATGGCCAGAAAAGCTTGTGAAGCTTAATCTCTACCTGGTTGTTACTCTTTGACAGAAAATATTGCCTTTGTGAACAGGTTTTGTCAAGGAGTCGCTGAAGGGCACTTAGGCTATCTAAACTTCACTGAGGATCCACCAAACTATGTGTGGATGAAGGTTTCCTCTGTCATGTCAAGGGGAGCTGACTGCAAACTGTAGAATTAGAAGTACAGGAAGAAAATGAGTGCAGAATTGAGCTAGGATTACAAGGAAGAAAACACTTTTTAAGGCAGTATTTGTTAAAGATCCTTAGTAGGAGTAAATGGGAGAAGGCACTGTATGATCAGTGATTAATAATAGCTTGATATTTGGCAAGGAATAGACTTTTTCAGCATTTCTATTTTTGGGACTATTTTCATGAAGTTTCCACAATTATACCTAAGCTGTCAAAAGGAGTGGAAAAACATGCTGTGTCTCATAGTGCTACCTGAGCTGGATCTGTGAAGTGAGCACTGCTATCTTTTTTAACCTTTTTTTTCTTCCTTCTTTAATGTCCTTCCTATTGATACAATTTTGTTGTCTGTGTTACAGGGAGAGTGAGGGTGTCAATCAAGATAATTACACTAATACGGAAGGTGCTGTGCAGAAGAGGAACGTTGCCAGCCATCACACTGTAGCTAAACAAAGGTGAGCGAAAGACAGAAGTCTTGTCCCCACTCACAGTCTGGCAGGGTCACCAGCAAAATCAAGCTCCACTAAACTCCTCAACTTTTACAGAGTCTTGGCCTAGTCAAAGGTCAGCTTCTGAGACCTGGAGGAACTGCATCCTGAGTATACCCATGTCAGCATCCTGTGGGTATAGGAACACAAGCCACATGGTTGGGGTGGAGAGTATTTCAGGTTCCTCATTCTTAGTATGGCTGTCACTTGTAATGCACACTGACTATGCAGATCTTCACTTTATGTACAAACAAAACCAAGTCAAGCTTTCCACCCATTCTGTTATATTACCAGCTTTCCTTAGAAGGGGGATGCATTACCCTCAGAGCAAGAGAAAACATAAATTGGACTGAAAGCATGCCAAAGAGACCCTCAGGTCAGGAGGGAATGAGGAGAGGAAGGAGACAAATTGAGCTGGACGGCAACTAGGCAAAAGAAAAGGCAGAAGGTACATCATCTGTGGGTTTTTTTGCCATTTGCAATGCTGAATATTCTGTTGTGCTAATCAGCATCACCTTCACAGGGGCCACTTGGGCGTCAGCAAAAGTTGAATGGCCAGAGCAGCACTTGGGGGGGGGGGGATGTAATCAAAGAGTCTCTGTAGCACAGTAATGAATTAGTTTGTTACACACACAAAATGTAAAACCATATAAATATGTTCCCTCCTCTCTTTACCCCAGAAGGGTTTTAATGTGTGAGTTCTCATTAATATTCACTTCTCTGTCAAATAGAAGGTTCATGCAGTTTTACAGGATGATGTTGAAATGTCACAAATGCTTGCATTGCTGTCCTAAATCAGTGATTCTCCATGCAGTCATCTAGCCCATCTGTATGTAAAGCACAGCTGTACTTTGAAACTGAGGAAATAACAAACCTGAGAAGTTCCCAAATTCTAGGCCAATGCAGTATACTCTCTCCCCCCACCTTTTTATCATGCTGTCATTTTTCACTCGAGGAATTAGACATGGAAGTTAATGAATACCTCTCCTCCCCATTCAATTCCTTGTACGGCGGAGGCATTAAGGAGAAAATATGAAGGCTGCGGTCAGGGCAGCATGTTTAATCATTGGTGTCTGCAGATGTAGCTATATATTCCTGACTGCTGAAAAATGCAGCCTTGTATAGCTTTGTGGTAGTTGCTTCCCCAGAGGTAATCCAGCGCCTAGCTGACTTTCTAAAGGAAATGTTCTGGTTCTCCCACAATGATGCTGGGGTGAATGTGGAGCTGACTGGGTGATATTCGAGAGCTTGTATTGAGAGGAGGTCAAACAAAATCAGAAGAGCCCTTCTGCCCTTAAAAATCATGTGTGTCTATCTCAGTGGTTTAGTCTATGCTCCCATGTGTCTCTTGAATGTCAAATAGTGGTTTCATTTTGTGTAATTTATAGTGTGGTAGCACTCAAAGGTTTTAGCTGGGTTTGCTCAAGTTTTAAAGACCAGTAAAATAGACAGCAAGGTCTCTGCTCTAGTGTACTTCTTTTCTACAACCCCAGTTGATGGGACGAGAAGAAAAAGTGGCACCTGCATGACAGAGAAGAATGAGTAAAGGGAGAAAAGTAGGAGGAAAATGATCAGATCAAGAGCCAGAAAGACCAAAGGGAGGCTTCAGGAAGGGATTAAAGTGATAGAGCTTTTTAGTGGTAGATGAGGAGAAAAGAATAAGATGAATTGTCCACTTTTCATAGTCTGAGGCAACTTAATGAGAATGTAGTGGATAACTTCTGAAATACCAGTGTTTTTGACTGAAAGAAATTCCCCAGTGGGGCAGTGTGACAGCCATGAACATGCTACCATAGTTTATGGCACTTGCAAAGGTATTGTTATTATTTAAGACCAACCCACAATTCAGGCAGAAGTCTCTGTTTTCCCACCCTTTGTGGTGCTTGAGGTGCCAAATGATGTTTCATCATCTTTAAGAGAATCTGCTTCAGTGAATTTATGATCATGCATCTCGCTGCTTTCTTCAAGAAGGAGACCTTGTTGGAAATATTCCAAGAGCAGGAAGACTGACCAAAAAGAAAAGCAGATTTTATCACTAGAGATCAGCTGTAGTTCAGGTTGAGTTTGCTCCTATTATAAATGGCTTGAGATTTATGCAGGCCAACAGTGCAAACACCTGCTTCTTGCTATTTCAAATGACTGCTACCAGTTTTATTGTTCCCAGGCAGGTAAGTACAGTCCTGTAAAAAATACTAGCGTTTCAAACCTGGACTGCTCAGATAATGCATGTTACTGCTTCAGAGTCTTCTTATTATCTGTCTTTGCACCCAGCTGGCTAACAGCTCTTCTTCCCACCCATCAAAAGCAGGGGGCTTATGTGCACCTGTAGTGAGCAACTCAGCAACCACGGCAGTGCTGGTTTTGCTGCCTTCTTGTGTTTGATGCTGCTGCTGCTGTGGTTGCTATCATGGTAATTCCTGACAGAAGTCCTGTTCGAGGGATTGATCTGAGATGCCTCAGTTTCTGTAAATCCACCCGTACCGTGAGTGAATTGTACAAACACAATGTTACCATATTGGGACCAAACACTTTGGGTCAGTATTGCATTGCTGGACTGTTCAATGGCATTACTTTGCCAGACCCATGGGTTTTTCTACACAACATCTCACAGAAAGTTGTCTAACAAGGGGCACCTTGAGAAGAGGAATCACTAAATTTTGGCGAAGAGGAAGTATAAATAGCAGGTTTGCCAAGTGATAATATACTTGCTTTGGCGTCTTCTCATGATCTCTGTGGCAGGGAAGATCCTAAACTGGGTGAACTTTTAGTTTGTTCAAATGCTATTCAGTGTGTTTTATTCTTATGTAGTCATGGAACAGCCCTAGGCAGCCTGCGCTACCATGACACTTGGGGCTGAGTCAGCGTGCCATCTGGTCAGAGGTGCTGGATTCAGTCAGTCGCTGCCTGTTGTAACCCCAGGAGAGCTCATAAATGTGTCAGGAAAGGCATTGGAAGTCACAGCAGCACTGCCTGGCTCTCAGGAGATGCAGACTGATGTGTCAGTAGGTCCTGAGGCACAAACTCAGTTTGGTCCCGCGCTCCAAACTGCTCAGCCAAGAGTTCAGCGCCATAAGAAGCAGAGCACACAGGCATGCCATTTCTCCCTGCGCCTCATTCTGTTTCAACACCAAGAGTGTACTTGTTAAACTACATCATCTTGGTGAGTGTGAGGGCTGAGGGACTCCCAGGGGTGCACAAGGAAGTTCTGCAACCAGCTCAGCCGCGGGTTCCTCTTGCCTTTTCCATTTTCTTGCTCTCTGCTCCAGTTCATCCTTGATGAGGGAAGGATAAAAATTGCTTTGTTCCTTAACAAATGAAGTGTGCGCTGACTGCAGCTGAACGGCCCTTCTTTTGCCCTTTCCAGGACTGTGTGCAGAACGGGCAGCGAAGGACACATGGTGGCACTACTTCATCCGCATCCTTATTATGTCTGGGTTTGGGTTTCATCTCCTCTTGCAGAGTTTTTGTGGCAGCCAGCATATGGTGCTGTAGTACCTCACAACCCACGTGCTGTTCGATCTGCCTGGCAAAAGTGCTGCTGCTACTGCTGTCAGACACAGTATTTTTGCCCTTTAGTGTTAGATTGTTTAAAAAAATCTGACAGGCTGTCACCCAACAGCTGGTCTTTTCACAGGTGCCAGAAAATTAACCTCTGGAGGGATCCTCATCTCTATCAAGGAGTTTATAATAAACAACTGCTTAAAGCAACAAAACCCGAAAGGGGAAGAGCTCCAGCATCAGGGCGAGCGTGGCCATGGACACGTGTTCAGTGCTCACCTCTGCCACACAGCCAGCCTCTGCTTTCCATCATGTTGTACGTCAGTGGTGACCAATTTACAGCAAACTCATTAATCCCACTGCTACAGAGTTAAAACCCCCGTGTTGAAATTACATATTTACCCACACCTTAACCTGAAATAATCACAGTGCACTGCAGAACTGCTGTTGATTACTTTGTCTGATCACATCCTTAATTAGCGTTATGCAAATTTAGGGGGTAACGTTGAGACTCCAGGGCATAGAAGCATTCAACAGAATGAAGCACAAGACCAGCATCCAAGGAGTTTTAGTACCACGTAGGAATTAATTGACCCTGGGCAAGTCAGCCACTTTGCAGGCATCTTTAAATACAGTGTGGATACTGTTACCCCAGAAAGAAAAACGAGGAGCTAATTCCATTTTACACCCTGCTCTGATCATTGCTGAATTAGAAATCCTAGATAGTGTTATTTCAAATTCTGATAAATATTTATCTGTCAGACAACAAAAAAAAAAGGAGATATGGACCTTAATTCTCTAACCTGTAAATGACTAATGAATTTGAGCATTCACAATTTCAACTCTCGCAGAAGATGTGGTTTACAGAAAGTGCTGAGGATCACTCTGCTGAAAAATCCAGCCTTTATTGTATAAGTGAAAAGTTACCACCTTTTAACTTCCAGCTCATTTTCTTTTCATGTTTACTACAAGTTTCCAGGCAGAATGGCTTTGCAGTTCTCTTAGCCTGTCCCATGAATAGAGATGACAAGTCAGGAGAAGCCAGTACTCCTCTTGGCTTTTTATATGAGGGTTGCCTTCAATTTTGCATCTATAGGGTGATATATGAATGCCTTCGCTTTGAACTAGTTTTATCACTGTCACTGAAAGTGTCATCACTGCCTATAGGAATGCCTGCTTCCCTCAGTAATGTATATGATGAAATGTCTCAGCGATTGCTTTGAGGAGTAAGTTTGGATTTTGAAAAGCAAAATCAGTTTATGCTCCCAGATTATGAGAGCATTGTTATGAGATCACCCATAAGAGTTAGGACACAGATCATTAGAGTAATTCACTCAATATGGTTATGCCAAAGTTAATTCACTTTTCAGCCATGTAATAAGATCCCATGGGATCATTACTTCTTTGCTACATCATCAAAAATAATGAGATTCATTTTTCTCAGTTTATGTGGAAATAGACACTGTCTCTTATCGTCCTCAGCTCAGTGAAATCAACAACTGCAGCAGTCCCTTTCTTGAGGTTTTCCAAGGTGAAAAATTGTTATTTAAAATGTGAGATTTGACACATTAATACAAGAGGTTCAGACTGTCCTTCCCTGACAGTTGAAGCTTTTATCACTAGCAGGATGTGTAGATGAATGAACAACTGTGACAAGATTTCTTTTATATTATTTCTGAAAAATAAAAAATATATTTGTCAGGTTCATTAATAAGAGAAACATAGGACACAAAAAATTATGCTAAAATGAAAATTGATTGCCATCACATGTAGTATAAATCAGTATAATAACTGTCTTAAAACATGAAGCAAGGCAGAGAAACTATAACTTGAAGGTTCTATCAAATTAAGAAGGGGATATGCTGGGCTCTTGGTAAAGATGCATGTTCAGAAGGTATATGTAGCTTCACCATGGAATGGCTCAGTATTTCAGCAGACATCCCGTTGGATAATAGATTCCAGATTGCATTTGGCATATAGTTGAGCAAAGACTTTTTCATGATCATTTTAGGAATGTGTGCAAACATAAACAAGAATCTTTAAAGTTTAAACTGATGGGACGAAAGATCCAAATAATTTTATAGATCTGGCTGCTGCTGTTACATTTTTGTCCATATAGACAATTTCCAGGTCTTTGCTCTCTTATCTGCCCTCCCAGTTGGTATGTTCATGTAAAAGGATGGACTTTCAACCCTCTCCTGAATTTTCTTACCTCAGCATGGGAATTATACAGAGAGAGGGACTGTGCTTCTATGGTAGCATTTTATTTGTCATATTTATGCAGTCTGGGATGCGGTCTGCACAGAGAGTGAGATAGTCTCTATTACCTTATGCAAGTACACAGGCCAATTTGTCATTTGAAGGTATGATTTTCCCTGCTGTATTCCTTGCAGCAGGCTCAGAATAACACTTGTTAGACTTGTGTAACATTGGTTCATTGCTAGCAAGTCTCAAGCTTATAGAAATTTTACAATCCTGTAGTATCTACCTGGGCATTTCACCTTTGTCTGGCTCCAGTCAGTACTCTAGTGTCACTGTTTTCTGCTTCTTTGGACAAGGTTTCAAGAGTATTTCTGTTCTAATCCTCTTGCATTTCAAATGATTTTGCATTTCCTCTCATAAACAATGTCCAGGGTTGAACCCTGGCCCTAGTCAGTGCCTTTTTGGTTTTGTGACTAAGCGTTGGAAGGTCTAGATTTGGGGACACTGCTGGCAGAAAGCCTTCCATTGAAGGAGAATAATACTCATAGCAGCAGTGAAAATCAGAATTACCTGAAGAAAGAAATGTGGTTTTACAACAAAGGGAGTTGGGAGACTCCTTATCCCTACACGGAGTATTATTTGCAGGGACGCCATACAAGGTCTCACTGTCTTTCGGCCCACACAGGGAACCTAGTTCCTGGCTTAGACAGGCACTATGGGTCTTGCACCTACCAACCCATTTAATGTAGTGTTAGCACGTACTCAGGAGGCTGGTTGTGTCATGTTGGCTTTCCACAGTGCTGTCCCCAGGGTCAAAGTGCGTAGCTTTTGAGACAGTTCTCTGAGACAAGTACACACGGTCATTGCTGTAGTCCTCACTAGTAAGTAATTTACAAAGCCTCCTTTTTACTCTTCAGTTCTGAAGAGCGGGTGGTAAAAGTTGACTTCCTCTGATAGAAATCCAGAAGGAAAGCAGCTGACAGCCAGACTCCTTGGGGAAAATTCATCATATTCCCAAAGAACCCTGCCTGTCTCCATGCAACTCAGTCTGTGCTTCCCGTGCTAACAATATATATAATTCAAGCACCCAAGATTCCTGTGTTAGCAGCAAGAAAGCCTTATGGTAATTCCACTCTTGTAGGCAACTTTGTGAAAGATTCATTGTGCATGAGATTGCAAATAAGGAAATCTGCATTTGAATGGCAAGTGTCTCCCCCGTGGTAAGTTTGCAAAGTCCCATTGGATTTTAGTAAGGCTGTATCAGTTTTGTGCTCACTAAGGAACCGATTGCTTCAGTTTGTTTAGTATATTTCCTAGCCTAGATAAAGCTGAACATAAAAAACCACCCCTTGTATGTCAGCTTAATTAGAAGTGAGTAATTTAATGAACACAGTGTAATTAATGTCTATTATGCCATGCAAAGATCTTATTTCAACAGGCTGGATAGATTTTTCTTTCTGCTGTAACTGTAGCAGCCTGATTGCATTTGATCAATGTAATAAAAGGTATAGTTGCATTATATTGTTTGCAGGCCTTCATTGGAAATCTTAATTGCCTATTTACTAGTGCCCAATGCATTGGGCATGGACATCCTTAACCACAGTGTTCAGCAGAGCGTCTCAGTGGAGGTTTACACGATGTTCTAGTCTGGGACTATTTCTCCATTAAGTTCTGAATTCAGCTGATTCTTTGAAGAAATAGAAATAATAGAAGGAACAGTAAGTACAGAGATCTTGCAGTGTATTAAGTCCATTCAGCCTTCCCTGTGGAAGAGAAAAGAAAGGATTTAGTTTAGAAACAATGTTAAATTGTGACCTTCATTTCAGAATAACTAATTTTCGTCAATGTCAAATATAAGCAAAACCACAAGGGGGTGACTTCAAATTCCTGTTGGGCTTAAAAGGCATCTTGAATGAACAACCCACAATTATGGGAATCGTGGAGGTAGGAGCAAGGATTTCTGTTTTGAACCCTGAATTATACATTTCTTTCTAAATATGAGAGTAATGCTATAGTTCAAACTCAATGCTCAGAATGATTAAGCTAGAGTAAAGAAGGAGCAGCTGTTTTCAAGACAAGGAAATTCCATTGACATAAAAATAGTAAAAACAAGGAAAGAATCAGGTCTTGCTGTCTCCCAATATTCTACCTCAATTCAGTGGATTCAGGTGCATTGCTGGCAGGATTGAAACATGAAATTAGAGTGGGATGAGGAACTCCTTATTTTCAGATGTAGAGAAAAAGAAAATTGTGTGACTCATGTAAATCATAAAACACCTCCAAAAGCCAGAAGACCACACAATGAAGAAATGAACTATATTAATGAATAATGTGCCTGAACAGATCAGAGTATAAAATGAATATATATCAAGGTCATAAATAATAAATAATAAAGTCACCACAGGTATTATCTTTTGAACCAAGTTGAAAAAAGAAAATATGTAGACATGCATACAAATGTAAATAATGTGGAAAAGCAAGTACCCCAGGTTGTATGTGCTAAGACAGCTCAGATTCAGATAGCCTAAATTTCACACTTGATTGTCTTAATTTTCAACAATTTGAAGCTGTCTTTTAGTATTTAAGGACAGCTAACTTACCAAACTTTGATAGGATGCTCTTGTAGGCATATTAGATACACCTGATTTAGGCTGTTTTGACATATTAGAAAACATTTATCCTTAATATGAATAAGAAGGACTTTGTGATTTTTTTTATGGCACATAATAACAGTCTCATAGTCATAGTTCTCCCTGTAGACAAAACAAAGGCCTCAAATCTTGAGAGCTTTATCAAAGGTTCTAGTGTTCTTGTTCTCATAATTATCTGAGGCTCTTTGCTTCCTTACAATTTTCTCAAAGTAGTGCAGAACCAGAATGGCTGCCAAAACCACCTCCAATGATTGTAATTTAATTATAAGCATAATCTTTGTGTAATAACCTATTTTACACTTAACATGTGTTTGCAACGCTAGTGAAATAGGCGGCTCTCCCCAGTGCACAAAAAAGACTGGCTCCAAATCTGATAAAAAAACTAGTGGTGAGGCATCTTCTTATCTCTACGTGAACATGACATCTATTCAATTCCATTTACCAATCTACTTTTTGCTAGAGCTAAGAGCAAAATCTATATTGACTACAATAGAATCAGATTTGGTCTTTTGAGTATGTAGGCTCTTACTATTATAAATTATGGCGGCATGCTGGAGAAAGGACTGGGAGTAGGACATCATAGAACTATGAGTCAAACCTGTTAAAGAATCTTATGAACAAAAGAGGAATCCACTAAAACATGTACATTCTTGTTTTATATAAGGCCGTAATTGCATTATGCCTTTCTCCAATTAAGTCAGTTGAGTTTTGATACTCAACTTATTTTATATCTTTATTTTTCACCTAAATGCACATACTTAACGTCACAGCTATAGCTCACTGTGTAGCAGAGATCCCATCAGAATTGAAATCTCAGTGCCAGTCACCTGCTTCATTTATTTCTTGCTGTGAGCCTAATGAGAAAACAGCCAGAGCTACCCTGAGAAACTGAAAGGAGCAATATCACTTTTCCAGAGATACCAGGAAATTCAAACTGTTCTGAACATGGGAGCCAGTAAGAGCAGCTGAACTATCAAGAAATATCATTGTGAAATAAATAATCATCTCATTCTCAGTGTGATGGGCATAGATTGTGAGTGTCAGAACCACGGGAAGAAAAAAAGGGGAATTGGGCAAAACCTTACCCAACGCCTGGTGAAATGAATTAAAGTTTATCTAATGGTTTCAATGGAAATTGCATCACAACACTTTTATTCCCACCTTCCCTTGTGAGCAAAATTCTCCCAGAATGCCCAAATAAAGTATACTCTCCAGGTTTCTTATTAACTTCTAAATGTGCACCAGAATTAGTATCAAAGAGGTAAGCGGTGCCATGGATGATCGTTTTGAGAAGAATACGTAGTATCAAACATCATCTTTGCGTAAGATGGGAGTTAAGAAAATAACAAGGTTTGGTTGAGGGAAGAGAGTGAGTCACCTGTTCTCATTGCTCAGTGAATCCCTTTGTACTGAAATTTCTTTGATCTGAAAAGTCAGCAGGAGCCATTACGGGAAGAGCTGGTTGAAAAATTGTTTTATGTTAAATAATCAAGTTGAAAAATGTTTACTTTACCAATAGCTTTTGTAGGGTGCTTGAACTTTGATAGAAATGTTGACCCTTGTTGATCAGAACTCAGCTCCTTTTGGTCAAACTCAAAATACTGCAAGATTTTAAAAAAGGCCTATATTCTTCTGGCAAATCCATTTTCTTACCATCACAGAAAATTAGGGATAAATTGCTGCGTGTTTATGACTAGCAATTTTTGGCATTTCAGATAATCTAGGATTGTTCAGAAGGTTTTATTCTGAAAAAAGCAAAGTTGCATGCTTTCTACAAATGCATTATTAAGAACTCTCCAATGTTTCCCCACATCTGCCAAAAACTGGGTCAAAACAGAACTCTCCGAATATTGCCAACCTTTAAAAAAAACCACCACATTCTGATCCCAATTTGGGGAAATTCAGAAAAAAATTAAAATCAGGATTTTCCATACTTTTGACTCTGTTAGAAGTACTGAGATATTGCCATTCTTTGACTTAGTTGCAGTTGGACTAGCTGATCTGGGTGGGTCCCTTCCATCTGAAAATTGTTCTATTCTGTTCCGTTCCATTCTGTTCCGCTCCGTTCCATTCTGTTCTATTCTGTTCTTATTGGTATAGCCAGGTATCGGTTTAACATGGAAGACACTAGACACTTGAGAGGCTGGTGGCAGCATGAGATGCCAAGACATCTATTGTAGTAGAACTGATTTCAGAGACTGTGGGAGAAAGCATTTCTCATTTCCTGACAGCGGCATTGTCTCCATGTCAGTAGTACTAAGCTTGAGCTTGATCAAAGGCCGTCATGCTGAATAATGTAAAAACACAAAGGACTTTCAGTCCTGCAGAAGAACATTAGCAATAAGAGCTAGGATCTGTCTGATTAGATAGCATGTGGAAGTTCAGTGATTACATTATTATTATTTTTAAAGAGTGTGCATGCCAAATTGCATAGCAAATATAAAAATCATTTAAATTTATTTTCCAGAAACATATTTTATAGCACCAGGCATAACAACTGGTTGTTCAACTACAGAGAGGAAGGGGTATACCTGAGCACGGGGATCCTCATGAAAACAACATCCATTCCGACATTTCTCCCAGGCAGAGCAAGCTGTGTGGTGACTGATCAGGTGTGTAATCTGAAAATGATTACGCTCTGTGGTTATAAGCCTGGGTGACCAAATAACTCTGTTGCTCCTCCCCTACTTGCAGCTTCATCTCAGCTAATAAAAAACATTGTTTTTTTCTTATTGTGCCCTAATCTTATGACTCAGTGACAACAGGCATTGAGCCAGGTTGGCTTCTTGCAACCCAGCTTCAAGATGTTGTTTGCCTGGTTGTTTCCACACTCATTTCCACTCTCCTTATGGTGGATACAGATGCAGGTGCATTCTGTTCTTGCTGTGTCAGTGACTGCATTCTGCAAACCCTTAGGTTTGGCACCATGGGTCCCTGTACACGTACCAAGATTCCTCTTCTCTACAGGACCAGAATGCAATTAACACATCTTTACAGAGACCAGAGGCTGCGTTGTGTAGATATGGACTACACTGTCTGGTTTCTAAGGAAAATTTGTATCTCTTGCCCTTGATAGGTTTAAGGGTTAGGAAATTGCACCAAGGTTGGGAAAGATAAATGCAAAACCTGGCCTTAATTATTTTGAGGCCATTTATCATCTCTTCTCTACATAGCTTTTTTGCCCTGCATGGGCTGCAGCTTCTAACACATTGTCTAAGATGATGTGGTACTGAGTGGCATTTGACCAGGTTAGAATGACCAAGCCACAGGGATGGATAAGGATTTTTACACTTGCATCACACAGGAGCAAAGGAAAAAACATTTTTATTTCACTTTCACACACTGTCGGATGTCAGGCTGTGCTTCATTTTAGGACATTCGGTGAGAGAATTGAGTGCAGAGTAATGGTGAAGGAGGAATAAAAACTGACTGTAGACACCAGGGTGTATGTTAGAGAGATGAGGAAGGGGATGAGAAGTTTCCTTTGTTTCCAGATGCATTTCGTGCAGCCTGTCCTAGGATTCAGCCCCAGCAGTTGTCCATGAAATCCCACCTGAAAGAGAACCAAGAAAGGATGGAGGACCCAGAAGATACGCTAAGATAGGCAGTGCCTCCACCTGCATATACATCCAAGCCTTAAAATCTTTTGTAGCAATAAGATTATTTCTCCCTATACCCGGGATCATTAGAGGTATTCTATTTCCTCCAGCAGCTTGCTTCCTTCAGCCACAACTTTGGCAGAGTATCATGGTGATCTGCTTCAAAAAAGAAGGGGGAAATTGAAGAAGACAGCAGTTGGTAAGCTCATCAATTAATAAAAGGGACGAACCAGAAAAAAATGGAGGTGAAGAGAGGGACTGCCTTTTCTTTGGGAACATCACAGCACTGAGAAATCCTAGGATATATCCAATGAATAAGTTTCTTTTTATGTCACCAGAGGCATCTGCTAGCGTTGCTTTATTGAATTATATTGTTGCTACTGCCATGTGCCTATTCCTTCAGCATCTGAAGAAAATGAAGAGGTTTTTGAGAAGTAGACAAGCCAAAGGCACACCTCAGATGGAAAACAAGTTTTCTCCTCCACCCTAAAAAGCAGGGTTTGCCATGCTTTTTACTATAACATATGCTCTCATTAGTGCCTACTTAGCCTAATTTGCAGAATACTAAACATGAAAGAATGATCAGAACAGCATACCAGACCTCTTTCTTGCTACACATCTCTATGCTTTTAGTTTTTTCCCCACAATCATTTTGGTAGAACTTGCCTGGGCAATCTGTTCCAGGGTCTTACCACCCTCTGAGTAAAGAATTTCTTCCTGATATCTAATCTAAATCTCTCCTCTTTCAGTTTGAAAGCATTACCCCTCGTCCTATCACTACACTCCCTGATAAAGAGTCCCTCCCCATCTCTCCTGTAGCCCTCTTTAGGGACTGGGAGAGGCTATAAGATCTTCCTGGAGCCTTCTCTTCTCCAAGCTGAATAACCCCAACTCTCTCAGCCTGTCCTCATAGGAGAGGTGTTCCAGTCCTCTGATGGTCCTCATGGTCCTTGCCTCCTTGCACATGGCAACACAGGCTTGCATTTCAAATTCACTGCTGAATATTTCTGTGCTCCTGCAATCCTACTCGGGGAAGGTTCCAGGGGGGGCACACTTCTCTCTACTGCCTGCTGATAGCTTTGCTTCTTCAGCCACATGCTGTGCAGTTGGGAGCCTTTTCCCCTGCACATTTAGCTGGGATGAGCACAGAAAACTAAGGCCCAGAAATTTGAGTTTGATCCCAGTTTTCTTCCATAGGTTCTCCCTACCTCCTTGCAAGCCACCACCTCACTGTGTGTCTATGCAGTGCTTAGAATGCTGTAGGTCCTCTGTCCCTGATGTCTCCAGAAAACATTCTGATAAACAGATACAAAAAGGGCTTGTCATTTCAAACCTTAGCGTCATCACAAACAATGGCTGTTTTTCAACTTTCCTGTCATCTTGCTGTAGATATATTGGGAGGAAAAACCCTGGATTTTCAAGCATTCATACTAAAAATCATTTCTTAAAGTAAAATAGCTCATTTATCCTGCGCCGGATAAAGCCATCTAGAAAACAATAGCAATCTGCCCTTTGAGGCATCTTGTATTTTTTGACAGCCTTAGCCCACAGGCTTTGATTAGATAAGGGCCTTAATATTGCATTACAGCAGAATTACCTATATTATGGCAGCTGCTCGTTGCAATTGTGTTGACATGACTAGCTTCTCGCGTGAATGTATTCTGGTCTTTCTAATCTCTTTAGCATCAGCAGCAGAACATTTTATTTGCAATTGATTTTTAAATTTAGGAGTAATTGAAGTTTAAGCGCAGTTACCTTCTTGCAACAGGGACAGGTTGATACTGTTTAAATCCTAATTATGCACTGATTAAAAGTGATTGCATTGCCAAAGTGAGCAAGGGCTACAATTTGTTTCATTCTTAAAGGCTCAGCTTAGAGAATTAATTGTGTTTCCAGGAAAACAGATCAACATAAAGAGGAAGCAATTAAGAGTTCATTGTTGAATCATAAATTTCCTAGCAATTTTTGGAAGGTAGACAAGGTAGACTTAACTTTGAAAGCAGATCTTGTTGACAACAAGGATTAGCTGTTTAATAGTTTTGGTATTTGATGATACAAGCTTTACCTACCATCAGTCGTACTCAGTTTGTTAAACATGTAAGACAGAAATGGGCTTATTTTCATTTCATCCAGTCTTGTACTGATCTGGTGTTTGCTTTGTTTCCAAATTTAATAATGAAATGACAGCCTGCAAATTGTTCTCATATAATAAGTAGGATAAACAAAACCAGTCACACTTTTCCAGGAGTCATTTCATAAACATCATAAAAAATAAGAAAGCACAAGAGGGAAACCAGAGCAGCAAAAAACACTTGTACAATAGTGACAGGGTGGAACCTGGAGTCTAAACAGGTTAGAGCTGGGAGTTCTGGATCTGAGCTTTGTGACTGTCACAGGCAATGTCTGAGCCAGGTCTGAATGATCCCAGGTTTTGGGAAACACTTAGTCCAGACCTGTGTCTGTACAGTATTACCTTTATTATTTATTTTTACACAGGATATGTCTGTATAGTGGGCTCTTCTGTTGCATTTGATCTCTCATTGATGAAATAACATGATTCACAATGAAGTGTTCAGGCAGTATATGCCAGCATCACAGTGGAAGTTGAAAAGGGTTTTTTTGTCCTAATTGGAGGGTTTTCTTTCCTCTCTCTTTTTCTATAGAAAACAGTGGTTTCCTTAATTCCTACCAGCCTGTTATTAGCAGGAGAAATTGCAATAATGAACAATGGAAATGGCAAACAGAAGTTGCCACTGTGCTTTTATGACTGTATGAGCCATTTGGTGCAATACATACAAAGCGGCTAAAACAAGCAGGTACAAAGTGAATAAGGGATGTTTCCAGAGAGACAGAGGGTTATGACAGAGAAAACTGACAGAGTGGGTGGAAGCAAGGAAAACAATGTTCATTCTAGAGCAGTAGAGGTGCCTGAAATGGCAAGTGCAACTTTTCATTGCTTTGACTTTCTCAGTGGGATTTTTTGGCATGCATTATTTGGACAAAACGGCAGCTAAATACTATGGCAGCCTAACCAAAGCTTGGGTATTTTTAATTCTGGTAATCCTCTATCACTTCTGAGCTGAGTAACTCCTGGTCTGTAACCCATGAAATCTAAGTGGTGATGTGCTTGCTGTCTGAAGGAGTGTCCCTTGAAGTATACCTACTGCTTAAACTGGGTTCATTTTGGCAAGTACATTGGAAGGGCTGAGATTTATCTTCAAGAATCATGAATTAAATAATTTTGCCTCTTTGTACTCAGCTCCTGTTGACTTTATAGCTTGCAGTGACATGTCCTGGGCACACAAGAACACGAGGACATCATGATCGGTATTGTCACTCTGAAGATTAGATTGTGCAATATTCACCAGAGACAACTGAAAAGTTATTGAAGGCACCTCTTGGCCCTTAATTTTCTTTTTGATGGATGAATGGAATCTGCTGGAATAGGGGAGTATTGTCTATGGCACCGACTCAACTCACTGCGGTTTCAGACAAGTGCTTCGCATCACTGCTAGGTCCTAATTGCTAATGCTGGTCTCTCAGGACACATAGAGCTCCAGGAAGGGCACACTCACAGTTCATTCACAGGTTCCTCCTTTTAGGATACTAAGATTTGATGTTTTCCAATCTGTAGAACAAATTGTCACTGGAGACCACTAAGCTACAGGAACTGCATGAATCCTGCAATCTTCATCGTATCACTTTACAAAATGATAGATATAATCTGCTCACTCAGTCCTTTCCCTTTTTTGTGACTGCAGAGAAAGACACTGGTTCATGCCAATTGTGAAGATTAAGATTGTTTTCAGCCCAGTTTCTTATGAAAGCAAGGCTCACCCATTACTCGGCATGTCACCTAATGACTCTCGATCTCTTTTAGCCAATGTCTCCCCAGCGTAGCAGAGGACCTGAGTTCCCAAAACGATTTAGTTCCTGCACACTTTTGCCAGTTCAGTCAAAAACAGTAGCCCAAATTGGTACAATTTTTTCTGCTATAAGGATGAAAACTGGAAAAACAGCAGAAGAAATTTACAATTGCATACGGACACAGTAGAAAATCTAAGTTTTCCTGAGAATACAGGCTGAGAGAGTTGAGTTTTTTCATCCTGGGGAATAGAAGGCTCTGGGGAGACCTTATTGTAGCCTGCCAGTACCTAAAGGGGGACTACAGGAAAGATGGGGAGGGACTATTGATTAGGGCCTGTTGTGATAGGACAAGGGGTAATGGCTTTAAACTAAAAGAAGCAAGATTCAGACTAGATATAAGGAAGCAATTTTTTACAATGAGAGTTGTGAAACACTGGAATAAGTTGCCCAGAGAAGTGGTAGATGCCCCGTCCCTGGAAACATTCAGTCAAGTTGGACAAGGCTCTGAGCAACCTGATCTAGTTGAGGATGTCACTGCTCATTGCAGGAGACGTTGGACTAGATGACCCTTAAAGGTACCTTCTAACCCAAACTATTCTATGATTCTATAATCCATTCACTGGGAGGTGCACATCCATAACAGCGCAGGCATACAGAAACCTGTATTCTTTTTACCCTATACTTGCTAACTAGTAGTGAAATCAAACTTTCAAGTCAAAAGAAAAATACTTGATTATGGACTAAGGAAAGGCTTGACCATAGTAATAATGTGAAAAGCAGTCATTAAAAAGTGAGTAGCTTCAACTGAAGGGTTAAATTTACTGGGGTGAATGCATAGCAATTCCACTGAAATTAAATACTGGTCCACAAACTGAACAGTTAAATAGCACTTACAGCTTCAAATAGTCCTTCAAGAGGCCACTGTCATTTTGGGGGACTCTCCTGAAGTCAGTGGATTGTCTCAAGACATATACCGGTGATATTGGAATGAAACCGTCCATAATTCTGAATTCTGGTCATGAGTTTAGGTAACAATTTCTTTCTCCTTAGTGACTTTCTATTGTGGTTGAAACATAAATGACTTCAATGGCTCTACTCAATACTTGTTTACTGTCTCTAGTAGAATATTTTTTCCCAAACCTTTCTTGAATCATAATGATCACCTAGGGAGCTCTGAATGCTGTCCATGCTGGGCATTGGCTCAGGATATTACCAAAAAAAATTGATTTTGCCATAATTCTTTTTATGTGCAGTGGTTTCTCAATTACATGATTTACAGGAACTTTCAGGCTCAATTGCTGCATTTGAGAAGATACAGAAAAAGAGCAGGTCTAACACAGGGTGGCGTGTAAGCCTGAATTTCTTTAGGAAATGCACTTTCAAAACTCACTGAAATAAGTAGACTTTTTTTTTTGCATTGTCTTCAATGGGATTTGTGTTGGGCTTAGAGGGTGTTTACAGATCAGAGAGTATTAAATTAGAATCATGGAAGTGTTAATGTGTAATATATGCATTATAATAGAATCGTGGTTAGAAATCAATATTGGAGGTTTGTCTCATGAAGAAATAATAGAAATTTGCTACTCCTGGGATTTAATGCAGAGTGAATATGAAGAAAAGCCAGAGCTAATGTTTTTCTGTGCTCCAAGAATTAAGAGGATTCTAAGACTAATCAAAACCTTTCACATACTTTTTTTTTCCCATGTTGTAAATGGATCAAAAGTTTGAAAATGTAACTCTGAGATTATTATGTTTGCATGAATATTTTACAATGTATAAACAAGACCTTTAGTTTGCAAGCAACTTCTGTGTGGAAAAAAATCAATTTCCCATGAAGAATTCACAGGAAGAGCTGTATGTTCAAAATGTACTTTCCATTTATTTCACCTCAGAAGGTCATCTGACCAACTTCCTTTTCAAGAAGGGTAACTGAAAACATATGCTTGGTTATTCAATATTTTTTTTAACTTCTTGAATTTCACTAATAAGGAGATAAGCTTGACTCAACATAACCTAAGGATGGATATGACTTGATACAGCTGTGAAACTTTCCACAGCTTCAGAGCTAACAGAAAATAACAATAGAGCTGTTTCCCTCATCTGTTTCTGTATTAGCTTTTTCCTCTGGCTTGTACCTAGAATATTATGAAGCATCCAGCAGACATGGCTAAATCTATTAAAGAAAATGGTCTGAGGTCATGTTACAGCCCAATATCGCTTTGCGATGAAGCAGTTTCTCCTTACAGTCAGTTACGGGCACTGACCCGGTTTCCAGTGGAGGGGCTCAGCATGGGGCACTTTTGCAATCTTCCTTCTTATTCAATAGATATGGTTTCTGTTTGGAGAATCTGTTTCTTGTTAAAGTGTTTGGGTAACCAAGTGTAGCCTCCTTGAATATTGCCACTCACCCACCAAATGTTTGCAGAACACTTGTGGGCTTCCCAAGACATTCCTGAATTGATGGTGGTCTCCTATGATTTCCAAGAAAATCCACACAACCATAAAAAGTCACATACCTTGAACTTGCAAAGAAAGCGTTCACCAACAGTTTTGAAATGTGAATATACATTGCCAAGCTGCTTTGAAAATAAGGCCAAAACCAGCATTTTATTTTGACTTAACAATATTAGAGGGGTCTCTACTGAGCCTGTTCAAATCTTTTGTATTATCGGATTTCATATGGGATGGAGTGAGAAAAACAAGCTCCTGTTCTACATTTTTACAGAATGTGGGGGTCTTTTGTACAGTTGAACCTAAAGGCAGGGTTTGTCTCAGATGTTTAACTGTGAAATCTCTATCTCCTCCCGTAGATTTTTCCTATCACTGTACAATCCAGCTGAGCAGACTGTATTAACCATTTATTTTTCTCTTTTGAACTAGTTGTGCACTTAACCAATGTTTTGCTTCTTTCAGTCTTATCTACCTGTTGCTTTTGCTCAAAAAAAAATTCTGGAATCCAGTCAAAAGGTTGCTTTGGAATGGTTATATCTGATACAGACTGTGTTTCTGCTACAACTGAGCTTGATCCCAAATACTGCAGGTGGAATTAATCCCAAATCAATCCACTGCTTCAGCTGGGGCAACCAGCAACAGCTGTACAGAATTCAAACTAACATAGAAGTCTTCTATATTAGTGGCTGTGATTCAGCCATTCAAGTTTAGGTGCAATGCAGTGATCAGTAGAGACTATCTGGGGAAATAATTTCTTATAGATGAGCAGTCTGGGCAGCAATTGTTATCGCTGGTTCAGCAAGCAAAGGTAAGTGCTATGAAAACTCTCTGTAACTGACTATGAAATTAATTGTTTAATGGAAACTTTTCTCAGAGCTTTCAATGCTACACCTTATGTTCTTGAAATGATCTGATCCTGTGTTTTTTGAATTACAATGATACCAATGCTACAACCTAAAGAAGCCTATGGGTGGTTCTTTGTAGGTACTGTGTACTCTTAACCAGCTGCAGAGAGTAGTTGGCTTGAGATTAGTTGCCTGAAAATAAAACTATGAGTTTAAAGACTGCACCAGGTAATGTATACTGTTTATTGCAAACAAGTGACTCAATCAATGTCTTGGGGACCATCTTCATTTCAGTCTTTCCTAACAAAAGCCTAGACTTGGAAGTCTTGCTATTCTTTAATGCTGGGGTTTGTGTCCATAGTCATCCATTTTAAAGCTTTCTTTCCGAAGTCAGCACAAATTGTTCCATAGCTCTTGATTTCCATACATTCCTGACTATTGGCATAAATTTAGAAAGAAGAAATCACAGGACAGTGTTTTCTTAGCAGAACAGAGCTTGGGAAAGGAAGCATAAACAGCTACTCACTTGCTAAATCTAGCAGAAAATATAGTGAAGAATTCCAGCCATAAAATCTTGTAATTAAAACCTTGGCAAGTTGTTGGAGATTTTTTTTATTATTATTTTATTTTCCAATCATTTTAGCAATGCAAGAAGCAGAACATTTTACTGATAAAAACTACTTAATAATACAAATCTCATAGGACACATTATTTTTAGGCCAGTTTTTATTACTATAATCTATTAAAAAAGAAACTCAAATATTAAATTAATACAGGAATATAAACATATAATTTTGTTTCAAACCATTTGTGAAGAACGGTTAAGCTTAGGAATAACAGTGATTCTGGGCTTTAGCCTCAACTTCTGGCATCAACCTTTGGAATGAAGGTTCAGTTGAAGTAAACAGTCCTTTAATGCTTATATCCGTGTATGACTTACAGAGCAAATCAAAACAATGAGTGTATGAAATGAAATTGCTATCTAGACAAGATCCACCACAGAAAAAATATTGGGCCCTTTATTGCTGTTGTTATGTATCTAATCTAAGGATGATAGCATGTTAATTACTGTGCAAACTTATTAAACACTAATCACTCCCTCTTCCAGCTCTTATCCTTCAAAAGGACAGGTCAAAACCAGAAAGAGGTAAAGGGAAATTAACTACAGAAACATGAAGACAGGAAATAAATCAGCTGCTAAGCTGGGTGTGGATTTTGGTCCTCTAACTCCTTCCTATTCGCTTTTTCATCCTGTTTTGTGACTTCATGTAAGGTTTAATTGCTGGATACAGTTATATGAAAAAGCCTGGTTTTCCATGTTACTTTTAGGAATGTCTACATGTTATCCCTGCTGTGTCCAAGATTGTACATTCCCTATAACAGGCTATATGTGCTTCTCTGCTGTTTGGATGCATGGGGAGAGAGAAAAGCATACTCTTTCTAGCTTAAATCATTCTTTCAGCCCATGGTAGATCTTCAAGGATAATTACCTCCTCTTAGGTCTGTGGCATGGGCTTACCTATGAAAAATCTCTTCACGAAGCCTCAGGCTCTTGGCTGATGGACAATGTGGGAAGTTGAAGACGGGTTATTTTTTAAAAATTAAGTCACTTTACTGATTAGGTTTGGCTTTTCCTGCTTGGTCTGATTTGAAAAGACAATGTAGATGCCACTGATCTTGGAAATTATAAGGAAGGTAAATCCTGCAGTACAATGGGAACAAGAAAAATGTGAGTGAATCATCAGTTTCTAGAACAAAATAGTCTACAACATGTTCAATTGTGCTTTGAGGCTGCTACACAAGACAAAGTGACAGTGAGTCCCAGGGGTGGCATCAGGGGAACACATAAACAAACCAAATGTTCTTATTTCAAAGAGGCATTCCAGCCAAATTAAGCCTTTGAGCAGGGTCAGCTAAAGACATAGAAAGTGGTCTCCTTTGTGAAAGAAACAGGATTTCTGTCTTCTGTCTTTATTTTTAATTTGTTATTGAAGTTGTCACATAAAGTACTTGAAATTCATGAGAAGGCCATGATATTGTGTTATGTGAATCCATGGTCTCTTACTTTATGGCTGTTCTTATGTTTTCGTCTCAGCTGTGAAACGCTGAAGGCTGCTGTAGCTTGTGTGGTGAAGATTCTGGGTTTGTTCATCCCTAGAAAGGCATCCAGACTGGAGCAAATCCGTGTGTTCAGTCAGCTCAGTAAAGGGCACTCCATGGTGGTGATTCCTCTTCTCAAATAGCCAGTCTCAGGGACGCGTAGTTTGCAATGTTGTTTTGGCGGATATAGCTGGCTGTAACAAAGCACTTTGGGAACCTGAGATGGGTGAGGTGGTATTTTCTGTTTCTTAAAATAAGAGCAGCGGCAGTTTCATTCTTTTGTTCTTCAAAATCACTTTGAAGAAAGATTTATTGTTGAGCAATCTAGGCTGGGAGGGGGAAATGGTATGTAACACTAACAAATTACTAAAAAAAGAAAAGAAAAAAAAAAACAAACAACAAACAACCCCAAACCAAAAGAAACCCACTGAAAAAGTCTTTCCACAGAACTTTTAAACAGTTCCAAAGTGGAGGGTTTTCCTTTTTTTTTTTTCCTTACCCCCTGCCCTTCCCCACCCCTGGTGAAATATTTAGGTAACAGTAACCTTCCCACAGAGTAGGTAAATTTACTAAATTTTTTAGTAAACAGCATTTTAGTACATAGCATTAAAAAAGATACATTAACATGTGAACTTACAGAACTTTTGATCTGTGAATATGCTATTCCCCATCATGAAAAGGGATGATTCACCTGTGAAAGTAGAAGCTATGCTATAAATTTACTCTGCTATATCCTGCAAAGACTGTTATTCATGTTATCCGACCTGTCTTAGTTCACAAATCTGTGATTTGTGTTATATGAAAAGTGATCGCAGTAACTGTGAGTTCCTATCTAGTTAGTGAAAAGATAGAATTCTTTCCTTTAGTGCTGAGGTGAGCATCAATTGCTATTATTTGTTACTATTTGTGAAATGAGCTAACTCTGGACATCAACGGACAAATGCCCTTCCCACCAAAAGTCACTATTTAAATGAGTCCTTTTGGTGGGAATATATGCAAAGGGATCAGTGATTAATTTCACGGGAATGCCTCTGTACTATTCTAAGTTTTCCCTCCATATGGGGCATTCTGAGTTGATTGACCTACTTGAATCCTAAAGACCTTTTACACAGCTAAAGACTCACAGTGGAGCCAGTCAATTGACACAAAAGTTCAAGAGATGCCGTTAGAGCTGGAATTGGTTAGGAATGTCTTGATGTGCTGGAGTTTTTGTAGGCAAATGGGGTTTTTTACAACTTGACCTTATATAAAAATTCTCACTGAAACAGAAGAGATGTGTCACAGAAAGAAAATAACCTCAGGATTAGAGTATTTGCTTAAGAAAAGGAATTGCAAATCCAGATCAAGAATATGAACTTCTGTTTTCTACACTCTGGAAAAGTATTGTCATTGCAGCTAAGTTATCAACATCAAGTTTTGCCTGTTTTTTCTTGTTGAAATATTGCATTTATAAATCATAATGAATAATGAACTTGAGAAAGCTTTCCCTCAGGTGATAGTTTTAATATTCAGCCTGCATATCATTCTCCTGCTGGCCTACTTTGTCTTGTCAAAAACCATTTCTAATTGTTTCAATTTCATCCTATCATAGTCTTGGAAGGGGGAAAAAAAACCCCAACCACTCATAGCTTATTACCTGGAAGTGTTTCACTGTCATAACCCCTAGTACTACACAACATTTGAAAAGAAAATATATCAGTGCAAAAAGGAAACATAGATGGAGCAATTCAATGTATTGCTTTTTATAGTTTGTCATTTATTATAGGAAATGTTATTATGACTCCAGGCATCTCAGTGACAACAGTCAGTGATAAGAAGTCACCTGAAAGATGAATGAGGAATATTATTTAGGTCAGGGAGAGAACAAAGCTTAGGACCTAATTCAGCTCAACTCCTTCATTTAGAAAGAGGTTGCACCTGTTTGTCTGACCTCTGGGTCTGAAGGGAGGATGGAAACAAGTGGGCACCTCCAAATGTTCATTTAAATTTTTACTAGCTTGAGATAAAATGTAATGCTATCTAGAAATCTCCATTTATCTCTGATTGCAGCAGTATAGTTTTCTCTAAAGCAATTTCTATTAAACACATTAAATCTGGCTGTGATGTTTAATGGTATGGCTTTACAACTCACTTTCAGTGTTTTGAGGAGCACCATGTGAATCTCTCAGTTGAAACAAAGTCTGTTTACCAAGAAATAGCTGCAACTTTTACTGTTGCTAGAGTTTGTGTTAAGGAAAACTATAAATCATCTAGTGAACACTATTAATTAGACTATTTATGCTTGAGCCCTGTCTTGAGCTTAATTTTTGTCTTGACCAACTCATCTGGGAGATTGTAGTGCAGAATGGATCCAAGGAGATATAAATCCACTACCCCTCCAATACTAAAGGTGAGATTTCTTGACTCCAACCAATCCTTTTCAGAACTAGCTTCCTGAACTTTTACAGAATCTGTTTATGTTTGTACAGCTGCATCCTGCTGAAGGTAACTTTGAAATGACCTTCTTTCTTTTGCCTTGGGGTAGATGAAGCTAAACCTGTTGTTTGTGTTTTTCATCATATAGCCAGAGTAAGTACATCCTGTCATGTGATGATAATCCAGTCTTTCCAAGACCTCAGCCAACTTCGTTCTATCTGAACGCATTGAACATCCAAAGTAGAGGGCAAACATCCTTCTTTGGCTCCAAACATCTGTAGGTGCAGCAATCGGAATGTTTTTCTATTGCAGACATAGAGCAGAATCTCTGATTCAAAGCCTTGCTCTCGTACTTAAAACTTAGCTTGGATGCTCTTGTAGTAGAGTGATGGTGAGATGGAAAGAGGGAAAATCAGAGATTGAGGAGCAAGCCTTGCATCACTGAGAAGCTGAAGTGGAGGGTTCCCTAATAATTGTTTTACTTTTTAAAATAGCACCTTAAAGTAGATTGAATGAACATATTGTGTAAACAAAGAGTAGGGCTCCTGTGATTTAATTATTGGCAATGTAATGCTGGGGTGTCTATTCTAAAGCTGCAACACTAGAAGTCCTGTGACTACAGCCTTTCTTTCCTAGAAAAAAAACCACCAAGTTCCCAGCCCCTTGCATCTGCAGTGAAAAGCTGAAAGATGCTTCAAATGTCAAAAACCAGATATTCTGAAACTTGTATTAGTAGTGTTAGCTACAGTGAAGGAAAGAATGCCTTTGCCTTGGAGCATTTTAGTCAGAATATTAAAGATAAATAAAAGAAAAATCACTGACCCAGTTTTCCTGATGAGGAAAAATAAAACAATGAGATTAAGTTACTTGCTGGAATTCTCAAGGAAATCCTGCGTCAGTGCAGTGAGCAGAGACTCTCTCCTTGAAGCTGGACAAGTTTCTTGACTGCAAGGTTCCCTTGAGAGGTCATTGGGTCATTGAGAGCAAGTACCTAGCAGAGACAGCCCCAGTACCCTACTGCTCTAGCAGCCACGTGTTTTTGCTCTTTCACCCCTGGCTGGAGAGTCTTTATCTGCTTTTGTAACTCCCATTGCAGAGCTGATGGCTCATGTTGGAGGGAAGAGGTGACTAGGACTTCTGAAAAGTTTCTTTTTAACAAGAGAATTATAATGGAAGAAGTTAGGGAAAATTTGAGGAAAACAAGCTGCCCAAGCATTCTTCAACCAATAAGCCTGAGAAGTCTCAGAAATTCTTTTTATAATTGGATACAGATTTTCAAGTACTGGTCATGGCTAGATTGTTAGAGCAGGACTTTCTCAGCTGCTTTGTCTGCATCCCTTTCTTTCTCTGCCTCCTGCCCATTTCTCCCTTGAGTAATTTACCACTTTCCATCCCCATTTCTGTGTTTTTTAACTACTCTTCAATAACACAAAGTAAATGAATCCTCATTGGGAACTTATTTTCTGTTTCTTTGTGCCCAAATTGAGACTGTCCCACAAAATATTACTTAAAACTTTATAGTCTGGAAAAAAGCACCTTTATTTTCTTATTTATATTTTCTATGATACACATAGAAATAACTTCTTGCTTGCTGCATTTACTAGTAGCTCTGAGTGGGAAGAACATTCAGCTAGCTTTTTCTGAGAGATGAGAATGTGTTGGTTATGATAAAATTGAGAAACTTTTGCATTTTTTTTTTTCTCTCGAGTGTTTTCTGATTTTTCCTGGAGCAAAGGGCAAATGTCTACATCTTGGCACAAAGGGAATTTCAATGAAACTGTTCACCTGCTCCAAGCATTTTTTTTGTTATTACTTTTTAATATTTACCCTTTAGCATGCCTCCTTTTGTACTTTGACATTTAGCTTTAATCTGTGTGTAGCCATAAACATCATTTCTATGATCTGATTGGAGTTTGTCCTAGTACCCTTGAAGGAGCTTGCAGAGGTGAAGTACGTCAGAAGAACATGGCAACAATGTCATTTAAGAAAAGATTGTAAAAATCAAACACAATCACAAGTATTTTATTTTCCATTTCAAATATTAAGATCTAATCCACAATTCCCTACATACAAAGCCAAGAGAGATTTAAACTAGAAAAAAAGTCAATTAATAAAAAATATATTTTTCATTGTCGTTAGGCAGGAAGAGATCTATGTAGCAAGCTGTAAATGTCAAGAGACCATTGGGCTTTTCATTTCCAGGAGGGTTGTGCTGAACTCAAGAGACATTTGAATTTCATTCTGATCCTCTCTAGGAGACAAAATCAGAAAAGTAGGACTAGAATTGATCTCAAGAGCCCATCTAGTTAAAGTCTCCTTCACAGAATTATGGAAAGATTGGAAAGGACTTCAGGGATCATCCGGTTCTACCTTTCTTGGCAAAAGCACAGTCTAGACAAGATGGCCTAGCACCCTGTCCAGCTGTGTCTTAAAAGTGTCCAATGACGGGGAATCTGCCACTTCCCTGGGGAGACTACTCCAGTGGTTAATTGTTCTCATTGTGAAAATCTTTCCTCTTGTGTCCAGTTGGAATCTCCCCAGAAGTACCTTCTTGTCAAACAGATTAAGTTGTGCCTGTTGCAATGCTAATTAATGCTGATCTAGGTTGTTCTGAAGGATTCCAAGGTTGACAGCTTCACTATGGACTTAGAAAAGAAATAACTCCTTTCCTTTTTGTTACCATCTATTGAGTACTTGGAGATCAGAATTATGTTCCTTAAGCTTCCTTTTGTTCTCCCTTTTCATCCAACTACTCTGCATGAGTAAACTGCTGAAATATGGGGGGTTCAGATATCACTTCTAAGTGCTCCTCTGTGGACCTGGCTGAGGATTTTATCTTAAAACAGACTTGTAGGAGCTTTTGCTTTTTTGTTGTTAATGGGTACAAACCATATTTCAGAACTTGTCTTGAATTTTTACCACTAAATAGGTGAGTTACTCATGTCTACTTAATCCTAGAGTGTTTATTTTTTGCTCCATTTTATTTAATTTTGTATATAGACTGTAAGGCCAGAAGGACTCTGGTGACCAATTAGCATAACAGTCCCTAGATAACATGTTTCTCAGAACTTCTGTCAGTAAATCTTTCAGTGGGAAAATTATTCTTCTCTTATGTAAGTTACTTATCAAGTCCAATAAAATGTGCTTGAACTTTATTTTTGCAAGTGAGGGGAAAGAAAAAAGGATAAATTGACATAACAGTCACTAGCCCCCATATAAGTTTCTATTTTAAAGATTTTATATTTGTTTTTGCACTAATGGGTTCAAGTTCTGCCCAGAATCGCAACAAAACTGATTGAAGTGTTTTGCTGGCAAAATCAGTGGGTCCTAGAAATCCTAACAGGAGTTTTAAGATTTTCATCTTGGTTAGAAAACAAACCATATTGCATTGAATGTGTCTAGATATGGCTTAATAAATTATAATCAACTTCAGCTTTTAATCTGAACTGGGAAATACGACACTGAAACATATTTTTGTTTAATAACTGCTTAGGTTATGTGTACCCTCAGGTGAATATAAACAGTTCTACCACTTGCTGTAGGATTTCTTGAATGCTGGCATTTAAATGGATTTAAAGGACTTAAGCACTTTACTTAGTTCTCAGTTATTCTATGTACTGGGAGACTTTAATCTTCCCTTTGAACCACTATTCTCCTCTGAGATTTAGTCTGTATTCCTCACAGAAAGCCCTCACTGAAACCAGTAGTGAAACTTCAGGGATTTCGTGAAAACTCTGAGTTGTCTTTTGGTGCTAATCTTTGTGGGATAGGACTTTTTGTTTTGATTAATTTGTTACTTTGCTTTCTCATAGGTATCTTTTGGGGGAAGGTGAGAGGGGGTACGCTAGGGGCTAGGGTCAAAGGAATGCTTTTTGGAGAAGAAAGTTATGCCACGTTTCCGAATAATGGCCAAACACCACATTCAGATATCGTGTCAAAGAACTTTCCCTCAAAATCTCATATGCTTTGTCCCAGGCAGTGGGACATTTCACAGAAGGATGGCAATCATGTTGGGGGGGGAGGGGTGTATACATATATACACAGTTCATGCATCAGTCTCCTACATAATTTTAAATTAAGGAAGCCAAGGTCTGCAGGAGAGCTTTCAGCAGAACTGATACACCCCTCACAGCCAAAGCGTGACGACAACAGACAAGCCCTGTTGTACAGCTGCACCAGCCTTTCTGATAATCAAGAAATGGATTAGAGAAACCCTACTACCCAGATAATTTTCTGGAGGGTTCCCTCCTGCAGAGATCAACTATGTACTGCCTCAGGAGAGAGAGAAAAGATGTACTGTTGAACTGATAAATGCTTTTGTCATACTTAATTGGGATTTTCATTTAGCCCCTTCCATTTCCCCTGCAGAGGTTAATCACCAATGCACACACAAAAAAGGCCTAAAATGTGATCTGAGCAGAAAATGCAAAATATCTTGAAATTACAGCAGTTAAAGAGCAGTCTGATTTATCATCTACATTGTCTCCATAGTGCTTGAAGGACTCTGCTTTAAAATTACGTTAAAACAAAGCCAGCCAGAGAGCTGCTTTATTCAAACTGTATAATTAAGGCTCTATTCAGGATTTGGCTTGAGTTTTGTTGTTTATTTCTTTGTTCCTTGATCTTTCAAATCCACTTGTTCATTGAAGAGTATTTCCTGCACTGCTGGACAGTTTCTGCTGCACCACACTACACACCATTAAGAAAACCTATTTCTTTCCCACCAGAATGGGAAGAATTTGAAGACTTCAAGATTAAGGTTTTCTATTTGTTGTATTTTTAATAGATGTCAAGGCTATGTGATATCTGCGTTATTTTCCCCCTTACTATTGTTATCTGATATGTCACTTGTATACTGAGCAGAGATTTCTAGTTCAGATGGTAGCCAGGCCACTGGATATCTAACAATATAAGAGTATGATGAATGTTGGGTCATAGTAAACATCTGTCACCATACGCTCTTTTTCCCCAGCATGATCAGATCCAGACTCAACAGTCCTGCATAGTAATTTTTATTCTAATCATATCTGAAGTAACCTATTTAGTCTGCAACTTTTCTTTAAGCCTAGATCATGAAATACACTTCTCCGCTAGCAGCACCATGTGGTGAATATGTCCGTCTCTCTGTATGTCCCAAAAGATATCCATCTGCCACTCAGTGAGTCTTTTATGCTTGATGTGAAACGGGATATCCTCTCTGTGCTAGAGACCTGTAATTCCTGTGTCCATGCAGATTTTCCAGTCAGTGCCTGTCACCTGCATCTGGCCCTTCTCCAAGCCAACAATAAGAGCTGTCTAGTCAATATGCTACCACTATATTTTTATGGCAGATGTTGGCATATCTTCACATACAGTTAGATGGACAGATGCGTTTGGGTGTCTGTATTCATGTTACTACCCTGGTATGCTTTGGGCTAATATCACCTAAGTCTCTGGCTTTATGCTTCATGTGGTAGCTCGTGCTCAACACACTAAAAGAGTTGTGAATTGCATTGCAGGACATGCAGGCATCCAGACGGAGTGCAGGTCTGCAGTGCCAGGCTCAATGCATTGCTGTCAGCCACATTCCCTGTCCTTCTGCTTCCAGGAGGCCTCAGAGCATGGTGTCATTTCCACAACCTCTTCTCCAACCCTTACAGCACTTCCTGAAAGCATGCTTCTGTCCATCATCCCCAGTTACTCAACCCTTGCTGATAAGCAGTGACACCATTCATCATTCACTTCATGCTGTTCCAAAACCTCTCCTGAGGAGACGGCATCTCAAAAATATGTCCCTCCTCAGCACAGATACCATTTTTCCTCAACAACTCTGATATTCTGACTGCTGCTGTGATTCATCAGTTATTGCTGTTGAGACTGGAGTAGTCAGATGCTGTTTACTTGTTGATTAGTAAATAGAAGTTTCATAACTTGCTTCCTATCAGGTTATATTTTATTACCAGTCTGAGTAAAATAGTTGGAAGGTCTCCCCATGGCCCACTGTTGAGCACAAGTGACCTCATTTCTGCTTCATACGTAGAACTTGATGTTCTGGGCTCCTGCAGCTTCAGGACTGCATCGCATTGATCACTTCCGTAATTCATTTTTTCTATGAATGAGATATCGCTGTTTTGCTGCCAAAGGAATTGAGTGATATCCCTGGAGCTGATGCTTAAGGAATATCTTTAAGATCAGTACTCTTCCCAATAAATGGTTAATTTATTTTCTTTGCTTTATTGGTTCTCAAGAAACTCTCTGGCAGGAAAATGTTGTGTTTCTTCCTTTTGATACTAAGTATCAACAGTCCCATTGTGTTATTAACTTCAGTATGTTACTCAGTGAGCTTGCAGCATATCATCTGAAATGCAAGGGTAATTCCTGGGTAATAAATTCTAAACATCCCCTCAAAGTTCAAGATGAAGCAAACTGGCTAACAGAAGCTACCAGGCATGCATAGTTCAATTTTGGATAACGCACAGTGTGCAGTCCAGAATACAATGATGAGGCTCTTCTGTTTTTTGTAGTAATCATTTTTTTCTGGGCAGGGCACTTTGTATGATATGTGACAGTTTTTCAGGAAGTTTTCTGCTATATACTTATTTCAGGGAAAGTGAGCCGTAAATTTTAATACAAGTGCTGATGAATTCAACCTCAAGACTACGGGTGCTTTTCAGTTAGAGCAGGAAACTGATCTTGCCCATCTGCTCCACTGTTCAATAATGTCTTAGTTTTTCAGAAGGGCTGTTAGGAGGACCCTGTGGCTGCTTGGTACAAAGTGCACTCCAGAGTGGACTTTCTGTGGACCTCCATGCAACAGGGTCTAGTCCAATACATAGTTACAATGAATGCAAGGGACTCAACCCCATGACTGACAAAATCTCTCTGAATCCTACATCCCACCTGAGTCAAGCACTTCAAAAATAACCTTTGGATTATGTCTGTTGATGGTGACTGAACTACCTTCAAACTGTCAACCAAAAGAAAAATGCATATCTTAGTCCTTTAGTGAGATACTTTTGTCTTTCAATATACTTATTCTTTTTTTTTTTTTATGATGAGTGTGTTTGCCAGTCATTGTTTGTTCCTCAATACACAAAATGTTGGGGTTTGTTAAACAAACAGGAATTCTGAATTGACTTGCAAAGCTGTAGATATAATGCTGCTCTCTAGAATTCAAGCTTTGGGGTATTTACAATTGTTCTTGAAGTCATAAGCTACTTATCTCCAGGGGACAGAAAAGCACAACTTTTTCTTCTGAGTCATTACACTTAATAATTGAAGATCTACATGCTAAGCAGAGTTTCTTTCACTGAAAGCAAAAGCAATTCCTGCAGGCAATATATAAGGCTAAATAGGCAATATATCTCATTCTGCTTACTCTAACGGTTCTCCAACTGTGAATTTTCTCAGATTTTACCATATGCTGAGTGGATTATGAATGTGGTTAAAACTGCAGAATAGAAAACATCAAGCGAATGTAGTAAGTTAATTTATAATGGACTTCAAGAAATCACCGTTGGGAAATGTTTTTCATACAAAAATATTTAAAAAAAAATCAAACTACAATTCTGAAAACGAAGTCAGAAGAAAGAGCTGAATTCTGTCTCTGAGTTTTGAGGTTGGTTAAGGTGAGGAAGGTTGGTTGTTTTAATTGACTATATTTAGTTATATGAAGAGGGAAGGAATCTTCTAGTTTTGACTACAGTTATTCATGGGCCAAATCTAAATACAAAATTAACCTATATCGGCCCATGTAGCAGTAGGCCTGATTTCTTTTTTTTCTTGTTAGAGCTGGTTTAGAAAGCACCTTGTAAGAGTTGCTATAAAGAAATTTAAAAGCTGAATCCTCCAAGGACAGAGGAGGAATTACAACCTTGCCTTGAACATGTGCTCAAACCTTTTCGTGCTGCCCTGCACTGGCACTGCACTTTGGGTTTCTTCAGAGAGTAGGAAGCTTCCTACCCGTTTTTTCAAGGCAGAGTCCTCAAGTAAAACTCAAACTTAACCCAAAAGCCTGGAGTCAAATTCAAACCTTGCCAAACAATAAAAGGGTTTAAAGTTTTAACTTCCTGTTGGGTAATGATTTTAAAAGGGAAACTATTGAGCTGAGTGGGTCAGGGGAAGAACCAGATAGCCTCATGCCGAGTTGCCAGCCCAGATAATGTGTGAATTTGTCTGTGTGCTGTTAGAGTATGGGAATAGTGTCTCTAAAAGCAAAAATATATTTCATTTAAAAAACAAAAAAAAACCAAAAACCAAAACAAATCAAAACCAAACAAACCCCCAAAAAACCCCAACTATTTTTCTACCCTGACAATACAGTTCCTGACCATATTCTTATATTCTTGCATAGATATTCTGTTAAACCTTTACAAAATTAGTTGCATGCCTATTACAAGAGTGAGCAGCAGTGTACCTCTGTAGGGGTTATATTTCCCTGTGTACAAAAACTGCATTTTCAGGGCTTCAACTGCATCTTTCTGCATGAGTGAAACACAGGTTCAGACCATGTCCACTCTTGCTTTGCCTTGTGTAGCAAATCGAGGCCGGGACATTTGAACAGGCCTCTCCTCTCAGGAGGGAGGTAAAACAAGAATAGGCTGCTGTTCTGGAAGTGTTTCTTCTTCTAACACCTAGATATGCCCAAGCATACAGCAGACTAAAGGAGCAGTCACCCAAACCACCCGTCTCTAGAACTGGTTGACTCTCAGATAAGGGATCTGATTTTCTTTTAAACACCTCTCCAAGACAAGTAAGATGCCCCACGATGCTGAATGACAATGTTTAGGACTATTATGAGTGCTGCCTCAAACTTTCCACTTCACCTTATCAGTCATGTAACTACCTACGTACCTGTACCTCCATATGTAGGAGGTAGAAATGGCAATGCTTCCCCTGCTAAACAGCCCCCAGTTTGAGGAAATGTATTATCAAAGTGCGAGTCATTGCTCCATCACTAACCCCTCTCCATGGATTAGCTCAGGCCAGACCCAGGTACAGACTGGCAAAGGTGAATGTATGGGACTGGTGACAGCGGGCTGTGAGGGCTGTCTTGGCAGCTATCAGCTTGGCTTCCTCTGGCAGATAAATAAAGGCAGTGGATCTCTCCTCAGTCTAGCATGATCAGGCACAGTTAACAAGGTCAGAGCTGGCCTGGGGCAGAGGTTTCCTACATAGTATGCTGCCTCCTTCTCAAAGCAAAGGAGATAGGAACTCTTTCTTCACTGTGCAGTTGAGCCTGAATCCCTCTACTACACTGTGAATCACTGCGGCAAGTGCTCCCCTTGTGCAGAAGCAGCTCTGCTCCTAAGAAGCTGTTGGAGACCCTGGGGCAAGTGGGTGACTATCCCTGAGCTATATGACTGAGTTTTCCCTAGGAGAGGAAGAGTTGGCAGAGGATGAAGCACAATGACAGGACCCAGCCAAGGAGCTGATGTGACAACAAGCCATCCATGGGGGAGTGAGATCCCTAGCATAGCCTGATGCCTTGCAGCATGTCAATGTGCAGGAGTATGGGATGGAGAAGAGACAATAACATGGGAATGAGAGAAGGAGCAGAGCTTTAATTGGGAGAGAAAAGTAAATATTTTTTGAGAGGAATAGAAAAAGAAAAGGAAACCACCTTCAGCGTGTATGTTTATACCAATAGAAGAACACCTAAAAGCATCCCCAACCTCAACTGAGTTGGAAATGTCCTCTTTGTTACAGACCAACAGTAAAGTCCCGAGCACTTAACAGTCAGAAGTAGCCCAGTCTCCACTTTGGTTTTGATCCATTTCTTTCTCTCTCTCCTGTGTCTTGCAAACAACTCTGCAACTAGTCAGTCAGTAGAAAAACTCCCCTTCACTTCCTTGGACATTGGATCAGATTTTGGAAGAGTGGCATTTTAAAAACAAAAGAGGAATCAAGAGTCTCTGAGCTAATTAGGCATGCTGGCACATGTACTGTTGCCTCCATCTGCCATGCTTCAGACAGCTATGTGGCTAGGAACAATATTTCTCATGGCAGATACCATATGGTTTCAGAAAAATCTTCTGGCCGTGACTCCACTGGGTTATGAGTTTAAGCTTGCTCTAGTATTATTGTTACATCTGATTTCATGTTAACCAATTTGTCTTACCTGGGACTTTTGTTTGTTTCCAAATTCAACAGTCAGTTGATTTTAATTAGCTTGTGCATTTAAAAGTAGCTAGCCAAAAAGGTATGAATCCAATGCCTGAATGAATCCTCTGGCAAGAGAGATGTGGGGAATATGATCATGATGTATATCGTGTCACTCTAGGAAAAAGTCCCCAACTCCTTCAGATTCTCATCTTCTTTTCCTCTATAGATAACACGTCTAGCTGGGAAACACTGGATTTGTTTACTTGATTCAAGTCTGCATAATCAGAATCATTTTATGTGTTTCATAGGATAATTCATAGTAATTATTTAAATATGCTTATTCAGAAAACAAGTATAGTAAAGTCTGAACATGGGCATTCCTATAAATTTGGTCAGAAGCTTTGCATTTAAGACCTCTCTTTTCAACCCTTTCCTGTGAGCAAGGTTTGTAACAGACACAGAGACATAGGCAACTAACTGCAAAACTTAATATTATAGTATCAAAGCCCCTAGTTAAATCAAGCAGTGATTAGGTTAATTCATCACCACTAAAGAACTGAACCCAGACAGTATTCTGATTAAATGGGATTCTTACAGTGATTAAAAGCTTTTTTTATCCCTTTTTTGGCTCTGATTAAAAAAACAAAGCCAAATATCTTCTTGGAGTAAATCCACATTAAGTGCAAGTTGACTCAAGGGAGGCTGTTTCTTCTCATGACTCTGCATGAGCCACCTGAAATTACTATTAATTATCTGATTTGTTCCAAGCTGCTACTGAGTGACTTTGCCTTTCGAGCCTCAGTTTCCCCATTGAGCTTTGAGTGTTTGGGTACTGAGTGTGAGCGATGTTGGGCTCAGGTCTGTCTTTCTAGAAAAAACCTAGAAGTCCCAACCCAGGTATTTTCCAGCACAATTGTGGCAGTCTAGTGAGCATCTCACTACTTGTTTTTCCGTCACTGATCAACCAGAGTGTAGATTTATAACATCATTTATCTTCGGGTGAGCCATTTCGAGTAGTAATAAAAGGAAGAAAGAGAGCAGTAACCGGGCTATGGGCACCCTTAAGGAAACCTGCAGTTTCCTAGAAATGTGAGAGCAGCCCTGCATGCTGTGAAGTGTGGTAGGAAGGAGTTTCATTAGGGTTTTGGGCTGGTTGTTTCTCTGGATAGCTGGAGTGCTGGTGGAGGTGTAAAAGCCTGCTGGAGGAAGGCTTGATGCTTGGGGTGGAGAAGAGGGGGTCCCAGCTGGAGTTGCCCCTGTGTGAGCTTGTGAAAGGCTGCTGTGGGAGGAGAGGGACACAGGCAGTTACCCCAAAAGGATGGAGGAAACACTTTGGTTCAGTGCCAGCAGGCTGGGGTCTCCAGGTAAGAGTGGAGGTTGTTCCCTTGGTGTTGCTGGCAGATGAGGGTTCTTCCGAAGGCAGAAGTTTTTAGGCAGCTCGGTGGCAATGTCAATTGGTGAACCTGCCTGATAGTAACTCCCTGTCTCACCATGAGATGTTGCTGAGGGAGATAACAACAGTGGCAATAGCTGCTGAAACCTTCCCATGCTACAGCAAGTCCTCTGCTGAAGCTTTTAACTACTAGGAGCTCAAAAGAAGAACAAAACAGAAGTTCTTCTTTTTTTGCTGAGATGCCCAGAGAAGAAAGCTGTCCAGGGACCTGACCTGTCCTGAATAACACTTTGGCATCTTTTGCTGTCAATAGAAAAGGGGTCTTTTTCACTGAGACCTGTCGATACCTCGTGATGGGATCTAAGTAAACTGTATCAATTAAGAATGCCAAATAATCACTCTTCTCTGAGGAGGGGGTGTTGCAGGTGCTGGCCACAGCTGTTGCAGGGGTCTATTTTGCAGAGGAGGAAAAGTCAGTCCTCTTCACCAAAATCGGAAGAGAGATTGCAATTGGCTGGATCTTAATTCATGCTCTCATTGGCATATGAGCTACTTCCACCAAAGGATGTGATACCCTGACCATCTCTCTGCCTCAGCTCTGAAGCTCTTTTCCTTCTTTTTTTATTTTTTTATTTTATGAACAGGGCTTTACTTCAAGGAGAGGTAAACAGAGGGGAAAAAACTGCCCTCAGGCCAGCGAGCAGGTATTTTTCTCCATAAGTCAGAAGTCTTTAGGAGACCTTTCCTACTGAGCTGATAGGCTTTTAAATGGAACCCAGGGGCCATTTATGAATAGACTTATCTAGCAATTACGCAGGCAGAAAGGACTGTCATGTAGAGAGCCTCATTCACTTCTCTGTCAGTTTACTGGCTGGAATTTTTTCTGTGGAATAAGTTTGACCCTTGTTGTATCACTCACAAATAGCAGAAAAGCAAGGCAAAACTAAATACTCCCTCTTCAGTGGTGGATGCTAGTAGCAAGTGTTAATAGATACAGAGCCTTTTCCCTTCAAAACTATGCATTTCTTATGATCAGTGATTAAAATCTTTAATTTTTATTTTCGGTGATTAAATCAAGCTTTCTAAAATTCTTCCTTTGAACATTGAATGTACTATGTAACATTTATTTCCTGTGTATGGTGCTTCACATTTTTCAGGTCAGATAATGAATCATAACAAACTCTTAAGGGGAGGCCTTCTTGATATTTTGGGTTTTTTAGTTTGTTGTTTTGTATAGTAGCTTTTGTCTTTTTAATCAATACAATCCTGAGTGCTTGTCAAAAGAACACAATGTGTTTCCCAATCATAAATTGGACAACCGAAGGCAAAAATAGATGGTACATTTTTTCCAGAAGAGATGCAATACAGAATGGCAAGGTATGGCTAGAAGGAGTGGGCTGCTGACCAGTGTAGCAAAACAGTTGTATCTCCTTGCGAGGCTCTTCTTGCTTTTTAGTTTTACAGGTTACCCAGTAACAGTCAGTGATATTGAAACTTGTACCACCTTGTCTGCGTCACTTCCAATAAGGGGAGAGTGGCAGATGTGTGCTGCAGAAGGATAAATTTAGACAAGTAATTAACAACAGAAACTAAGGGAATGAGTGAAAGTGTCGCTGATAAGAGGCTTTGTCTATAAAGAATCTGTGAACATTACTACAGAAATAAAGCACAAGTCTATATTAGACTTTTTGTCTAATAATATTCTTGCAGCTTATAGCTACTTTCTTCCACAAAGTGTGTGTGTATCGGGGGAAACAACCACCCAAACCCTCTCTTATTCAGTTCAACACCGGAGCTATAGGTATTGCTTAGATCATAGGTCAAGAAGAACCTGCAGTACATACCACCTTAAAAAAAAGAGCCATTAGTTTTTGTCCCATTTCTCTGTTATTGAGACAGCACATTCAATTTGGCAAATGCTTATCTTATTAAAAGGTATGTGGTCTTCAGAGGAGAATTTTAGACACAAACAATTCAGCTTCAGTAGGTTTTCTTTATCAGTATATTATTCTGATTTTAGAACTGTATGTTTCAAATTCCATTTTAAATTCCTATTTCAAATTCAAGCATTTCTGACAACTACTTCTGTACTTTAACTTCCACATTCAATACACTGTTATTTTAGCTAGAGAGCCAATGTAATTTTTCAGATGTCTAAGTACATCTGCCTCCTTTTCCTTGGCAGACAACCTTGTAATTGTCTGGCATTCAGACTCGCTAGAAGAGGTCCTGAGAATTTTACCTTTTCCAGATGTGGTTTTTATGCCTGCTTATGTCCTGAATCAAAAAATTAGCCAATTTCTAGGATATAATTAGCTATAAATGAAGTGCTTATATTCCTGTCAATCCTTCTCCAAAATATTATACACTATATTAGGATTCTTCTTTTAAAACTCCTTTATGCCTATGGAGAAAGATTCAAAATGAATCTCTACCTATCTGAATGTACTATTTACTTCATTTTCTTTGATGCTTATTTATGATCAGAAAAACTTGCTTTTGGTTTCCAGGAGACTAGATGTTTGCTCTGTACGTCAGTAATAAAAATAAGAAACAGAAAGACAAAGTAAGACAGATGTAAATGGTTGTGTTGAAAACAGGGGAACTATATAAGCATAGAGTCTATGTATTTTTAAATCACGTTTTTATATTCATTTCAGGTCAGCAATAACTGAAAGTCTTTGCTGCATGATAGCTGTTTGGACATTATGCCTTAAAGTATGACACTGGTCTCCCTTCAGTGTCTGTTATAGTGTATGTTGGTCTACAGCACAAATCACCCCTAATTGACACATATTAGATTATGAAGTTAATATTCATGAGGCGATGTAGAGAGTTTTGTTGCTGCTGTCCTGGCTGTGTTTGTTCTGTTAGAGACAAATGTTTTATATAAAGGCTGTAAAACTAATGTCACTCTTCCTCAGGAGGGCACCTCAAATATGACCTATGAAATGAAAAAGAAAATACTTGTGCAGCCTCGAGGAGAAGTCAAACAATACGTTTAGCCAATTACATATTTGGAGGGGAGGCCGGTCAGGGTGCAAAAGGATCTGGTATACTGTCCATTCAATTTGTGTTTTTCCTGGGAATTTATCAGTATTTGTGCCATTTGGTGATATATGAAACAGCAGTGAAGACATCAATCAGTAGGAACAACCTTGAAAGCCTGAGCTACTAATTCTGATGAATTTTCATTCTTCTTGTTGTAACTGATGCTAGCCTTAGATCAGACACTCAAACCATATTCTTCATCAATCCTCTGTTTCCAGGGTTGTGACAGAAATTTGATAAATTCTATTGATTGTTCTTTCATGAAGGGAAATATGAGACAGGTACCTCTGTCCTCTGTGTCATGAGCTGAATCTGAATGCCTAGCTCTGGACGTTCAGCCTGCCAAGAAGTGGTGGGCTCTATCAACCATTAGTTTTCTTACTGTTCAGCACAGCTAATCCATAGCATTTTCTTTCACTTTACCTTATTTCATCTTATTTTCTCAAAAAAGGACTTCTGTCTGTCCCATAGTCAATGCACCCTTACTTCTGTGTTCCTCCAGTTTAATATGCTTCTGAAAAAGCAAACTGTTGGGAACATTTTAAAGAGATGATTAAGTAGTGCCAAACTTAAACCGGTGCTTTAGAAAGACAAGCTTATGTCATCTGTCATTTCAGCAATGCCTCCTGGCCCTACTTAGATAGGATAATAACAAAAAAAATAACGTGAGGCAATATGACAGAACTCAGGAAATGGAAGAACCAGCAATTGCTTTCGAGCCAGGCGTAATTGCCTTTTAAGTACATGTGTATATTATATATATAACTTGGCAAAATCTTATATTTCCCCACAGTTAGGCAGGTTCTTTCTGCAAAGGCAGACCAGATCTTTGCTGTCTGTGGCAGGAGCCCAGCGTGTCAGCACGCTTACAAGAGCCTTGGCAAAGTGCAGAGGGCAGCTGGATTTGAGAGGCGAGTTAGAAGAGCTAAGCTCTGTGAGCTTACAACTGTCAAACGGTGATAAAATATTATTTAGCGCTGTGAGTTGTGTAGCTTAGCAGGAAGCTGTGAGGTGTCATCGTTTGGACTGCCAAGAAGTGAATTTTTCTTAAGCTTGAAAGAGTGTTGATAAAACATGTCAGGGACAAGAAAAGTTTCTGTGAGTGTGTGTATTTCTACCTATGTGGGTTTACCTACGCGCGTGTCGATTGAGAGCTTGTGAGATGTGCTGATTTGACAGTCTCAGTGCCAGAACACACTGATTACCTGCTGAACATGCTCAGTCCTGACAGCAACGGGGCAAGTTTTGATATGCCTGAAAGAGCTGTTCTCCAGCTCACTACTTCTGCCCAACTGGAATCAGATTTTCAAGGGCTTTTTGCTCCCTTCAGTCCGTCAAAATCTTGGCATCCAGTGTTCCAAAAGCTTTAGAAAGTTTGACTACTGATTTTGCCAAACTGAACTCCGCCTGTGAAGTCCCCAAGTCCCACTATTGATATCTTGCTGACGTGGACTCTTTTTGCCAGTCTTGGTGGTGACTTCATTAATGTGAGCACTTGGTCACTAAGAGCAAGACTGAGGGAGTGGATGTGTTTTGTTAAAGCCACAGTGCAAAGTAGCCTTTTGAGTGTGACTGCATTAAGGTACAGGTGACTGAAAACTTCCCACAACAACTCTTCTCAAGAAAACTATCAGTTTCAATTTTTTTCATTGTCAGATTTCAACTGCAGGGCACAAAGCTTCTGCTATTTCATAGATACTGTGCATAGTCACTGTACTAAATCCATTTTCATGGAGAATATTAATTCCAGAATCCACTCACCCCATCCCTAAATGGCTTCTGTTTCCAAATGCTGCCAGTACAAAAGGATTAAACCAGTTTAAAAAGGTAAATAGTATAAAACACTTCTGGAATGCTATTGCTTCTTGTAGATTGCATCACTAAGTACTAGAATATCCATAGCATTTGCACATGAGGGAGAGCATCAGTATTTTTTACAGAAAAACTGTAAAGGAGGGACAAATCTGATAACTGCATGGTGGGATTTTTCCTTGGTGGGTGTAAAAAGCAAAGTTTATTGCATCAATCCACATTTCTTATCTGAAGTCAGTGGAATTATGTTTGTTTCATGAGATCACAGGGTTTTTTACAAACTCTAATCACAGATGGAAAACTCTATGGCCTAAGAAAATACCTGTAATTTTATTTTTAAAAAAAAAAGTATATATGAACCCAACCCTGAAAAATGAAGTATTCCCAAAGTCACACAGAAATGACTGTAGAAGGGCTAATGCTAAACCTGAAGAATCCAACCTGCAGCAGTGTCTCCAAGCATTCATTAGAAAGCCCTGCTATCAGTAATATATTTGGATTTAAAAGATTAATTCTTATTTAGTGGGTATTATGCTACCTTCCTGCCATTCATTACGGGACAGGCAGAATCTCGTCATCTTGTTAATGTAATCATTGCCATGGTTGTGGCATTACAATGAGCAATGAACATGAAATATATGAAAAGGGGTTAGATTTGACACAAATGTAGACAGATTACAATCTAATCCATTTTGCGGAGTAGGATCTTATATGGAAGTCAAAATTAAGAAGAAACTAAAACATAAATCATTGTGAGCTTGTGCACTATAAATAAATCTTTCCTTAAAAAGCAGCTTATTGGGTAATTTGAAAAGTTTGGTTTGCTATGGACTATATATAAGAAAAGTGATTATATTATTAAAATATCTGTAAAGAGTATTACAAATAAAGATAAATATAAAAAGGCATAGGCTAAATTTCTGTCCCTAGTAGATAATGCCAATCTCCCACTGATTCCACTGGATGTTTAATTCTCCCTTCCATAAATTACTGAATTCTGTAGTCACAATTAGTGTTTAAACCTCTCTTGAGGCTATTCCAATGTCCGCTGGTGTGAGAAGTATGTAACATCGCTTTCTAAATGCTCTAAGGAAGATAAATATTGCTCTAAGGAAGATAAGACAGCTGTCCGGGAACAGGGACAGCTCTTAGCAGGGGATATATTGAGGTAGTGTGTGACCTGGGTGGATTCAGAGGACCTGTCAGGGCTGTAAAAAGCTCTGGCAAATTTTGGAAAAAACTAACCTTCCTGAAAAGCTGTTCTTCCCCTTCTCCCCACCAGACCTAGAGAGCTGGCAATCTACACCAGCTGATGGTGTAGTAGCGCATCTGCACTAGATGATGGTGTAGTGCCCAAACTGCCCAAGTAAACCCAGGGTGGCACAGCCACACGGCACAGTGCAATTCCCTGCTGTGGTACTGCCTCATATCTGAGCTATTTGCCATGAGGTAGGGCACTGGAGATGCAGTTAGAGGCCTGTAAGCTTTGAAACCACACAGTTTTGACAAGTTCTGGTGCCTGTGCTTTGCCTGCCAGCGCAGATTGTCAGTCAGAGGCAACCAGCAGGACACAACACGAGAGAGTTCCCCAGGGAAGTGGAAAGACTTCTGTTGTCCTGACAAAAGCCTCCTGTGGCATGGAGGGCGGACTAGGAAAGTCACAGGAAAATTTGCTGTGGTACAGGAGTATGCAAAGCAAACCTCTTGCAGTGCATAGAGCTGGGTTTTAATGGCCACGCGGTTGGGTATTCTCTTAAGGGCATCCTTTCCAAATACAGCGTCCCTGTGCCTGGTAGTCCTTAGTTCAGAGATTTATTGGTTACTACTTCCCTATTTGGAGACAAGGGACTATTTGATATGCTATTTGACAAAGCTGGCAGCTAATTCTGGACATTAAAGGAGCTTTTCAGAGCTGGAGATATTTCAAAGTTATTTACATTTCTCTTTTATAATTAAATGTCACTAGTTTAAACAGGCGAAACAAATGTTATTTTTGGGGTGGCTTAAGTGACTGTTAATATCTTCCAAATGACTCATGGGAAATTACAATGTGTTTGGGGGCAAGGGAAGCCACTCCTTCAATCACTCCATCTGGTTCACGCTTACCACCCATATTACGCTGTCTGCTCAGGCTTCTGGCACTCAGAATTAAGCACTTTTTTTTCCACGGAATGGTTGTCCTAATAGATGGTACATTTGTAAAGACTAATAGCACCTGCCAACTTCACAGGAGTGTTACACCGATAATTGCGTTAGGATAGCTACATAGACCAAGGAAAGGGAACTTGGGTATCTTAAAGTTCAGCCCAAGCCAATGGGTGCAGTAGCAATTCCCTGTTGAGTCTTATACTCATGCTAAATCTTGTTGCCATGGCTCTAGCAGTATAAGTGGTTTAAAGATATGGTTTCCCAAGCTGCAGTCATGCCAGCATGGACTCTGTCCTTTACCTTCAGTTTGCATGGAAACCCAACTCATGTTCCCTCTCACACAAGAGCGAGTTCTTCCTTTGAAACAAACAGAGGAGAGACATCACATGTTAACATATACAGCCTACAAATTTAATTCTTTGAGTCAGCAAGGAAATATGTTCAGAGTACCATAGAATTACAACTGTCACAAACAAACTTCAGAGCAACAGAAACTAGTCCTAAGAGTACTGATCTAGGAATAATTCAAGCCATGGTTCAGGCTGACCTGAAATTTTAGAAATGAAAATAAAGCCAGATCACAATGACAGATGCTTTAGGGAAGGACTTAATCTAAGATTATTAGCATTTTCCTGTCACGTTTGTTCAAAAAAAGCCCCAAAGAATACTTTCAGTACTCTGGTGAGGGAAGGTGGGGGGCAGAATTGGAAAAATATTTGAGGTTTTCAGTGTTTTCTAACTGCAGCATGCATCCTCTTTGCATGACCAGGTTTTGATAATTAACAAACAAAATTACTTGTGAAGAAAAGAGAAACAGCCAAAATCAGACGAACTCCCAGCAGAACCCTCTGTAAATAATACGTTTCTCGAAGTGGTTCTTCAGCTCTGAAAAATTCTCACTTTTGTATCAATAAAAGGTTCAAAGACGGTGAACTAGAGAGAAATTTGACAAAGATATTAGCACATTGTCTGAAATGGCAGCCCTGCTCTGAGTGCTAAGAACAGTGCAGTGTGTGGGGGTAGGATGGGACAGGGCTTTCCACCACTAATTAGGAGAGAAGTGGGGAGATGGAGGGCTGACTGTCTTTCAGTATCCCACGCACCACTTGCTGACTCAAGACAGGGTGCTATTTTTCACACCTTATGCTGGACATATCAACAAGGAAGATATTTTAAAATCTTAATGAGGGGCCGTTGTTTGATTTCCTCACTTATAATCTTGCTAAGGCAGAACAGAAACTATTTCAGTAACTAATCCTTCTTTTAAAAGAATTATTGCTTCTGAAATCTCTCCTGACACCAGGCAACCTGCAAGGCTACATGAAATAAGCAAAATCCTCCCATGTCTTCCCAGAATGACCACAACCTCTTCAGGCTCATCATATCACATCACATCCCCTTATGATCCAGGACAGCTGCAAGCTAGGAGGATTTACCAGATGCCTAGCCATGACTGTATAGACAAAGTCACCCTCTGTTCTGATCACAGAAGCTTTTTATAGCCACAAACAAGAAATTCCCTTACTTTTTCTTGTGAGATACAAAGCTAACTGAGGAGCCTGGTGAACCCTAAGTTGTTTCCCAAGAACCCATAAACATAACAGACTACTCGGCTGTGTTATGTGAGAACAAATATCCATGTAGCATGTCTTCAGTAATGCCGAAACCTATCGGCCTGGGGAATAGTAAGGTTAGGGGAAGGATATCATAGGATAGTTTAGATTGAAGGGACCTTCAAGATCATCTAGTTCCAACCTCCCTGCTATGGGCAGGGACACCTCCCAATAGACCAGGTTGCTCAAAGCCCCATAGAGCCTGGCCTTGAACACCTTCAGGGATGGGGCATCCACAGCTTCTCTGGGCAACCTGTTCCAGGGTCTCACCACCCCCATAGTGAAAAACTTTCTTGCTGATACCTAATCTAAACCTAGTCTCTTCCAATTTGAAGGCATTACCCCTCATCCTATCACTACATGCCCTTGTAAAAAGTCCCTCTGTATCTTTCTTGTAGGCCCCTTTCAGATCCTGGAAGGCCACTATAAGGTTTCCCCAGAGCCTTCTCTTCTCCAGACTGAACAACACCAACTCTCTCAGTCTGTCTTCATAGGAGAGGTGCTCCAGCCCTCTGATCGTCTTTGTGGCCATCCTCTGGACTTGCTCCAAGAGATCCAGAAAAGATATAGAATTTCCCTCTACTATTCATCCAGTCTCTGTCATATTTACAGCTCTGCGCTTTGAGTCAGATGTGGTTTTGATGTTTTTAATGATCCTCCATGGATTTTTCTTCTGTAACCTTGTCCAGTCCCCCTCCAATCCACTGTTTGCATCCTATTACTTTTGAATAAGCGTAAGCAAGTTGGTAGGAACTCCTTGTGTCTCCTGCCTTGTGTGCTTTACCCGAGGACTGGGTTTGTCTGGAGAAACACACACAAAAAACAGATGAGTCTGATGATGGAAGGCTCGGTTCTCTGCTGATTCCCAACAAACAAATGAAGCTTGTAAGCAGTGATAATATTTGAGTCAATGAAGATAACATCTGCTAGATTTAAGGGGAGAAAATTGTGATCCCACAAACCCTTGCATACCAAGGAAAAGTAAAATAGTTTGTCAGTTGACACCAGACTAGTTATTAATACTCAGCTCCTTTTTGCCTTCATGTGCTATCTCTAAGATAGGGTCAAAAGTCTCACTTGTAGGAGAATTGTAATGATAAATAAATATTAAACATGTTAACATGCTCAACTACTGGACTAGTGTATGGATGAACAGCAAATGTTGACTTTTTCCCTGAAGGAAACTAGTGGGAATAAAGTTGTCAGATACAGACTTCCACGTCGCTGTTGTATACCATGGCGACCAAGGAGCATAGTGACAGAAATAACAAGAGCGTTTATCAGTTGTTTTAAATACTTCTCTGTTTCCTATGATAACTGTGACGCACAATTAAACAACAAAACATTCCCTAAAAAATTCTGTAAGGGCTTGGCTGGGAGATGTCACATTTGTGGAACTTGCAATATATTTAGGGGCTTGTCCCATAAACATTAGCAGCTCGGCAGGTTCACAACCATGAAATGTCCGATCAGCTTTACTGTGGTATGAATTACCATGTAGAAATTATGTTCACTGAGACATTTATTATTATTACTACTACTACTTCACAGGAACTATTGACTATTTCTCTAGCCTTGCTCATTCCCTTTATGCCACTCTTAATTGTTTTCTGAAAGGAGTGTTGTCTGCACAACTGAGCTCTAAATGAAGAAAGGCTGATTGGCTCCTTATTCATTTAATGACAGTATTCAGCACTCAAGAATGATTTTACAGTAACAGTCTTAAGGACACCTTCCCAATCAAGCGATTATTTTTTTACAGAAGGGTGCAAATTCCATCCTCTTAAAGATGAGTAATGGCCTGGCACTTCCATAAATGTGATGCATACCCAAACCACAAAACCAGCATGTACCCAGAAATTATCACCCTCTCACAGAGGGAATTTGTGTATGTTTCTCTTAGAACTGTACTTCCGTCTTGGAGATGGCCTCCAGAGGATATCAAATGTACAGTATCAGCCTTTTTATGCCTTTTATGATGATTTCCAAGAGTAATTGGTGCTCATTAACATTAAACTTGCTATAAAAATGTACTTAGAGTGCATCATGAACTGGTAGGAGAGATTTCTGAGGGTTTTTTATTCTTTTATGGTTCCTGCATAGCACAAAAAGATAGTGGAAGAGAAAATAATATAAGGGTCAAGAGGCCTGGGAGTTTTTTTTTATTTCACAGACTTGCGCAACACATCCAAGGAGGAGCTATGGATGGCAGAAGTATGGAATTAAAAAGAAAAATCTTTTTATGACTCCTTGCATTGTCTCAGGCAAGAAGCCATAAGTCAGCAGCAAGGTCATAGCAATAGATCACAAAACAGGTCACTCCAACACAGGCGGGATTTATCCTTCCCTCCTTATTCCCTTTCTTCTAGCTAGCTCATGATCTTCCATCACCAACATAGGAAGAAAGGAAAATAGGCTCAGGCCTGCTTAGGATGAATGTTCTTCCACTTCACTTTTTTCTTTTCTGTCTGTCTTTGTCTTTTCCTCCCTCCCTTCCTTCTTTTTCCAAAGCAAAGTAAGCATCAAAACCGAACCTTTGCAACTGGATTTAGCCCAACTGAACCTAACATCCATGTAACATCACGCTGTTTCTCAGTGAACCTTCACCTGAGTCTACCAGTTTGCCAATGTGGGACCACCTGAGAACTCTGCCCTAAGATACTTGAGGTCTCTTTATAGCCTCTGAGCTACTTGGCTTCCTAATTCTCACTAGAAAAAAAAAATAAAAATGCTACCCCTCCTTTCCCTTATGCAGTAAGTTAACATGACCTGTGTTATTCTACCTCCTTTCTAATGCAGTTTTTATGGGGTATTATTATTACTTGCTTTCATAATGTTAATTAATGTCATGTTTTCACAAAAGTTCTAAGTCTACTTAACCTGTCTAGCTTGTTGTATGCAACTTATTATTGATTCAAGACCTTTGCTAGACCTCGAGAGTATTTTAGACAATTAGTGAGTGGAGTGTGCCCTTTCTAAAAGCCATTTTCTTCAAAGGTCTTATATGGGTAAGACCTTATTCTCTTTTCTGCATGGACCCATATTCCTCAATCTATAGCTGTCAAGGAGAAAAAAAGTATATTAAAAATACATATTCCCATATTTACCTCTGAAAAGAAATACAACGTTGTCATGAAGAAGAGAAAGAGGTAGAGCCTTGCACATTCTCCAAGGTGATAGTCTCTGGGAGAGGCATTAGGGGGAATTTGACCTTGACCCACCATGTAAGTTCCAGCTGTTCCCAGCCCACTACTTCTCCAAACTCCTCAGGGTATATCATGCCAAGTTACAAAGGAGAATTGTCCTGGCTTCTTGACTTCTCCTTGGTTGCCCTCCAGTGAGAAGTATCATGTTCATACTGATCTTCTTAGACTTGGTTGTCACATCTAGGACTTTGACTATATCCTAAAGGTACTCTATGGTGTATGTTTATTTAAACAATTTCCTCAACTTCCCTGATGAGGGACAGCTCCTTCTCTAAGTACACTGCACAGATGCAATGTTTCTGTAAAGGAGACAAAATACATATACAGAATATGCTGATACCATCCTGAGCCCATGCAAATGTCACCACCTTATGATGGTGACACCACCACCAACTTGTGACCAAACCTGAACTGGTCTCATACCCGTTACAGATCTCCAGATGTAGCCTGGGTAGAGGGTCATACCATCTTTCCATAATGTCTAGTGTTCAGCAAATAGTCATCTGCATCTCAGCTGTCTGGAGGAAGCAGAGTGTATGGACATTTCAGGACAAAAAAAAAAAAAGTTGGTTTAAAGCCTAGCAAAATCAGTTTATTTTAACTTGTTTGACTGTTCTCCAAGGCACACTAGAAATGTTCAGCTAGTCAGTAAGACCTGCAGGTGCTTTTTTTTAAAAAAAAAAAAAAACAAACAAACAAACAAAAAAAAAAACCAAAAACAAACAAACAAAAGCAAAAAACAACCACAAAACTACCCACTCATCTGCTAGTTGTCATTCCAGACCAAAGATGGGTTAGTTCAGTTCTACTTCACTTCTGCTTTGAGTTAGAGTACTCAGCCCAGCCTAAAGCATCTTTAAGATAAATTACACTGTTTGACTTTACAGTGAAAGCACTTGTGCTGTCAGCCACATCTGAGAAACTGGTTAGGAGGTTGTCCCATAGTCCCTGCAAGACGTTCAGGGCAGACTTTTATCTGAGACCTCAGGCATGACTGTGCATCCATCCCAGTGCTCAGAGGTCAACAACGTGTTGCTGTAAAAGGTTTCAACTCACTCATTCGACTTTGTGGTAGATGGGTAAGGAGCATTCCTGTGGTTGATTACAGCTGGGAGATGGGTTAAGAAGCTGTTGCTTCTCTGCTCTAATGCTCTATCTGGATCAAAAGCATACACAGGCTTAGCACACACCAAATTTTCTGCTGGGAATGCAAATTTGATGTGATGGCAAGAGTGGTGTAAGAATATAATCTAATTCAGTCAGCCACACCTGGAGTGCCTTAGCAGCTGGCGATGGAAATGCTCCCCACCAGGGAACACGGGAACAGAGAGACTGGACTGTGCTGGGAGGCATTGCTTGCCAGGTGGGGAGGCTCAGATACTACAGAGCTGAAGGGAGAGGCAAGGGAATCTGCATAAACTGGACTACAATCTGAGAGAAAAATGGGATTTTCACAATAAATCTATGTGTTAGTGATGAATTAAATAGTTTACAGTGGTGATATCACTATTATTCCTGGGTATCTGAGTTAACACCTCATTGAAACAAATGGGGCAGTTCACTTGGGAGTTATTGTCCAGCTCTCTGCAGACAGACAAAAGGCATTACAACTTTTATTTTCAGCTCACACTGAGAAGCTTGTCTTCACCATGGTTACCCTCTAGGCAGTTTATTTTTTTTTTTAAGGAAAGCCAGTGGATAAAAGAGCTTCAAAAGATTGAGAGTTGTATCAGCAGTGCCCACCATTGTATGTTCCTCACCAGCCCATGCTTGGCTGATACCAGTCGATAGCAGAGATTTGTTTTTCCTGATAGGTGGGAAATCAGGTAAATTCCTGCACTAGATGTTAGAATGCGATTCTTCGTGACTGTCTGGAACCTCGATAAAAATCTTCACATCCATCTCCAGAGGTGCAGAACAAGACAATCATGAATGTTAAATACTCAATGTGCTACTCTGCACCGTCCTTTGAAGTAGGTTAAATAAAATAACCACATTTCAAGAGCAGTCAGGTAATGGGTTTTTATTTGGTCATTGTGGTGGTGGTGGTGTTTTTTAATTAAGCAGATGGGGCAGCTGGTGGAATCTAGTCCACGTCATGTGTATACCTAAAGCTCTACATGTGCTTCAAAAATTTGCCTTAACAATCAGTGAGTATAATAAATCAATGTCCTTAAAAAATGGAGTTATTTAATCATGCATATGTGCATATGTACATAACGTGTCATCAGCAACACTCTCTTCACTTTCCTGAACTACTGAGATGGGCTGGCTCTGCCAAAAAGATAAAAACTTGATAGGAGTTAAAAGAAAAATTTCTGGTGGTTATTGAGTTTTGGGGTTTTTTTACTTAAATAACCTTGTCTTGTACACTAAGAGAAGCAGAGATCCTGTCAGTTATGTTTTCTGTGACAGAAACTTCCCCACAGAGACTGAATGGAGACTAGCATGGCTAGTCTCTGTTTGATGGCTTGCAAACCACCAGTGTGAGAAGACTTCTCTGGTACTCTGGCATTAAAACTTCAAATGCTACACACCATGCAATCCAGTCACCTGGGTTCAGAAAGATACATTAAGGGCAAAATAGGCACAAATAGCTCTTTCTAGAAAGATCAGGAAAATGGAGAATCTGTCTTAGGCAACTGTAAAAGTTTGGCTTGTTTAGTTGAGCAAAGCGAAGACTGAAGAGAGTGGTTACTGCCAGTAAGCGCGTTAAAGATTGAAGTGAATACTCAAGGAAATGAAATAGTAAAGCTAAGAAAAACTTTAACGTGAGATGAGCGTGTAGGAAGTGATGAGTGGGAATAAGCTGTCCATGAATGTATGTTGGAAGTTAGAAAACTGTTTTCCATTGACCAGAGATGTGCTTTTCTGGAGAAACCTTCCAACAAGGTCAAACAGCTACATGCTGTTGATGAATTTTGGGACATAATGGTTGGGGATGTAATGGTTTCTTACAGTTAGCCAAAGACCGGATTCCAAGCTCTTTTAGGTAGGGGAGAAAACCAAAGCCAGAAGTTATCATCAGCATGGAGATAAAGTTCATTTGAAGATCGAAGCATTATGCTGCAGCTGTTTCATAATTTGTGATTCAAAACGACCACATTTTGCTCTTCATATAAAGGGTGTTATATAAAATGAATGCACATAAAACTTGGATCTACTCACATCATTTTGTGGCAGAGAGGTTGGGTTCGTATTAGACAAGTATGAAGGAAAGAAATGTTACCTGAAGCTTTTTGGCTAGACCCCTACATGTGGTAGAAAGATCAGCTATAGTCAGTGGTGTTTTGACTTTGGATGATCTGATTTGTGAAAACTGTTGAGCAATATTTTTTTCTCCTTGAAAATATTCTATAAACATAGTTTCTGTGGTAGTTTTGCATATTTATTTGTCTTTTTCCTCCCCTATATTTTCATAAAATCAAGAATAAATCAGCTAACATTTAAAATTTAAAAAGGCAGAAAACACTTTTCAAGCTGAGATTTTTACAGTTTTTTTAAATGAAACGTCTATGATATTTAAAGTAAAGTTTCAGTGAAAGGGCAGTTTCAAAGGAAATTTTTTGTCATTTTCAATCAAGTCGTCTTTGAGAGAAAGAGTTGTTGCCCAGAGGTCTGCTGCCTGTCATCTGTGAGTTTTCATAATTTAATATATAAAGTTCAAGGGAGCTCTGACCAAGATACACAGATGTGCTGTGCCTGTGCTGAAAAGGTAGGAAAAGTGAATGTATACCCTACATTCACATACACGGTATTTGCTGTATTCATTCGTCATTGCACATACAACACCTGAGCTTGCTTTTAAACAAAACCTGAGCTTCTTCTTTTCCTTGTATCATCAATTATGAAAGTGTCCTTGCTCTCATTTCTTCCCCACCTTGTCTGTTCTTTTTGTCCTTTTCTGCCTGTCTCTCACCAAATAATTTCTCCTTGAAATTAACAGCCTAAGGCATTTCTTGCCTCTTAAGAGTCAGACATACAACACAACGGAGTGCCATGAGGGTACCTAATATAGGAAAGTGTATTCTGACAGCACCCTTCATTTGCAGAGTGCAAATCCTATTGGGATTATTTGATACAGTACTGTCGTAAGAATAAGATTTGGGCAATAATTGAAGAGCAAGCCATCCTGAATTCTCTGATTATATGAAAGGACAAGGTTCAGAGAAATCTGAGATCATACAGGGAAATGAAAATGAACAGTTGGAAGGACAGGGGGAATTATCTTTCCTGTTCACTGCTTTACAAAGCAAATCTGTTTAAAACTCTTTTCAAATACTGAAACCATAGGGTCACTTGACTTGTGATTACAAGGATGATTTATAAAAAGGTCTGTGGTAGACAGGCCCTTGGTTTGAATCATTGCAGTCTTTGCAGGAAATAGATTATACCAATTAAAAAATAGCTCACAGAAATGGATATTGCTGAAATACTCATTTATTTCTTCTTTCCGTAAAACCAGAGAGTGCCCTCAGAGAGAGTTGGATCTTCATGCAACTGTAGTGAAAGTGGAAAACATGTTATCTATCAACTGGGTGTTTTAATTAATTACCATCTCTGCTTCAGCCATCACTGAGAACTCAATAGATAGCTAAAAGGCAGCAGTTCTTCAGCTGATTTTCAGGACTGAACTTCTATACAATTTATAATACTTTTTTTCTCCCTAGTTACTCTAAGACAGTGGTACATACCTACTTATGTGAAGTAAACTTTGGGTTTCTATAAAAGGAGATGTAAAGGCCTGCATTTAGGAATAATTTAATCCAACGTACTGCAGTGATGTTTTTGGAAACAGTGTCAAATATTATGGGATATTTACTTACGGGAAAAAAGCCAGGAAAGAGGTCAAACAGTATTCTGTCAGGGCAGTCAGCCTGTTCCAGAAATAGGTAAGCAATTCTCCTGTATTATAAATGCACAACTGTGCTCTTTGAAAAGGAAAAAAAAAAAAAAAGTCATCCAAAAAGGTGATTTAATTATACCTTTCATTTTTCATTTTTGATAAATATCCTACACTATTTGGTTTTAACGCACAAATTCTTTATCATCAAATCCATGGGGATGATCAGGTTTTCTGTGGTGAAGGTACATTATTTGTTTTAGGATTAACTGAGTAAGTTCTGATTTAGCTTTCCAATTTGCTCCCCAAATCATGCAATAAGAGCTTGACAAAGAACTTGAAGGTCCTGCAGTATATTTTTTGCATTGAGTTGACTTAAAGGAGTGAGAGTGTTATAAAGTCTTTTTGCAGGTTTATTAATCTGTCATCAGTTTAGTAATTGCTATGATATCAGAACATTCCTATGTATGAAAAATGGGGAAATGTGTGTTGTAAATAAATTACAAATGAGCTTGAAATGTACTGATGAAGGTGTTCTAGTTCAAACAGAAATTAATTCAGGTCTTTTACACTGTGCTGTAAGGGGGATAAACTGGATGATCACAGCATTCTTTCTGGTGTCTTAATGCATGAATCTGCTAATTAACTCTACCTTATGTAATTATGAATATATCAAATGTTTTAAATCCCTGTCACTGTTTGTTAGTACAATAGCAACAGCAAGTGTCTTAATTTACTTTTTTCATTTTCATTTTTCACACAGATAAGTAGATGTTTGTTACAGGTAAGATTTAAGGGGCACGGTGTATGTAGAAAGCCCCAGGTTTCCAATCAATAGTATGAAATTTCCCATACCCACAAACAGAACACATCTCTGTCAATCCTGCTGCCTGGACCTAATAATCATACTTAGGAGGTGGTGCCACATCCCTATACTCATGGGGTCCTTCACCTCTTTCTCAATATGACATGGATGTAAAGAAAGCCAGCTGCAGAGACTGTTGTTTTTTTTTGTAGGGTTTGCCAGCTGTCCTTTGAGGCCCAGGCACTTTGACTGATTGATTGATATTAATTGCAGCTACCAGATGTATGTGATTTCATGGCATTGCTGATCTCATTTCATTCTCAATCAGAGACCTGGTGGTGGAAGGCTGGGTACTCCCTTAGCTGCACCCCTCCCCACCAGCCTCCCAGCTTCATTTCACAATTTTCTCTCCAAATACTAGGAATTCTTAATATTCTCCGTATCTAGTAATTTTACATAACCCTAGTCTGACTTCCTACTTTGATCTATCCTTGATGAGTGCTAATTACCTATGGAAGTGTTATCTGATGTCAGCTGCTGATGGGTGAGGGAAGATGTTTGGGTCTTGCGTGACTCTCATTTTGGATTATTTGCACTGCATGTGAGACATTCAGAATCAAAGTCCAATCTTGCATTCATTTCAGCATGTGAGTAGGTTTTTTCCTCCCATGATGATGGATGACAGGAGCAAGAGAAACAACCAGGGAAAGAGGAAAAGATAAGGATTTTCTCACATATCAAAGTGAGGATTATTTTTAAATAAAAACATTTGTTGCTGTTCCTGCAGTTATTTTTGAGAACCCCTCTGTATTTCCAGGAGTTTGCTTGACTCAGAACAGCTGAAAAATGGTGTTGGCAGCCTGTAGGTTTTGATGCACTCCTCTCACTAGTGAGAGGCTGACCTCACCCCACGAAATGCTGAAGGAACATGCTCTTGCTCATGGTGAATTACAAACAAGTGGAGTAGAGAAGGATGTTGCTTCGCCTCCTTTTGCTTCTTGTTTATGATATATTGGATAAATAAATAACTAAAATTATCAATTTTTAAAATATTTTTCTTCTGAGCATTCAATGCAGGGATTTTCAAACTGATTGCTAGCTTTCACAGAAAGATTGAGATTGAGAAATGTGAACAAAAGCATAAGAAAGTATACTGAGCTGCATTTGTTTTGTTTCCAGTGACCCTCATTAGCATTTCAGTAAAAGAGAGGAAATTGAGATTCTTTTAAATTAAATTAATGGATTTGTCTTCTCGTCTATGGAGACTCTTTTGTTTGTTTGGATACAGGGAGAAATAAGTGTAATAGGAATGTTCTTTTACTTCCAAGATGAAAACTAGTGCCGTTGCAGCAGAGACATGTAAAGTTAAGTAAATAAATCATGCCATTATCCAACAAAATATTCTGAGTAAAACAACTGGTTTTGAACACTGGACTTACCAAATGTCAGGAAAACCCAGACAGGTGACTTGAAAGAGTCTCGTTTTAACAAGCTCTTTAAAAGAGCTCTGCTAATTTGTGTCAGGTATATTTTTACTAGTTTATGCAGCAAAGGGAGATTTCTAGGCTTTCAGATTAACAAAGGCAGTATTTATCTCATTTGTGATATGAAGACAATAAAAACAACATTAAAAATCAAGAGATTAATTTCTGCAGAATAGAGCTAGTAAAAGGAAATGTCTCTGATTTTAGCTGCTGCCTTTGTTCTCACCATAAACCTGCTGATCCTCCCACCCCAGAGGATGAGTGTTTTGCCAGTGATTTTCAGCAGAAACATGTCTCATATCAGACTTATCACCTTGTTAATACAGTCAAGTACAGAATCAAGCTGATTGCGTGACTGTGTCATCTGTTATCTCCTTCAAGTTCACTGCAGTGTAATGGCATAATCATAATCTGTACAAATCACATGTGTGAGCAAAGCATCGTGCAGACCATTTTGCAAAAGTGATGAGCTACCAAAACTAACTCAAGGCAGAAGGTAAACCAGACAACAGTTCTGCCTCTGCTGGCAGATCCAGCTGCTCCAGACAAAGAAAGAGAGAGAAAGAGGCAAAAGTCTCTCCCAGGAGATATAGACCCCTCCTAGCCTCCCTTCCTCTGCCACACCTGACCTCTCCCAGTTTTTCTCAAGTGCCTGAGTTGCTCACTTTGAGGACTCCCCTGGTGGTAACTATATAAGAATAGAGTGAACATTTATTCATAAGCTGCAGTGGACTTAAATAATGCATCTTTCCCCTGCCAATTGTTCCCCCCGGGGTAATGCTATTATTGATTACATTGAAGGAATTAATTATTTCTACTTCTTTTTTGGTAACACTTTGGAATGAAGTTGATGTCTCTTTCTTGCTTCAGTAACAGTCATTAAATAGGACAGTGCCTTTTAGTTGCTGAATATTCTGCTTTCAGCTCAGCCACATTTTAGGACATCTGCCAGAAATGTTCACAAACTTAAAGTTAAGTAGATGCTTAAGTGTTTTTCTTGGATGAGAACCAGTGATTAGAATTTCACAGGACTGATGCATTAGGACCTTAATACATCATTGGAGAGGAATTCTTTATGGAACAACAGTTATTGCTTTCTGTATAAGATTCCTTGCCATTAATAGTTATTTTCCCCATATTTTAAGTGGATGTGAAATAATTAAACTTTAATCAATGACAGTGATGCTAAAAAACTATTAGTAAATATTTAACAGGTGATTGAATGGGATAAATTAGTACTTACAAGAATAGCCCTGAATTATTTTTCTGTTGTTTATGAATGATTAAATTATTTAATTAACCTTTGACAAGCATCTAAACTAGTATTTAAATCAGGAGTATACAAGTGGACAGCAAAAATGCTAACTAGCAATCTGTCTTAGAAGCAGATGACATTCGTGTTTGTGGACCATCACCACATATTTATCCAAGTCCTTTCTGCTATAATGGAGGATCAACTGTGATAAACCTTCAGCTTCCAAATTCAAAGCTTTAGGAGTTCAGGGATATTCTAACTTGTCTGAAGGATTAGAAACAAAGAATGGGAGACAGATGGATGCAGTCTGTGAAATACAGAAGCTAATAAAAATTAATCCCATGTTTGGGGAATAATCACAGTTGGGTTTGTGGCTCTGATGTCTTTCCAACCTCTACAAGCTGGAAAATTCCCCCACGTTCCTTCAGGCTGTCCCCTTTCTCTTCACCCCTGAAAATCTTGGTTCTCTTCCGGCGACATCAAAAATCCTAGATTTAGTTATCACCTTGAACACTGGCTTTAACAACATGGAAGACTAACCTCTTCAAGCCACGGTTGCTCCTGTCTCAATGCCCCCATGAATACCCAGTGTGCTGCTAACTACAGAGAACTGATCCCCTTATCACAGTGATGGCAAACCATTGGCACCAACAGAAATTGGTGTTGGCACCAGCCACTCAGTATTTGCTGCATGTATTTTAACCCGGCATTTGGATTAGAAGTCAGAAAGGTTCCTGATTTATGGGAACAGGCACCCTGCTTCCTATTCCCCATAGGATTATATACAAAGAGATAGTAGGAGAAAACAGTAATGAGCATGTAAGAGAGGCTTCTTTTGGAGCCTTAAAGGTTTTTAGGACAGAAGTAGTACATGATATTCAGTTGTCAATACAGAAAAACATAATTTTCTGTCTTATTTCTGTCTTTCTCTTGCTGATACAGTCCTGACTTTTCAGAAGTGAAGTACTTTGCATTGTGTTCAAATGAACATTTTATTCATTGACTTTTATTGACTTCAGATGTCAATTCTGGGTAGAGACTGAGGATCTGGCCTTACTCTTCTCTATAGCATTGCTTGTAAGATTGCTCAGTTTCAGATTTAACTGTTCCATGAGAAATCACCTCAGGAAATAGTGTTCCCCGTTCTTTCTGAATTTCTGCATATGAATCTCACTATCATTCTCCTAAAACATTTATTACAAAAGAGAGATTATGCTTAAGCACTATACTGAATAAATATTCTATATCTTAGTAAAATTAGTATATAAAACCAAATACACTAGCTACATTAAAAACTAACCTTTTCCAAATATTCATTCATGCATCCTTCCAGCTAGTGCCTTTTTACAAAGAATCAAGTTTTAAAGCTAAGAGCTTTATCCGGTTTTCTGCCATGGACCGCTCTCCATAATACAGGGCAGCGTCACACTGTGTACACTCAATAGCGAACACTGAATAGTACACATTATATTGACCAAAACCCAAATATAAAGTTTATTATGACTAATTGTGAAAAGATTTTTATGTCCTCTTTGTTGAAATACATGGTGAGTATTGGAAGACTACCCAGCTTTTGTTCATTTATCTTGATCACACACATTCAAATAAGCTTCATTAGCTCTTTTGTTTTCTCTATTTCTGGGTCCCTCACACTCAGGGTAACTGAAGAACAAGAATTAGGAGTCAAATCTGAAGATTTTAGATCTAATCTAAACAACACTGAATTTGATGGAAAATGTCCTCTTGACTTTAAAGATGATTGAATTGGGCTCTGTTATATAAAATGTCTGTGACGGATCTGGGAAATTAACCTACTTCCACATGAAACTCTGCTCAATATCTTAAGTACTCATTGTGAAACATAAAAGCACCACCACTGTTATATGTCTTCATTAAAATGTTTGAGAACAGCAACTATTATGATCATAACTCTCAAAGGAATAAAAGATTTCCTGTCTAAAAATAGAATACTTTCTTAGAAAGACCCTGGATGCTTGCAGTTTTGACTCCCTTGCCTTCAGTCCTTAGCCAATTATTAGCCAAGATCCTCTTTTTGCATGTAGTTACTTAAATTTGCGTCAGTTTTGTGTAAACAGAACATGCGGTTCATTAATCCTGCAGTAACAGCTAGTGTGTAACCTCAGGCTCTTCAGCAACGTACAAATGTTTGACAAAAGACTAACTATGACAATTAAAACAGCATCCTTCATCAAAAATGGCTGCAAAGAACTGTTTCACTGTTGTGGAGCTATCAATCAGGCACAGCTGAATGTGAGCTAATAAACATGTCACTTTCTCTCTGCTGCCTCCACTGAGGAAGAATAATAGCTGAGAAAGGACAGGAATGGGGACACCTGGAGTAGATAATTGCATGCTGCTTACAGGGCTCTCTGGCTCTATTTTGAAGCCTGATACAATAATAAGGAATAATGCAGCAACCATATAGTCTAGGTGAAAGGAGGATCAGCAGGGCAGGTTATTTTCCCTCTTTCCAAGTCCATCAGTCTTCATGTTGTGAACTGCACTGAAACATCCCCAGAACTAGAGATGTAGCAGAAAGCTATGATCAGAATTGTGTCTTGCCTTAGCTTTCAAAGGCCCTACCTTTGAATCCTTCTCTAAAGGTAACAGCAAAAAAATAAATTCCTCGTAATCAAAATATTCATTTGGGCAGTGCATCCACAATTGCGGAGTCTTTTGTTGGAACAGGTTCCAGTTTACAATCAGCATAGCTTGTCTCTGACCACACAGCAGGGTGGTTGCACTCTACAGAAGGACTTGCTTGAGGACCCACTTTAAGACTTCTCTGGAAAGAAGTCATGGGCAGCATTTCATACCTGAGGAAACCATGGACACCTGCACTTTGCTTTGATCAGAAGTTCTGAGATCACTGGGAAAAACAGATCCAAGATGTTGAAACTGTTCCTTGATGCCCAGTGTCCCTGGTCAGGCACATTTCAATGCACACAGCACACACAATCTGACACACAAATCTGTTGAACTGTTTTCCAGATAGGGTGGACAGAAAACAAAAAAAAAAGGTTTCAGAGAACTAATTTCCATAGATTGTAACTAGAAATAGCTATGACACTGTCTTATTTACGGTTCTGGCTCATGATGACATTATAGTCTTGAATACTGTTTACCCACCTCAGGTAAGAGAGTTTTCCCACAGGGATTTAATGGTCTTCAATTTAAGGTACAGTGGGATGTGCAACTGAGCTGAGGACCTTTCGAGAAGGAAGGATAGCACAAGGATGTGTTATCATGGCTCACCTGCAGTGACTGACCCAATACAGGGCCAGTATAGGAACTAGCACACAATTAGCAATATCTTAAGGTGGCAAAGTATGAAGAAATAGGGAGCAGAAGACTGCTGGAATTTGCAGGAAAGTTCACTTCAGGGTGCGATGTACTCAATTACTTCCCCAGACAAGGCAAGAACATAAAACTTTGATGATTTCCCTTCACTCAAGATTTACCTTCCATTCCTACATTGAACTTTACACTGTCTTGGAGCTCCGGGAGTCCAGAGAGAAAGACGGGCATAGGTTTTTTTCAGGTTCTCTCCATGCAGAAGACCCTTCTGAGGCATAGGAACTTCAACACTCTACCCCCTTGTTACACACACTTCTTATTTCTTTCTTCCCTGACTAAAAATACCCCAAGGACTTTGCAGGCAATTAGGGTATTGGCTTGCTTCCTATCTATAGCTTTTCTCTGATGGGTATCAATGCTGTGACACACTATATATCTTGGTCTGTCAGGCTGAGACCTGTGTGACTGAAAACCCTGGAAATTTTAAAAATATGTGATTAGAAACACTAGCTTCATTGGAGAAATGGAAATCAAAATGAGATGCTGACAAATTGATTAGTTCTCCTGTAGGCAAGGCAAGCAGAGAGGAGCAAACTGAAAAAAAAAAACCAAAAGCAAACAAAAAAAGCAGGTTCACCATCCTTTCATGAGAGCAAATAGCAAAGGATTTGGCATGCGGATTGACTCTCTATCAATCTGCTTTCTATGTTCCTACCAAATCACTGCAAATATTTGCCTCCTGGTAACTGACAAACAGCAGGTCAATGCTGAAAAACAGATTATGTGGGTTTTGAAGTCAAAATTGAATATCCCTTATTTTCTAGCTGCAAAAAAAATAACAAAAGGGTCATGGAGGTCAAACAGTGACTATCACAGTAATTTCAGCAACTGAGATTGGAGGAAAGGCATGGGGGAGGCAGTTCATACTGATTCAAGGCAGGGTTGGTTCTGAATGCTAACATCACAACTAAGAACAACTTGATTTTGAGGAAATTTGGTTTGCACCAGACAGGCAGTGTCTGCCTCAAGAGTAGCTCAGCTACCTAGGCTCTAATTTTCTACCTATAGTGCCTCTTGTTTGGAGCCACATCATGTATTCCCATGCTGCTGTCCTCTGCCCTGTGCAGAAAGGTCCATAGAGAGTACCGAGGTCCATATGGAGTTAGTCAGAGGATGAAGAGGAGCTCATTTGTAAGTTAAAAATGAAGAAGGAGCTGTGGGTAGGACAGTGGTACAGAAAAGTGCAACACTCTTGGGACACTGTTGAAAAATAACAAATGAGAAAGAAGACCTTCACCCACACTTGGGAGGAAGTTTGCCAGCTCTTCCCTCCTCTCCCCCTTCTTTCTTGAACATATTAATATTTTATCACTTCTTATTTACTAGGTGACCTGGCTCACATGTTTTTGACACACTAGAAACAAAACTTTCCTCAGTGCAACAGGAACAGCTTTAGCAGAGTCTGGTAAGGCCAGAAAAGGAGTTTTATTATGACATGGGGGAGGGATGACACCAGTGAAGAAAAACAGTGTGAATAATTCATGCAGAGCATTTAGATGCCATGTGGATCCTCAACTAGCCTGAACACACTATTTGCTTTGCATTCATAATGTTTCATTAGCAACTATAGAGATGAGCAAGGCAAAGTCATTAAGCTTAGTGTAATGTTGTTTTAACACCACTTGTTGGTTGTATTACCATGCAAAGACAGTGACTACAAAGGACTTCGGTTCCTTCCATGAGAGTTTCCTTTCAAAATCACTCACCACACAGGGGAATAGTTACTGGAGAGCAACTTCAGCCTCCCATCTCCCAGATCATAAAATGTGATAGAGATTTCAGTGCAAAAGAGATTTCAGTCCCTGCAAAAGAGGGCTCAAGAGATCCTTTTCAGGTAAGCGCTAAGCAGCCCTCTCTCATTGCATGCCAGAATGATTATGTTCAGACTGAATCAAGTTATAGAGAACAGTAGGTTCCTAACCACCATCACTGATGCCTAAAAAGGAATTATTACTGAAAGATACAGCTCAGTAAAGTCCAACCAACCAGGACCCCATTGTGAAAGTGTACTACTGAACATGGGCATGAGGAGCTGAGCCCTCTCAGATCCTTAGTGGCTCCTGCTACACAAAGAGAAAGCCTGGAAGACACATTTTCTGGCCGAAAAAAAAGTTCAGCCAAATTTTGGATAAAAATCTTCCCCCACCCCAGTGTTGACTCACTCATCCCAATTGAGACTACTTTTAATGGTGAACATATTCATCCAGAACATTTTGTGACCTTTGCAAGGAATATATTTGTAAATAACTGTAGAGTTTTTTCCATTCCTGCAGAGCTTATCCCACCTCTGCCTAGCTGTTAGCATATCACTCAGGTTTTATATGACTGTTTTAATATTCAACTGACACAATGCCCTTATCTCAGGATCCCTTAGTCCCTGTTCTGTCTCTCACTGTCTCTGAAATGAAAAGCCCTGTTTTCTCTTGTTTTAAAGAGATAAATCACGCAGGTTTGCATGAACTGTAGACTCAGCTGAATCAATTTTCAAGAAATCAGGTGCTGTGTGACATGGTGCCCCTTGAAGAGGATCTCTGATTTTTGATGATGACTGTAAAGTGAAATGGGCAGGTAAGGCTTACACATTAGACAAAATGATCGAGGAATTTTTCTACGCTGGGTTACACTTGGCGTGATGCGCTCTCTGGTATTTTTCTCTTCGCTTTGACTGAAGTGCAGAGGAGGTTGATAAGGCTCTTACTGCCTCTGAGGCAATGAACCTAGTGGTTTTAGCTCTAGTCATAGAAAATTATAACTGCAGTGACAGAGGTTGTGAGTTCAGGGTCTGTGAACGATTCAGCCCAAAGTCTGTTGTCACAAGAGCCAACCTTGTGACCTTAGAGGGATGTAAAGCGGACTGGAACAGGGCCTGGTTATTTACTCTGTGTACAGTGTGCCATTAAGTCTGAAAGCTTCCTGAAATGTCATGCCAGTTCCTGTCATTATTTTGCAGCATAGCTGCAAACTTAACTGCGTAAAATTCATGGCAATTGTTCTCACAAAAACCACACACAAAAATCCGTGTTTTTTAAGAAGAGAAGTCAATAATTTTTCCCCATTCATGCTCAGCTCCATTTCAACATCAAGTAGCATATCTCAAAGATAGACCAAGGGTTTGAAGGTCTCTGACCTAATTCAGACTTATGATTGTAAGAGAGGAATTCATGCCAGGGAGCACAGAAAGGGCAAACAGTTTTTTAGCAGTAATATACAGTCAAGCCTGGACCACAATCAGGAATCACTAGGAAACAAGAATAGATGGTGAACAGGGGAGAAAGGGAGAAAGCAAAAGGCAGGGTGTGAATCTCACTCAAGTCAGTTGAAACTTGGTTGTGTCCTGGGAGTTGAGATGGAGGAAGTGGTATGGCAATGGCATCTGGCGGCGTGTGAGACAGGGACACTGAAACAGAAATCCAGGTGATGTGTGACAGAGACACGTGTTGTGGGGAGAAGGTGTGGGCAGAAACGGTGTAGTGAATTGACCAGAGCAAAGTGCAGATCCATATAAACTCTTTAGAAATAGGCAACCAAATACTTTGGCACCTCAGGTCAGGGTTTGTATGAACATTTGGGTCTCTTCTCACTGAACCCTCACAGTTAAGAGTATGGATTTGTTACAAAGGTGATGTCCAAGCTATCAATAGTACTACTCACATCACCAGGTTTCAAGACTAGTTTTGTGGCCACTATACCAATACTTACATTAGCCAACAATCTGCCTCAGAAAAATGTCATTGATTCTATTCCTGACCTTCAGTGCTGTTACATATATTTCAAGGAATTGCTTAAATAATAGTGCAGGTGGTTCATCATGTCTGTTACACTAACTTTAGGCCCAATCATCTCTCATCTGAAGTCAGTAGTAAATGTCCTTTAATTTCAAACAGAAATCAGAACTGTTCTCAAGTAACAGATGCATATCTGCTTTGGAGTGGCATAAACAGTATATTCAGCTCAATTAGACCCTGCCAGGAAAAAAACAATATAGGAAGATGAGGTCATGTTGAATCTAAAGCAATTGACCTTTGTTTTTATGTGCTTGAGTGCCTCATGTGCTGAAGCAAGAGGCAGTGAGCTGCTTTGGAAACAGTAAGTTTGTTTTCCCAATTTTGCTCTTACAGTCAGAAGAGGAATCTTAATGGAAACCATACGCCAGGAGTAACCACACTTTATTTACATTTGGGAATGGAAAACAGTGATGCATGTCAAGCGCCTCTTCAAACGATCATACCATCCAAAACCTGGGGGTTATTTTATGGATGGTAGAAAACTCACTGGAGGGATTTATGTGGCATCTGAGAAGACAGAACAATGGGTGAATGGAAAAAATGCAAAATACAAACAATGCAGCACTTTTATGGGCATACTCTGTTGCCTGCTTTTTGATATCTCCTTTTTCTTCCAAGAAGATTACTTGACTGCTTTAACACTCTTAGCTGTCTGAATTTTTAGTTGCTGTTCTTGTCATGAGCATTGTAGTAGGAAAATCTCCATTTCATCCCAGACATTTTAGCTGATATTGGATTTTGTAGGTTTAAAATTTGATCAGGCACTGTGACCTTCATGTAAATTGGAGGAAGGTCCTATTTCCAAGTACATTCATTAGAATATATATTATTATTTCTTCTCCTTTTCTCATGGTCCTGTGGTTCAATTTCCACCTTTCTTCTGGCATACTCACTCCATGTGGGTAAAATAAATATAAGTAATTTCAAAATCTGGGCTCTGAAAACATCTGTGATTGTCCATACAGAAGCAGATCTTAAATCTCTTGACAATGAACAAATTGTTCCAAAGGCTCTACTGACAGATGTCCTTGTGCCCCAACAGATCTTCCCTGTTGTCCCACATCTCTTGGAAAGCTCTTTCTTTGTGAAGAAAGAAGCTTTGTGAAGCTTTCCTTTCCCCTCCCAAAGCAGCGGGTTCGGCTTCCTTTCCTAGCATAGTCCTTAGCACTGGTGAACATTGACTACAGCAACAACTACAGAGAAAAGCTGCACCTACTTTAGCTGTAAACCGCAGGGATGACTTTGGCACCGGCAGTGCTTCCTGCAGAGCCAAGAAGATCAGCAAACCTGGGATTATACTTCCCATAACTGAGCAGTTCAGGGAAATCTTCAAGTTACAGGACTGGTTTACATAGACAACCTCAGTTTCGTATGAAGATACCCAAACTAGCTGTGTGTGAATGAGCTGGGTACTGGAAGTAGCCCAGCTCAAACAGCATAAATCTAAGCACTAATGCTGATACTTGACAAGTTTATTTAGGAGAACTTTTACTTAGGTAGTGAAATTATGCTGTTGTGAAAGCTTTGAGAGAAGCTTTTCCCCACCGAGGTGCTCAGTAAAACTCCCATCAGCTTCAGTAAGAACAGCAGTTCTGATTTCTGTGATGCATCCACCTACTCCCATATCTCCATTACAGTAGTGGCCAATAACAGATGCTTCTTGGAGAATATAAAACAAGATGACTGTATGATGATACTTTTCCCAAAATACTCTCACAGCCTTCAGGAAATTGTGGTTGAGAGACTTCCTGTACCAGAGGTGTATTTCTGCATTTAATAGCCCTCCGTGGGCTTCTCAACAGTGCCAGGGTTTATTCACTGGCTCCTAAGAAAACTTAGAATATATTCTCACGTGGGTATTTTGAGACATATCTACACAGTACATTCAATTGACCATAATAATAAGTTAGGCCCCTTCCGGGACTATACTTTCTATTACCAATAAACAGGAAGAAGAAAATATTGTCTGAATTCGATCGCTTCAGTCATGGCTACTCTGTGTTGGTTTCAGCAGCAGGAATAACAATGAAGTTGCCATCTAGCTGGTTTCCAAGTGGCCTGTCCAGTTCTGCTGTGGTCTCACCAATCACTGTTAGGGCTATCACAAATTGCATTGCACAAGCGTTTCTGCATTTAGCCAAGCAAGGTATTTCTGAGATGGGGGTGGTAAAACAGAAAAGCGGTCAGAGATACGCAAAGGAAAGCAAAGCATACGTCCTGGCTTGGACTTGGAGTTGGTGAGGGCTGGAATGAAGTGGGAGTAGCGAATCATTCTGGGAAGGAGTGCTGTAATCTTTCTGAAATGTTAATATTTAACTAATTTAATACCTGAGTAGAGGTGGAATTTTAAACAAATGATACATAAAGTTATTTTTCAAAGTCAACCACAAGGTCAGAAAGAAAGTTGTATGTTCATGAAGGAGTACACAGTCAGCAATAGTAAATAAGTAATGAAAATCAGGAAATGTAAGGGGTAAGTGACGCAAAAGTGAGTCCAAGAGAAATATGGGATTGAAGCTTCTCTGTTAACATTTACCAGTACTTCAGATTCGTCTAACATCTGGTTCTGAGTAAGAGATTATTTCAAAGCACTTCATTTGTGGTGAATGAAACATTTAGTTATTATACTACTTGTTTTTCTTACTCTTCAGCAATAGCTTTCATCCATTGAGAACTGCCTATCTATCCTCATTTTCTTCATTAGCGAGAACTATTTGAATTACTGCAAGGATATTCACTGAAGATCTAACAAGGTAATTTATCTATGCTATATATTGACTTGGCCGTTGTTTAGAGAGTCAGATGGGCCTTCTCAGGGATAAGCGGAGTAGTCTTTGTCCAGTCTTTCTATGTGTTACTTACAACTCTCCTTTCAGAAACCTACTTATGCCACCAAAGATGCAGATCCTTAGATAACCCTGATCTTATAGCAAAAAAGATGAAAGAGAAATTCTTCAACGAAGATCAATACAGCCAGGGGGAACCCTATAATTCACCCAGAGCAGCTTTCTTCTTCTTTGATTCCAAGTCAGTTTTCTTATTTTAGGGACTTGGGGATGAAAGCCTTTTTCTATCTGATATTTTCATATGATTCTGTGATACTTCTTCAATAAAATTATGCCATATGCATCTGCTACAGGATTTTCACTCACTTAACTTTCTGTAATTCATGTACTTTTTCTCTTGTTTGAATGATATGCAATATAGAATTGTATTCTTTATAACATTTGTAGCAGTGAATGAGCATGTTTTGAATGAGACATTGACAGCTTTTTAAGAAAACAGCAGAGTAGCTTATGTGGTTGTATCCTTTAGGAAAAACTCAGTTTCTTTAGTTCAACTCAAAGTTAGAAAAAACCCAGAAAATTTTATCTTTTTCTTGGTTTGGAGTTTCATCGAAATGAAATTCAGAGTGAAGCACAAGGACCAGTATGAACAGTTCAATAGAAATGTGGAATTTTAATTTTGCATGCGTCTAAATACATTTTAAACAACTTTGATCTCAAAGGTTCCTTCCAACCATGAGTATTCTGTGATTCTGTGATTAGCTTCTATAACAGGAATAACTTTTCTCTTGCTGTGAGAGCTATCCATGACTCCTATCTTTGTTTTGCAAATACATATTTTTATGCTTATCCCTTTGCCTATGCAACAAAACTCAGGGACTGAGGACTATCTATAAGCACAACCGAAATATGCATATATCCAGGTCAACAGTGCTGGACATATGCACAGACAGTGCTGTAACCATGGTCCCTTCCTCTGCAGTTTGCAGTGTGAGGAACAGCAGGGCTATCTGCAGCTGAGGGCGGGATTTGGCTATTCTGCGGCTGACAGTAGGAACAACAAATCCAGCTCCGCTCCTTGTGACCAGACCCAGCTTCCTCCCATCTGTTCCCCTCCCTCTACATGGTGGCCTCAACCTGGCCAGGATTTGGACCATTATCTTCAGGGAGGAAAGTTTCAGCTCTGGAGACCGAGAAGCCTTGAGCTGGCAGTTTTGAAGTGTGCTCGCTTCTAGACTTGCTCTGCAGGTCCTATGAATGTATCGCATTATCGACTAAACATTTAGACAGTGTTATTTATTTCAGCATATTTCAGACTTGCCAAGGCTACCAGATGATTATTTTTTTTCTCTTCCACTAGGAGCTGAGCAAGCACATTTACTGTGAATATGTGCATGTGCAACTGCAAGTCACCCGTTAATTCTTGTGAATATACACACAGCGGGAACTGCATACCCACCTCCCATGGGAAAGCTTCAGCCTCCTCATCCCGTGACACCAAGTGAGTATCAAAGGGGAAGATACTCGTCCATAAGAACCTCAGCTAAGTGGATACCAGTATTCCAGGTAGGAAAGACTACATGCAACTACCAAACCCATATGCCTTCCAGCCAGCTAAAAAAACTCAGTTAGAAAGATAACATCAATTGCTTCATAGCTTAAAGTCTTAAGCAGCTAAGTTTTCAGTCATAAAACTTGTAGCATTTGTGACAATTGCTTCCCCCCCCCTTAAATATATTGACTTCTATTAAGGAATTGTATCAAACCCAGGTTAGACAGTTTCATTCTCAAATAGCAAAGAAAAACATACAACAAAAATCAAAAAGAATACAAAATGTGCTACCAAGATATTGCCTTCTCAAAAATTCATGCTTTTCCCTCAGAACTAGCCTATGTAACTTGTTGTTCTTCTATGACCTGTGACACATTAATCTTCAAATCCTCATATGAAAGATGAAAATGGGCAATTATATTTTAGGTGTTTGTTACTTTAGGGACTTGAGGAACAATTTGTTTTTAAACTGCCCAGGAAAATTAGATCTGATCAAGCAGCTGAATTTTGAGAGCAAACAAATGAACAAAAGTATTAGTAAAGGTCCTCTAATTTACAAAACAATCTGTGTAGTGATTACTGAGGACTAGAAAAAAATAATATTGGGGAGATATTTAGCCTCTCACATAAATATGTTTTCAGAAAGTTTATTCTGAGCTAATACAAGAAAAGTTCAGAGACAATCCAGTGTCCTTAGGATACATATCTCTAGGAAATGAAACTTGCATAATAAAACCAAGACCTTAGGCATACGATTGTCTGTTACATGCTCTTTATCTGTCTAAAGCCTTGGTCTTCTTACCAACAAAGTTTGCTTTCTGCTCATGTCTCACTTTCCAGCAACCAAGGGTGTTTTGTAGGCTGTTACTATAAGAGGGAGTCTAATTCTCCTACAACATGTTGGCATGTGAATATGAAACAGCCAACTGTTCCCTGCTTTCCCAGGTCTTATTTTGTCTTAGTAGAATGAAATCTACCCATTAGAAACTTCTCTTTAGGCTAAGAAGCTGACAAATATTTTAACCTTTTAAAAAGTAGAAAAGACCTGCTGACTTTAATGATCTTTGAATCAAGCTGTGATTTTGGGTAGAGATGAAAAGTTTGGTAATATCTATTTGGAAATAGATGAAATTTCTTGCAGTGCAAAATGAAGATTCTTCATGTCTATATTTGAAGGAATGTTCAAAAATGAACACTTGAAATTAAAGGACATTTTTTTTAAATGTAATGGGTAAGTAAATAAGAAAAATATCTCTAATGCCGGTCAACATTGCTCTCTGGAAAAGAGGTCTTGTCACACAAAAACTAATTTGTTCTTTGACAAGAATGCAAAACTGGATGATAAAGGTATCTCTGTAATATTCTTAGAATGAGGTATTGGTACAGCTGATCCTGTCTAGGAGTATGGGAAATAATTGATCATCCTTTTATTCCCCCAGATGTACTTTCTATTAATCTATGATGTTACATTTTTTTTGATGTGTTTGAAATAGAATTGCCTCAAAGTTTCAGTAAACATCAGAATCAATGAAGAATACAATATATGGACAAAGAAGTGAATGACAAACCCTAAAAGAGATCTATTAATGGGAAAACATTAGCAAAAAGATGTAGTTCTTGAGCAGATTTTCTGGGACTGATTCTACCTCAGGGTTATGCTGTTGTACAGCTTTCATCAAGGAGTGTCGGGGAAGTACAAAGTCATTTTTAAGTGTGGACAAAGCCTGGTAGCCTGTTAAGTAAAGATAAGGACAAGACAATGATACAGAAGGATCTAGCATCATTTAGTTATCATCTGGCCTATTCAAATAACTTCAAGATACCCTGCTGTAAAAAAGATATGTTATGATATCATGGAAAACAAGGATCCCGAAAAAGTGTTTAGGAGTCATATTCAAGAAACAAATGAGTGTAACTGCTCAACAAAGTGATGTGGTCATAAGAAGTTTATTTAAGAATGGATTTCACAAATGAGTTTTGAATTACATAAGTTATAGCTGAAGGTGATGTGGAGGGAAGAGCAAACCACTTCTTGAAATCAAATTCTCCTTTTCTGTGGTTCTTGTCTTATATAAACAGAAGAAAGACCTGAAAACGGAATGACTTTATGATTTGTAAGCTCATGTTTTATAGTATGCTGAGTTTAACCTGCAATACATTTTACACAGAAAGCAGATCTAAGCTGTATAAAAGATCCCCAAATTAAACTTATCTTGACCTGTAGATCCAGATCACATTGGAAGACATTTTACAGAGATATAATTTCAAGCCTCAGAAGAAATTAGGAAGTCCTGCCTGGAGGGACTATCTCAAAGCAGTATTTTGTACAGTTAGAGTGTAGAAAACAGTGTGCAGTAGAAGTTTCCTTAATCTGGAAAAGTATATCAAGCCAGACATAGTCTAGTGAGAAATAAATTACAATGTTTGCTTAAGAGGTGGAGGTAATTAATCACCAAATTAACTGTCTCAAGACGTGGTGACCTTTCTGCTCCTTGAGGATTCCAAATCAAATTTTGAGCCTGATACTAATTTATTGGGCAATGCTAAGACCTCTGGCATACCTCTGAGTGGGAAGTCTTGGCTAGTACAGCCTTATGTCCGTAAAAATTTGGATCTCGTAGCATTCTTCTGAGCGTCAGTTCCCAGCATGGATTCACTTATGTTTCTCAATCTGACCTTCTCAGGACAGGAGGAGCAGGGCACAATGAAGCTCAGAGTACATCATTCTATGGTGGAGGCAATGCAGGAGGCATGACATTGGTATCTAGATGTCATCTCATAAAGAATTTGATCTTCCTGTAAATTGCAAAGCACTTGAACACACTGATGCAACAAGCAGAGGCAGCTGAAAAATGTTGATTTTCAAAATTTCAAAAAACCAAAAAACAGTTTGGATTCAACTAAAGGAAAAGTCAATACCTTTTACTCCTTCCTGAAAACTAAAATTAAAAAAAAAAAAAAGAAAAAAAAAAAAAGGAAAAAAAATCTTTCTCATGAAAATTCATCCTATGTCGAAAATAGAGGAACTATGAACAGAATTTTTCAACCATCCGAAGGAAACAGTGATTTATGTTAGAGATAAAGCCAAATAATACTGAGTGTTTTTTTTTTCTCCATCTTCCTCTCCATATGTGCTTATGTATGTATAAAGAAAGACACGCATACATAGTTTGTATGTATGCAATGTATTCACATCCAAAACACCTATTCCGGGGCACTGAGTGGGTGTTCTCTGGCTTCCTGTGAAGTTCCAAAGGCTTTGGGACGTGTTCAACAGAAACTGCTATTTACCCAGAAAAATTTGGCTGCTATCACTCATGTATTTGAGAGCAATGCAGCCTTTTAGTAGCAATGTTAAGTGCAATACAGACAGCTACATCGTAATTGCTTCTGGTATGAGAGAGAATTTTTTCATCTAGAAGCTTTTGGCTTATGGCTACACTCACACTTAATCATCCTTTTACCTCCGTGATATGTTACAGCAGGCAGAAGTATTCAGATAGCAGGTATCTCAAGCAAAGGTTGCGTGTATTTGGCACCATCCAATGGCATACATACCTTGAGGCTTTTTCATTTCAGCTGTAAATGGCATGGCAAGAAAAATTCAGCTACATTCTTTCCTTTAATGGAAATGGTATTTCACCATGGTGTGGTTCCTCCTCTCATGTTGCCTCACATGTACTGAGAAATGCAATAGATTTTAAAGGAGTTTTAGGATTTGTCTTCTGAGAATGTCATTTCAAAGCTGTGGAATCAGCCATGCTCAAAAGGAAAAGCACCTTCAACTGCATGGAAAGCACTAGAAGTTAAAATTTCTGACCCCAGAAAATGCTGACTGCCTGCATCTGTCCATTTTGACTGACAAATAAGTGGTCAGTTTGGATAAAGCCCAAAGATCTGAATGAATAAGTGTATTGGCAGGAACATCGATGGAAACTGGTTTTATTTAAGAAAGTATTAAAAAAACATTTGCCAAGAGGGATTTTTAAATATATTGTCCTCAAATGCATGCACTAGGAAATCTGGATTACGTTCAACCAAATAATGAACAAACTGTATCACTTATGACCTGTCAGAGCAATGAAATTTTGTTTCCACAGTACTCTACAAATAGTTATAAAGTGATCTACAATGCAAAAATTGTCCACAGGAATATATCTGAGAAATCAGCAAACTAATGCTAAGAATGGAAAAAAAAATGTTGTAAAATATACAGATACCTTACTCATTATTAGAGGTTATTCAGGCTCCAAAGATTTTTTTTTGTTCTGGATAGTACAAGTATTACTTCAGATAAATTAATTTTTTGCTTAGTCTTTGGTGGACAGATACTAAAGAGCTTGCAGGTCTGCAAAGAGCTTTCATTGGTGAAGTCATGATAACTGATCTCCTTTGCGTAGCAAAATTAATTCCTGAATTAACAAACCGCACAGTCAGTGAAGGCTCAAACATAACTGTGCTGTCTATAACATGGCCAGCCAGATTTGTTACTGACAGTCAACTCAAATATTCAGTGAAAAATGTACCCTGTTTTCATTTGGCAAATGAATCGAGCTTGAGACACGACAAACAAGCTTCTTAAATTAACATGTTTGCCACAGTTCCCCATCAGTAATTCTCATATGGCTGAACAGAAGGCAGGACAATTGGCTTAACCAGTGCAAAGACACAACAAGCTGATTTATGCATTGAGCAGAGCGGGAGAGACCCGTTTCACACCTACTGCTGCAGAGCTCTCCTGGCTATCAGACTGCAATACACAGCAGCAGGCTGTGCAGGAGGAAATTTTTAGTGTCGAACCTACACACCTTCTGGGCCCTGTGTATTTTAGAGCTCTGTCAAGAGAGTCTGGGAATGAACAGCTGCGATTTTTCATCCAGGTAGGGAGATAGGGAGAAATTAGCCTGGATGGGATGCTTTCACTTTTCATAAACCTGATGGATCTCCTGGTCAGCGAAGGAAGCCCTGCCAAAACCTCACAGCTCCAAAACAGTCCCAGCAGTGATTTGTGAAGGATTAGGGCAAAATTGAAAAAGGCCATCACTCAGTCACCTGGGTCAGCAGCCAGCTCCTTCTTCAGCTAATTGTGCTTTGGCCTCTGGGCTGCTCATCCTCAAGGTGTTATTGTAACTCTGAGCATTGCCCCAGGTGAAGGTCTGGGAGTAAGTGAATTTAGGCTGCAAAATGCAAAAGGTGCAGAAATGGTCCTTTGTGCCTCAGAGACCTCTTGTTCCTTTTTCTTTCTTTGTTCCCACTGGCTCTGACTCTGTTTTGCCCTCTTGTGATGGATGGAAAGAATTGACAGAGCTTTTACCCCCAACTCCTCTTCTGCATAAAAGCAATGCTGGGACAGCCCAAAAGCTATGACTTTATTTTCTTTATTTTTCCAGTTCTTTTGTGTATTATCTGTAGATTCCAGCATCCACAGAGATACGGTGTCCTCAGCAAGGAGTTCTGCTGCACATCACTGAATTGTTCCACACCTGTCAGCCTTCCTCCAATATCCAGCTTCTCTTCCCATGTCTTCTTAGTGGATCATCCCCAACAAATAACTGCTGTTCGCCTCATTGTGGCTACAGTCATCAATCAAGCAGTGCACAGTGGTGGGGTACAGCAAAGTGTGCTCCAATCAACAAAGACAAACAAGGACTATGTTGCAGTGTGATGTGCTAGGCAAAGTTAGATCCAAGTAAACAACCAACCAATTTTTGGCCAAAATCCTTATGTAGACTGCCAAGAACTGTGCAGTATTGAAACTTTGCTGCCATTCTCTCTGTGTGAAGAACATTGGTTTTGACCTGCCTTTTCCAATATAAACATAATTCTATGTATGTGTCATAAAAGTGCACACACAAAAAGAACTGCTTCGCTGCCCGTTCGTCCCTTGCTGGGAAGGAACAAATAGAACAAACAAATGGCATATGTTAGTCACATTGCTTCACGCACTGCTGGAATGCTTTCAGATACTCTGGTGCCTTCAATTAGGATCTCTGTAGAATTAAATATAAATGATTTTTTGGACAGTACTGTGACATCTGAAATTAAGTATGAAATACATGAAGCTGGGCAAATGTGACATCCATTTGAAGAAGCACATACTGACCTTCATGAAATATATGTGTTTTGTGGAAGTCTTTCATCTGGCTAAATTGCAGATGGCTGGCTGAGGTATGCCTTCATTTTCGTTAGTGATGTTATTCATATTATTTGAGTACCCCTAATTGTGAAGTGGCTTTTTTAGAGATAATGTACATCCTCATCTCATACAAATGGCACATGTAATATTCTTAAGTGGCATCACTGAAATTGGGCAGACTGCTGACAGCTGACGAGATTGAATGGAAGTGTCTCAGACTGGTCAAAATCTGCAGACAGCTTTGTGAGAAAAAAAGTTCCCAACTTCAAAGTTCTTTTCCTTTTGAAGGATTTGTACCTGTTTCACTTATAAGATTAATTTTTCATTATTCTTGCTCTCAATATTTTTCCTGAACGCTTTACGTAATGTTTAAAGGGCACTTTCCAACAATTTAATTTAAAAGATCACTTTTTGTTTGTTTCTTGCCAGATGTCACTGTGTCCTTCTGACTAAAAGAAGTTCCACCCTTTCACTTCAAAACTCTCCAATAGGCATTGCGACATCTTGAAAATCTCTCATCCATTTCAAGGGGATTAGGACCAGGACCAGCATTTTTACAGTCAATTTCCTCAATATGCCCGAGTTAAACACTTGTAGTCCTTTCTCAAACCAGGAGGTGGCAAGCACTCTTAAAGTTTGAGCTGTATTGAAGCAAGACAGGCTCCTTTCCTATAAAATCTCAGCCACCATTGTCCTCTGCTCAAACACTCAGCCTTGGGTTTCCCAGCCAGAGATTTGCATTTAACATTGTTCAGTAAATCACAGCAAGACAGGACTAAAAAGGGAATCATGGAAGAGATTTAAGCATATCTTCTGTTGTAATTTAAGCAAAGAACACTCTGAGACTAAAGTACAAAATAATTACGTAGAAAATAAAACTGACCGGAAAAAATTAAATTTCTGCCCCTCAGCATCTCTGGCAAAGGGAGGGCTCCTAAGAGATCGGGCTGGCTGCCAAGCGTGGCCACAGAGCACCTGGAGCTAAACCTGCCCTACAGCCCATTACTTACATGTAGTTTAATCTACAAAATATTAAATAATGCTTTGTGTGGATTTTCCCAGAAGGAAACTAGCCCTAAACCTTATTTACTGTTTTTTCAGCAAAAGCTGCAGGCTTTTTCTGCTAATCTGTCAGTCTTAGAAAATGGAGTAATTTGTGTGTGCAAACCACAAGAGTAGAAAGCTAATGTGTTCTGGGGTGCTGAGTTGGAGACGTTGGTAGGAAATTGCCTCCCCAGCAGTTTCTTCTCAAGCATTTAGTTAAATTTCAGTCTGTAACTTAGCTGGGGGGAAGAGGTCTCCCAGGATGTACTGTACCCAAATGGTGAATTAATACATCTGGATAAATCTGCTATACAATTAAACCAATATACCCTCCCTTTTAGTATTGTTTACGTCATGACTTAATTTTAGCACTTGGCCTAAAGACTTTATGTGAGTAGGATTATTTCTCTGACAGTCTATTTTTTAATATAATGTTTAATCAATTGGTGGAAAAGAAAGTTTTCAAATCAAGGACATGATTTCTGAGCTGCTTTTTCAAATCCTGAAGGCCTCTAAACATGGGGAGGGCAACGCAGTCTTCAGGTGCCCGTGAGAGTTGACAGGGGCCGATGACTTGAAAGCAGTGATGATACAATCCTCTCTGACATTAATCCCAGGCTGGGAGCAAGAGACGGCTCCTGCCGTTGCCAGTGTCCTTAATTACATATTGCCACAGAGCTGGTGGCTGCCGCGCTGAGAAACCGTACTCATCTGTACCACCCCATGCCAGGCACTTGGTGGAAAGGTGATTTCTGCCCCTTCCATTTTCACATGAAAGCATGAGAAAAGAAAGGATGAAAGGACCCAGCAGGAACCTGGGAGGACAATACCTCTGTCCTCATGGCAGGCCACAGCCTCCGTTTTCCCTTTCTCTTGACCCTGTTAAGTATTGGGGAAAGGGGGTTGTTCGGGCTTTTTTAAAGGTATTACTGTAAATATGCAAATTAAATCACAGCAGATGCAAATGGACTTGAGAAAGGACAGTGATCCCGCATGCCTTCAGGCCATATGCAGAACCCACTAAACTCCACGCAGGATTGGCCGTGTCCATAGGGCCCAGGCATGTCCATCTTGTACCTCTAATCAGCAAACCCACACCTAGGACCAAAAAACTGCCCCACGTCACATGAAATGCCCCACAGCAAGTGGCTTCACCGCCCTGAGCACCTTCTGCTCAGAGCTCTGCCACGGGGACTGGTTTTGCCCTGGAGCAGAATGACAACAGCATGTTTTACCCCTTGTCCTCTGGTTACCTTGCCCCAAGCTGCAAGCCCGGTGCTGTTTGCACTTGTGACTCTGAGCTCAGCAGTGAAAAGCCCTGTGTTTACTCAGGTCAAGGCAGCTCAGAGTCCAAAGTCCTGCTACTCCCTGCAAAATGCACGCTGACCTGCTGAGCTGGTAACGAATCCACCAGCAGCAGGAGGAACAGGGTGGGATAACATCTGAGATAGTGTCAAGGGATGCAGTGCAGTCACAGAGGAAAGCTGACGCATATAGAGGAAGTTTGAGGCAAATAGGTTTTAATTAGGGTATCATTCAGCCCTTTGGATGTTTGCTGAATACTAAGCCAGATTTAACAAGGCATTTCCTTGCCAACCATCACATACATTAAAGATTGCACAGAATGAAGAAAGAAATCCTATGGGAATCCTAAGCAGAAGAGACCTAAATCAGAGTTTAAAGGGTGAACTGTATCATTTACCCAGCTTACAAATATCTACCAGGACAGCAAAGGGTTATTGCCCACTCACCCCAGCTTCTGCTAACTTCTGCCAGCTGGTTTTATTTCCCCAGTCCTAATAGGTGTCACTGGAAAACAGAACACCTGAATAAGTACCGCCTTCTGAGCTGGACTCAAAGCAAGCACAAAGCAAGGACAAGAAACAGAATAAAGAGCTATTTAAAATGTTCCTGCAAACATGAGACTGAGACTGAAAAGTGAAATCTGCAAAGACTTCCTGTCTTTTTTAGAGAAAGATACTGCCCAATCTTTTCTCCCGACTCAGGTCTCCTCTCTGCTCCTTCACACCTACAAAAACGGACTGATGCTTGATGCCTCATCCTTTTCTTTTGGAAGTGCTGTGATAGGCACAGTCTGCAGGTACCAGTCGAAGCACCATCTGTCCGAGCAAAGGAGATCACCTTGTCTCCCTAGAGGGAAAATAAGGCACTGGTTACTCACTAGAGAATTTGCCCACAATACGGAGAGCTTGTAGAACAAAGCAGAAGACATACACCCAATACCAGGTTTGGAGGACCTCGGAAAACCCTCCCAGATGAATAGAAATTTAACCTAAAAATAGATTTCCAGGGCAAATGAAGGTGTTTGGGTGAATGTGTTATGTGGCATATTTTGGGAGTGAAGAAGGGGCAGGAAAGAACAACTGGCAGGGACACGATCACAACTTATGTCAGCTTTCTCAAACTGGAACTTTTCAGTTTTGTTTCTTTGCCTTCTAAATAGCATTTTTACCCCATTAAAAATTAAACTAGATTTTAATATTAAAATAACTGTTAAATAATGTGAAAACAGAATAGGTTCACCCAGATTAAAAATTTATATTTTTTTTTTTCTCCTTTGCTCCATTTCTCTAAATTCTTCCAGGTCAACACAAACAAAATTCCTCCCCTGAATTTTCAGTCTGTCCATTACAAGATCATTATTTATTTAGCCCTCTGTTTATGCTTAAAGATGCATCTGAACCTTTTTCCAACTGTTAGAATCACAATACAGTCTAACACTGTACTGTGACTTTTCTGTGACTGTGCACTGTGACCTTCATACTTTCAAACATCTCCTGCCTTAGACTTTCAAAGAATGAAGAAATATCTGTGGTTAGTTTGCTAGGTCAAAACCAGCCCATCTCAGAACGCTCTGAAAGCTGACTATATTCTCCCTCTGACTGTTGTCTCCAATTGAAAACTGTGGACTTTCTTTTAAAACTTTCAGGAAAGGGATTGAAAAGTAAAAGAAAGGTGAGAGTAATGTAAACCTTAATGTGCATACAAATATGTCAGGGAGTGAATGCAGGGAAAATTCACACTCCAGTTGGCCTCTCTTTCTCTGTAGCCCAGGCTGAAACAGCCCCTGCAACTACTGTCTTTGGCGGCTGTTCAGTGGATCACAGCTGAAGATGCTCATGTGAACCTGTGGGAATCAAACCTGCCAAGTTCCTGATAGCTCCACTTGGTACAGTCTCATCTTTATTTAATGCTCTTTTTTTCCCCTGTTGTGGCTTGATGCAGCTCTTCTCTGTAACTGCTATTAAGATGCGCAGGCATTGTGATAGAAGAGGCAACTTCTCCACCTCCCTGTCATCCTGGTCAGATGTGAGATTCAGACTGGAAAGAAGTTGCAAGTAGACTGTCAAAAGTGGCTTGGGATCCTGATGAGAAAGGCTATAGCAGAGGAGGCAGTCGCTGCTCATTGCTAGTTTCTGCCCCAAGAGAAGGCACAATTCGACCATGGTGCTTGGAAGTCAATGAGAAATATCAAGTTTCCAAAGCCCAGTGAAATCCTGAGGTGCAAGACAACACCCTGTCTGTCAAGGAGGTTTTCAGACCAAAGAGGCCCAAAGTCATGGTCTCTCCAGACACTGGACCTGTACTTTCCCCTCACCTGCCCATTTCTGTTTGGAAAACTTGTGCAATCTCTTATTGTAATAGTAGCTTACCATCCATATAGCTGTTGAGGCAGAATCAATATTGCATCGAGTTCTCATTAACTTTTGGGTGAAATGTGCATGCTCCTGGCTCCACTAAGAAAATGGCTGTTATTTCTCTATTCTACAGATGTCCCTATTTGTCACTACATTTGCAAGCACGACCCTGGAAGTCAGACTCCATTACAGCAACAATCACCAGTCCAGGGGGAAATTAACCAAAAAAGGATTTATTTATTTTTTCAACAGCAAACAAGCGAATAACAACAAAATGCATCTTGGCAAGGTAATTGAAAGAAACTCATCACTTTTAATGAAAGTTAAAGTGATTGTATTCTAAGCAAGTTAATTATATCACTGTATTATTGCTGTCTGACAGATTAATTTCATTTATAGTCAGTGGGGAGGTAACCCACACTAGAAGCCCGTTGCGAAGCTTTTCATTGATTTTTAATGGGCTTTGGATTGGATCTTTGGCCAGTTTTGCCTTTATGCCTCTATAATGCTGAGCCATGAAAGAACAGAGAGTTTAGTTCTACTTTTTGTGCATTTTTTTTCAGAAGGAAGATGATCAGCAGTGATGATATTAATACTGCAAAGTGAACAAGTTCTGTCAAGTCCAAAATACTGTTTTAATAGCATCATCCTCTTGCCAGAGGTGTAGTAATCACCTGCTGAAATGCGTTATCATAGGAAAAAGTGGGTTTTTTTCTTGCTCAAAACCCTACTATTTTAATACTCTCATTTTCAAAATGCCATTTTTTCCCTGTTTTTTCCACTTAAAAATCATTATAAAAGCTGCAACACAGAATAGCTGAGAGTAGCATCTTCACAGTTAAGTGCTACTTTTCACTTTTAAAGTAACACTCCCTCATTTGGTGTTACTTAAAAGTGATGATGTTACCTTGAAAAAGAAAGCATCTTGTCCATCAATTTCTGACTATTTTTCAGCTTTTGACCTATTAGGGAATTGCTCTACAATTAAAGAAGGAAGGAAAAGTTTTGCTTACTCATTTTTTTTCCCAAGGGAAAAAACCTTTGCTTTCTACAGGAAAGGTTTGAAAGAGGTCCTTTTCTGCTAAAATCTCTTTGGGGAAAACTTCTCTTCTCTGCTAGATTTTAGATGCAATCTTTTTCTTCTTCTTCATAAAACATTGAACCAAACCTCTTCCTGGTGGAATGATGTACACAATGTGTTTACTGGCTGCCATCCTTTATGGTCCACAGTCCTGAGACAGTCATCTCCATCTGCACACTTCTCACCAGATTTTCAGTTCTTCAGCCTATCAGCAAGACCTGAGATGCTTTCAAATTAAATCAGCACTCTTTAATATACAGGGTTTTATACAGTATTTGCTTTAAATCATAGTTGAGATCTGTACATCCAGAGACCATCCCCTATGAAAAGATGTAAAGTAGGAATGAACACCAGAGAGAGAATTATCCATATACAGAGATGGTATTTGAAGGAGAGCTGCCCTGAGATGTTCAAAACAGTTAAAATGCATTTTAAAGTTCATTGTGGGTTTCTTTGATACCCAGGCATGGGCATTTTCCTGACCCTCACTTTCTTTTTCACAGCAGGTGTAAAATGTAGAAAGTTTCTTGTTTGTGTACTGTCCAAAAGTGTAAAAAAGTAAACCTCTGCGGTCCCTGTAGCAGTAGGCAATGGCTCATAGGGCTAAACATCTGGTCTAAACCCCCCAGAATTTTAGGCTCTAGGCTCAAAAACATCTGGCTGATCCTTTAGATGTTTACAGAAAGCAATGTCAAATATCACACAGCTTAAATGTTCACTAAGTGAAAGACGCACAGGCTCAACAAGGTTTTAAAGTTCTCTTTGCTGCTATAAAAAGCTCTGCAGCACCTCACAGTTCCCTGTGATGAGAGTTTGTCTTATTGCTACTAATCTAACTATCTATACCACCTGCTCTAGTTCAGAGCAGGGGGCCTTACTCCCTGATCCAGAAATCACTGCATTTCAGTCACTGGTATTTCAGAGTAAAACACACAGCCAGAAGCTAAAGACTCTCACTAGAATTTCCAGTCCAGTCCTTTCACACTTTAGTTTTATATTTTTATTTTATACTGAAGGGAATCAGAGTTGAATTCACTTATTCAAGATGTTGTCTCAGAGACAGAGGAGTATCTGCTTCCTTCTGCTGGATCTGCTGTATGGGAGGTGTCCTGGTTTAAGGTAAAATGGAACCGATTTTCTGTTCAGTAATTTTACTTTTCACCTAAACCTCTTCTAACTCTCTGAAATTGAGAATATTTTTCAGACACTGTTTGCTTCTGGAGTGATAAGACCTATGTTTGTAATACCAAGGAATGGTATGCAGAGATGCTCTTGTTCATATTTATTGCTACAACAACTAAAATCAGCTAATTTTATTATATGCCCCGTTGGAAGCGGAAGAGCATAAAGTGGTCACACCTGTAGGGAGGAGCAGACAGGACAAGTGACCCAAAACTAACAAACGAGGTATTCCATCCCAGCTGCATCACGTTCAGTAGAAAAGCTGAGGAATCAAAGGGTCAGTCCTCTTTCTTCAATAGCTCGTGTCTGAGAAGGAGTCTGTCTGTCTGTGATCCTGATCTATGCATTCCTGAATCCAGTTCCTATCTGTTGGTGAGTAAAGTTTGGGACATTCCCAGCACCTGCTGGTGATGTGATTATCATCCTGGAAGCTTGATATGGTTTTGTATATGTGGTATGTATTTCAATGTTTTCTTTTTATTATTTCATTAATATTTATGTTAAAGTAGTCCAGTTTCTTTTTAAACTCATAGGTCTCTTTTCTCTTTCATTCTTCTCTCCTTGAAAGGAGAAGCTCTTCCTCCTCTGAAGGGGAGAGAAGTAAAAGAGAGCATCTGTCATTCATTTCAGTGGCCAGTCTGGCCCAAACCACGATAGGGAGGTCTCATGAGAATAGGTACTTCAGGAGAGTACTGGATCCGGAGTGGGGGAAACTTGGCCTTACCCCATTGGGCTTTATGTTCTACTTTAATCCAGCATTACAATCTTGAAATTCATAGAGAAATTTACTTCCATAAACCCAGTTTTAAAACTAGGTCCTCAGTAGACATGTGGCTTTCATTGATATTTTTGAGGTTAATTTGCTGAAATCCTATAGCAGAGTCCCGGGTGATGGCCATTTCAGATAACAAATGTGATATCAGCAATTTTATAGTCTTTTAATGTGCTTTCTCTTAAGACAAAGCTACGCAGAGAATTGCTTAATGATCCAAACTGCAACAAATTTTAGCTACCAAAAATGAGCTTATAAAGCTGCTTAGTGTATTCAATGTGTTATCACCTGCCAGGAAGATACCACACTGCAGGCAGAAAAAGAAAGCTACCATATTTTCTCCACAGGGGCATTGCTCTCTATTATTTGCAAGGAAATGCAGTACAGAAAGAAGCCAAAGTATAACTCAAGGTGGAATCCTCCTATGAGAGTGTGCAGGTGACCTTAGACAGGGTGATACTTTCCCTGAGATAGGAGTTAACCAACTAAGCTCAAGGGAAGACAGCCCCTTCAGTAAATGGATAGCTGGTCTGAACATGCCTGCCAGCCCAAAGGTGTAGTGACAGTTGAGATCACAAGACCCAACAATCTCAAAAGTCCATGAAAAGCCCCACTGATTTCAGTGGACTTTGTATCGGGAGTTCCCCTTCGAATACCTCTATGCTTTTCTTTAGAAATGAACAAAATTTTCAACTATAGCTTTTTCTTAGGTTTTTCTTCTCAGTGAATATGAAACCATGATAACACTCAAGCAAATCAGTAACACAGATGCAGTTACAGCCATCTCAAAATAGTTGAGGTCCAGCCTGGAAATAGGGTGCTCTGAGAAAGGTCTTGTGATTTGAGGGCAACTTGGGGCTCAGCCAAAAGGAAAAACCAGGTGTCAGAGACCCTCAGCACCTGGCTGTGTGCCTGCTCCTGCCCTGCAGCAGATCTGTCATGAGTGCCCTCAGCTGAGCCTGCTGAGGAAGAGCAGTGTTCACATGCCACAGCCCTGTCTTCTTGGGGAGGAATTCATCCCAGTTTGGCTGACACATTGCAAAACCATCAAACAGCAGAGACTTGCTCCTCTGAGCTCTCAGCTAAATCAATCACTGTCGTTATTAGATGAATCATTGAAACTACAAGTCTCAAGGTTTTTATTCTAGGGAGATGCTTTTAAAAGCTGCTTCCCTGTTCTACAGATATATGTACTTGTCCTTCTATGATTTTAGAGCTAACATTAAGCTCCATCTTGCCCTCAAAATGATTATGAGATTTCAGCCAAAGAGTAAATCACCAGTGACCTCCAATTTGTATACAGATTCCAAGCCCAATCCTTTATCAACTTCCTTCATCGTAAGAGTCATCTTTGGTTTATCACTGTAGAGGAAAAGGTATTTACCATTTCTTCTTTCAGGATAAATAAAAAGCTAGGTAAAACAATCCCAGTGTAGAAGAATATGGCCATAGATCCAGATTCAACAGGATTCAGGGAGGAATTGCCATATTATATCACCTAAAAGGAACTTAATGTAATGCTTAGAAATCAACTATATTTTCAAGAGGTTATACAGAATACCTGTAGAGATAATAAGTGAAATGTGCAACACAGAAATTATGACACTAAACCCCTAATTATTTTTATGCAAATTGAAGACTGCGTGTTTAGTTCATGGGAGAACTTCCAGCTAATGCACTGTAAAATATCTGTGTCTCAGCCAATTCCAGCGTGGATCCACATTGGAGCTAAGCCATGACACTTCTTTCCTGTTTTGTCGGTGAAAGTTCTCAGGTATGAAGCAGTTGATCAAGGTGAACTCTAAACAATACTTTGAGTACAGTAGTCTTTGAAGGCTGGAAAATGGCTCATAACAGAGCTCTGGCACTTCCCAGGTGTGGAGGACTATACCATTAAACAACCTTGCAGCAGTTTTATGTGTCTGCAATTGCAGCTGTAGTAAAAGCAAGATGTCCTCTTTTTTCCCTTTGTGGCCAGTGAACACCAGTGATTTTCCATGGGCTGCTCCCTGCCTGAAAGCTTGTCCTGTTTCAAAAGAATATTGTCTCTCTCCTGGGCTGGAAGCTACTGACTGCCCCATGCAACTGCTACACCCGCAACACAACCCTGTAATAACAGATCCATTAAATGGTCCAACTAATAGAGCAGTTACAGAGCAAGGGTAAAAAAAGAATTTAGATGGGAAATCACTGAGTGATCTGCTGCCCAAGGAATTGTAACATGAAATTGGTGTCAACCAGCCCTGTGATTACCACAGTAGAGCTAACTAGATCCTATGGTAGGCTTAAGCCTTCTGTCTTTAGTGGCCTTCGCAGCTTCCCTAGTCTAGCAGCTGGAAAACTGACTGATCGAGCTCAAGATTTCTCTGTGACAGCTCAGTCTTTTCAAGAATTTTATGGATTTGTCCTTTCCATTTATTTAGTTTGGGTTTGGACCTTTTTCCCCATCTTTGAAGGGTGTATGTAACAAGAAAAAATGAACCAGCATCCCATTGAAAGATATGGATTCAACAGAAGGCAAAAGAAAGCTGTACTTGTAGGGTTCTAACTTAGAAAATCTGTGGTCTTACTCTTTCCAATCACAGCTTTATTATGGACGCATTGCCTTCTATTCATTGGATTTCCTTGTAAGTACTCTTGCCCCATTATTTTAAAGACCCCAGAATGAAGACTTTAAAGTTGATTTTCCATACATTAAAGTCCTCCTTCTGCCATAGCCTTGAATCAAATAGAACTATTACAAATCAGTATTAGAGATCGGTAAAGCAGTCTAAGTCCATGATCCCTAAGAATACTTAATTCATATATTTATTATGAAGGCTTAAACTCCAAGTTTCAGGCCTTTCTTACTTTCTAAAGAGGAAGAATTTTCAAATTGTAAAGTCATTGCCACAAAAAATTGATTTGATGCCAGTTATCCACAGCAATGTGAATCTTTAGGTGCCTGAGGTCCACCCTCATGAGGTTGAGTGGCCATGTGGCTTGCTTCTAATAGTAATGTAATCAAAAGATTTTTTTATTTTAGCCCTGTTTGTGTTCTGAAAATTTGACAAGGTGGCCTTAGCCCAAAAGAGAATGAGCTGCTTGTTTTCAATGCGCTTTTCCTTTTGCTGCATACTCTTGGGAAGTCTTATGTCACTGAAAATTATCAACCCCTGTGGACAAGTTCTCCACAGGCATGCACACTCACTGACCTTTCCCTGCACGTGGGAATGACTCCAGCCCTGCTTTATGAGCAGTAGTTCTTCATCCGTGATCTGAGTTGTCCAAGGGGATTACTGCTTTCGTAATCTTCTTCCTGCTCTGCTTTTTGTGGTGAGAGGGAGAAGCAAGGAGGGAATGATGACTGTAGGATAAGGAGGTGGAAAGATAGCTAAACCTCTGTGAGCCATTTTATACAAAGGAGGAGATCATAGAATGGGTTGAAAGGGATCTTAAAGATCATCTAGTCCAACAACACCCCTGCAGTAAGCAGTGACATCTTTAACTAGATCAGGTGGCTCAGAGACTCATCAAGCCTGACCTTGAGTGTCTCCAGGGATGGGACCCCCATCACCTCTCTGGGCAATGTGTTCCTGTTTCTCACCAACCTCATTGTAAACAATATTCCATATTCAGGAAAAGAGAACTAATTCCATTGCATACTTCCATTAGTAGTGTAGTAGTGTTTACATTTTGGGACAGATCTTTCCCTACTGCAACCTAATAATTGACCATAAGCTTAACTTTAAAAACACAGGTGACTGTGGCCCAAAAGCAGTGGGATGTGCTGTTTACTTAATCACTTTCCTAAAGGCAAACTGTTCCCCTTTTTGGAACCAAACCCTATAAATAAATAAATAAACTAGGAAAATGAGCCTGGGATAGAAAAACACACCAGCAGGCTAGGAAGATATAAAGCAGAATAAAAATATGTCACAGGCCATTGTAGAAAGTCATTTCTAGTTAGGAAAAAGTGACTTGCAAGACTAATTTGAGAATATATTTGTCATAAGCCAGAAAAGATGAGCCAAGATTTTTAAGTCAGTCTATCGCTGCTTCCTTTGGCTGGTAGCAAAGAAAAAGGAACTTTGTGCACAGCAGGGAGAATCTGATGCTGAGCTAATCGAATGTGCGTGCAGAGTTAGCAGCAGATGACAAGGACAGGGTTGGCAGGATGTCGCCAGATTGTTTGATTAGCAATGGGATGGTTCAAAAGCTCCCTGTCCTACAAGGGACTTGGCACAGATGCTGGCACATGACTCAGTCCTCAAGTAGTTGTTAGCTGTGATGCTGTTTGAGAAATGGTTCTGCTTTTCCAAAAACAGGAAGGGAATTAACAAAAACAAAAACAAGGATGAGAAAGAAAGGGTACAAGACTTTGTCTATGAATGTTAGATTCCGGCTCTTTTTTCTTCTAATACCATACAAACTTCAGATGAAATTAGATATTTGAGAAGGGATAAAAATCGGATAGTCTGAAATTAAATCTGGCAAGAGTAATATGAGAGAACACTGATGAGTGGGTGTTTTATTTCCCCTACAGTTGATATCCATGTTATTGCTTTTCTCTGTGTGTTAGTTTAGACCAAACAGCCACAGAAACAAAATGGAAAAAAAAAGTTGCTTTTTCTGTAGGACAAACGTGTTAAGGAAAGCAATGGCACTGTCTTCTGATGCACCAAATTTGCACCTCTGTTCTGGAGGAGCTAGGAAAAAAAGAGCTTATTTTAGTGATTTGTATATATAGGGGTGTGGAGAAAGTTCCAAACATCAAACGTACCTCCAGGACAAGTACAGAAATTGCATTTGATTACTAAGAAAAGATTTTTGAATCTAGGGACAAAGTATGTACGGATTAAGAGCAATTTTTTGAGCCATCTGAATCAACATCTTAAGAAAGAGTCAAGATTCTTGATGCTATAGCAAGAGTCCAAATTATGTTGTCCAGAAACAAAGGTAAATATTGTCCTTGCACTGAAGGCAACTCAAAAAAATTAGAGGATCTAAGCTCATGAAATTCAACAAGGCCAAGTGCGAGGTCCTCCACCTGAGACATGGCAATCCCAAGCACAAATACAGTCTGGGTAGATAATAGATTGAGAGCAGCCCCGGGAAGAAGGACTTGGGGGTCTTGGTTGATGAGAAGCTTGACATGAAATGGCAATGTGTGCTGGTAGCTCAGAACGCCAATCACATCCCGGGCTGCATCAAAAGCAGCGTGGCCAGCAGGTCAAGGGAGGTCATTCTGCCCCTCTACTCTTCTCTGGTGAGCCCTCACCTGGAGTACTGTGTCCAGCCCTGGGGCCTCCAAAATAAGAAGGACATGGATGGACCTGTTGGGGAGAGTCCAGTGGAGGGCCACAAAAATTATCAGAGGGCCAGAGCACCTCTCCTATGAAGACTTTGGGGTTGTTCAGCCTGGAGAAGAGAAGGCTTCAAGGAGACCTTAAAGCCCCTTCCAGGACCTAGAGGTGGCCTACAGAAAAGGTAGGGAGGGACCCTTTATTAGGGAGTGCAGTGATAGGAGGAAGGGTAACTGTTTTAACCTGAAAGAGGGTAGAATTAGACTAGATATTATGAAGAAATTCTTTAGTGTGAGGGTGGTGAGGCACCGGAACAGGTTGCCCAGAGAAGTTGTGGATGTTCCATCCCTGGAAGTGTTCAAGGCCAGGCTGGATGGGCCTTTAAGCAACCTGGTCTGGTAGGAGGTGTCTCTGCCCGGGTTGGGGAGGTTGGACCTAGATGGTCTTTAAGGTCCCCTCCAACTCTAACCATTCTGTGATTGTATGATCTCCCCTGGGATTTTAAAGATAGCTTGAATTGCAAAACAACTACCTAATTACCTCAAAAATAAGATATATGTTGATGCTAATCTTATACATTTAGTACAACACACAATCAGTTGGGTTGAATTTGGATTGTTCTGTTAACAGCAGAATTAGTTTTTATCTTGTGACGGCTAATCTAGAGTTTATGTGAGACTTATATATAACAATCATATAGGTATACGGAGAAATACTGTAACATAGCTAGCAGTCTTATAGTGAGATTTCATATGCCTATATACTTTCTTCCAAACTGGATGTGTAACTATGATCGTGTCAGTTCTCCAGCGTGTTCAGATGGATATGTTTCTTCTCTAACACGTCAATTTTCTGACTAACTTGTCATAACAATCTATGACACAATTCTCTGACAGCTTACCATTGCTTTACATAAAATGTGAGGGTTTTTCTGCAGTCACAAGTTGGATTCATATTCCTAAATAAGAGTGTGGGGGAGATGTGTGTAAGTATAGATATAAGCCTGTACATATGTCTAGTAGACAGACACATACACAAATCTAAAATATCTGCCTGTGAATCATTAGAATTACAATTAGACAGAAACAAGCAGTGCCAAGGTGGATATTTCTCCAAAGTTGGGCATCCTTTATTTTCCAGCTTCATTGAAGACTCCTTTGAATTCTGTGGCCACATAATCCTGTGCACCATCAGTGGAGTAACAACACATTGCTGAGGAGGGAACTACTTGTTTGAACAGACTTTGCATTTGTTATAGAAGGCAACTGTGTCCAGTTTCAGTCAGATTCATTAATTTGGTTTGTGATGTTCAGATGACTCATGTTCCTTTTAGTAAAACAGGCTAAAGAACATAACATCAGATGCCAAAGCAGGTACAGTTTCTTAATGCGATTCCCTCTGGAAAGCTTGGAAACACAAGAACGTTTTTCGTAGAAATACGGGTTCTTTGTTCTGCACCAAACACCCAGACCTGTCAAGTGATTCCTGGAATTTCCTGATGATTGAACACATTTCCAGAGCCAAGAAGAGGTCTGAAAACATACATTTGCATAGTTTAAATTCACAAGACCATGACCTGAGCCAGCAGATACCTACTGATAATGATGCCCCATTCTCAGCTGCAGTTATTTCCACTAGATGAGTGTGGCTGATTGGTCAGAATGAGAACTTATGGGGAAAAAGGGCAAATTAGAATCTCAAAGATAACTTTGGAAGTTTTGTCTGTGCTTCTTACAATACACAGCTGTTAACTCTTTTACTCTTGGTTTTCTCAAAGGGCTGGCAAGACCTAACCTACCCTCTGAGGTCCAGCAGCCTTCTGGAGTTAAGCAGAAGCCCAGTGCAATGGGGATTTAGTCTATTAAATTATTAACTAAACTCTCCAACCCATCAATTGGCAGTTGGATAGTCACAAGCAGTCTCTCAGCTATGAACAAAGCCAGAGCTTTGGACAGATTGATCCCTTGCCCCGTTTTCTGGAACACAAGAAACACCTTTGCTGTTCCCCTGCAGCCCTTCCCAGACCCACAAGATTTAAATCTTACACGTTTCATGGTCCAAACACTCCAAATGCTCCCCAGCACCTTATAGTGAATGTAAGACCTTCAGTTTGGAAGCTTGTGGACCTCAAGTCTATGTCCTCCTGCCTGCAGAGGAAACAAGCAGTACTGCCGCTGTCCTAGGACCCTAGAAACAGCAGGGAAAATTTTCAGTGACCTGGGAGAGAGGACCATATCCCATATACAGAGAAAAACAAACACACTATGTTTCCCATGACCTTTTTTTTTTTCCTCCTTCCTATTTCCAAATGAAAACAGTCCCTGCTGATCTGGGCAGGAATCTTTCCTGACAGGCATCTTAGCCTTGAGTGCTTGAAAAAGAAAGCAAACAGGTCCCAGAAAGGCTTTTCTGTACCACTGAGAACATCATTGTCCCCTAGTCTTCTCTTTCTAGCTGAAGCTGATCTTGGATGTTTCAGAGGTAGATGAAGAAAAATAGCCCAGAATCTAATCTGTGTATAAAGAGGGTACGAAACATGGTTTTGACCTTTGTTTTATGCTACCATCTCAAAATCTTTCCTCTGTTTCTGGGCATTCTGTTTGACCCTTGTAGTCACAATGAATGTCTCTCAGGCAACCTTACCCCCTGCCCTGATCCATTTCTAACAGTGATTGCACTAAAGACTTTGCTGTATTTGTGGCTGTTTAATCATTCATCACTGGGCAGCCTGGAAAATGCCACTGTTCTATGGCTGGGGCCATTAGCGAGGACTAGCGAAGTCTGCCTGAAATGAAAAATGGGTCAATGTGAACTGGCTTAGATTCTGCCTTTTACAGGCACAACCAATAAAGAAATCTCCTTCACGTTGGAACTGTCCAAAACCCATTGACGTCAGCGGAGAGACCTGATCTCAGTGGGTTTTAAATCAGACACTATAGCTGAGACGTCCAAAGCAGCCTGGGGGATTCAGACACATATCTTTCATTAAAGTGAGGGTGTATTAAAGCAAGTGGAAGATATGTGTCTGAAATCCCCTAGACTGCTTTGAAAAACTAAACTACTGTGCAAGCTGTACAGCTTTCCCCATTAAAAAAAAAAAAAAAAAAAAAACAAAAAAAAACTGCCAACTCGTACTTTGGTAGAAGTAATGGAACTGCATGAATAGATCCACACAAAGGCCTGGACCCCTCATCCTTTTGAAAAATAGGGAGGAGCATGGCTGGAGTGCTTTGTTTTCACCATTAAACCCTCCACAGTTCAAAGCCTTTTAGAAGAGCAATTGGGTTGCTCTAGATCAGCACGATGGTCATGACAGATGAGACTTCAGCACTGCACAGATAAGGGCTTCTATTTCAACCACATGTTTCTGCTTGTCCCAAGCTTGCTGGGATGAAATAATCACAGCGGTTACAGATGATACAGAGCAAGCAGCAGACATGCCAAAATTCCATTTTCTCTTGTTTGAGGCTCAGCAATAACGAATGCTGTTTCTATCAAAAAAAAAGAAGACGCTAAGGCCCAGGTCTTCAGCCTGACTTCACTGAATTTACTGCCCATGAGAGCAGGCTTTAACACTCAGTTTTAGCATCAGCTTCCCCAACCCAAAACCCTGAATACATTTGAAATCATGATTCATATTTTCCAAATGGGAGTGCTAATCCAAGGCAGCTAATCTCACAGATTTAGGCTTTGGAATACCCATGGTGGCTCTTCTCTCACCTGACCTTAGCCACCAAGAAAGTGCATGTCCAATCCAGGTGAGCTGACTAAGGCAAACAGTGAGAGAGAGGTGTCTAAGGAAAGACATTCATCGTATGCTTACATGAGGTTACAGAATAATCTCCCACCAGAGGTGCCTCACTGGAGAGGGAGGAAACAACTGCCTTGGAGACACCCAATTCTGAGATGGCTAAAGTTGGCTGGGAGGAAGTGCTTTTTAATGTCATAATACCTGAAGGCATCTCAAGCTCAAAATGCTCAAGAGGAAGCTGAATAGTCAGTAAGAGGCACATGGAGTGAAGTGCTGCTATCTCTGCCTGTGTAAGTTCCTAGTCCCCCAAGCGTGGGGCTGACCAAGTTGGGAGCAGGCCTGCAGCATCCCTTCATGGACATTAGGGAATGTCTGGCGTGTGGCTCCCCATCAACCCATGTGCCAGACTGGTCTGGTCACACGCTCAGTGTCGATAAGGCTGAGCCCTCTGGAAGAAACTGCCCAGGAGATCACCATCAGCCTGACAACATCTTCCAGGGCAGGTCTTAACGCACACCCTTTGCCTCTCATCTGGCCTTGATGAGGACATGGTTTGGTACAGCTCAGCCCGCACAGAAAAATTGCCTCTGTTTTCTGAGAGGTGGTGAGAAAAAACTTCGTAGAGCCCATAATGACAAACTGCTTATTAGTCAGAGAGCCTCTCCTATTGCATTACTACTTTGTGGCAGGCTAGGACAAGGCAACATCATTAACTGAAGTATCTTCATTTTAGCAGTCCACTGCCTTCACACCCGATTTAGAAGGCAGTGTGTGAAGAGTGCATTCAGTCTCCCAATTCCCATGCAGCTCAAATCGTCATGCCACTCGCATATCATGGTTGTGTGGATGCTTACAGTCATTTCCCTTTATTTCTTGCATTTTAGGACTTCTGAGAATACGTGAAGTTCTCTTACAATGAGAGAGTAATTGCATTTTAGGTGCTATTTCATGGTAGTAGAGATACTTCAGACCTCAGGTTGATTTCAGATTTCAAATAACAGAAAGTTTGAGGCAGTGACCTCAGGGTTTCCAACTCTGACCTGTCTCCTGTAAACACAATCAAAAACTTACTACGAGACTCAGACTGGACAAATGTTAAGTGGAGTCCAGGGATCTGCCTACAGTTCATCTTTTTAGTGCAGAAAAATTTGACTCAAAGGGGAAAATGTTATAAAGGAAAATTTGATAAAGCAGATGCCTGGATAGCTTTTGCTCTGTTGCGATGTTACAACCTGTGCAAGACAATCTCTGAAACAGGTAATTGAGCATTTGAAAAGCAGCTGTTAATCACACTTAAGATAATGACCTCAATGAGCCAGCTGTCAGGGAAAGTGATGGATTCAGCTTCTACTCTATGTTTACCTGGAGAAAACTCTGCTGAGAAACAAGTAGGATACTCAAATCTCTCTCTAGACAGAAAGTTCATGATAACAGGGGATTTGAATAGACAGAAGATTGATTTTCATGGAAGGTCAACTATTCGTATTTCTTCTTACTTTTATCACACAGCTAACAGTTTAACTCACAAGGAATGTAAATGAATTTGTCGAATGTTAAATAAACCTTTTCTTTCTTTTTTCAATTTCCTTTTCTCTCTCTTTTTAATAAATCTTGTTTGGGTTGAGATTATGCTCATAAAGGCAATTCATGCAGGAGCCACGGAGAAAACAGATGCTGTAACCTTTGAAGAGAAGTACTGAAAAGCAATGCAAAAGAGAGTTTGGAAATGAAAATTACCACTTTTTGTGGGTTTTGAGGGACTTAAGGGTTAGAAGTAGCTCATGTGGGAGGCATAAGATGTTTCCCTCTGTATTTATGGCAGAACTGACCCAGGGTACTGCACGCAGCCACAATGGTATTCCCATTAAATCATCAAAATGCTCCAGGATGATAACTGAGCACTCACATACAGAACTATAAAAGGCTACCCAAAATGAGAGCTGTTTGCCCAGTGCCTACAATGGCACAGTGGGCAGAGCTGCACCAGATTTTCTCCATCCAAAACTGAAGACAAAGAGGCAAAAAGGAGCCAACGACTCCGAATCATCACCCACCAAGGCTTTGGAGACCTCATCTCTTGGAGAAGGAGACAATAACCCCTACCTAGCAGCCACCAGACAAGCTGGGGGTGGGAAGGAAGGAAGGGAACTAGCTCCATGAGAAAAGCAACTGTGATTATAATATATCATATATGGTGGTTATATATGTATTGACCAATACATACTGCTTCAAGATACCAGTAATATCTGACTTTGCAATAGTGGTAGGACAGTACAGGCACTGTTGCAAATGGCTTGTGTGGAGTCACATGTGGGACAGCATGCAGTTTCATTTCTACAGGTTAAAGGGATGGAGTTAAATTGTAGCAGATGTAGGAGTTGCATAGGAGAAAACTACAGCAACTCAACCTACTTAGCCTGGCAAAATAGTATCATGAAAAACTGGAGGGAAATTTAAGAACCCAGCAGAAGAATAAAAATGAGATTTTTGGCTTCCATAATCTTCCCAATAAAGAGAAGATGAACATGTTTATTATTCAATAGACTGTTCCCCTCCTTTGAATCGATAAGCAGCACTCAGATACCATGCAGAGATCCATTAAAGAAAAAAAAAAAAAAAAGACACAAATCTTTCCTCTCTTGTACCAAGATCAAGCTTGGGCCTTTCTCTTTCACATACAAAACTATAACCAGAATATTTTTGAGACTTGATATCAGTTTCTGTTTTGAAGCATTGAGTGGTACGCAGAACCCTACACAGCTTATTCAGTGAAACAGTGGTTTCAGTGACGAGGTAGTTGCTATATACTCCTCCTATGTGGCCCTCCTCATGCCCTCAAAGCTTATTCAATGCCCCACAAGTAGACAATGACACCTCAGACAACGACACCTCTATCCTTCTGCTTGCATTTAAAATTATACCACTGCTATGTCACACTAAAACTGAAAATTAAAGCTGCATCTCTTCTTCTCCTCACCCAACAGAGTCACAGCTGCAGAGACTTCCAGTGACAGAGAGCAACAAGCCAGCCCACTCGCATCACCAGAGCATTATGCGTCATTACCGTGCATCATCAAGTGGCAATGTCACCCCCACACATGAAATAATAATGGCCTAACAGATGTGAGAGTCATTGCATTTTTGTCTAGTGCTGTTGGAAGACAAACTAACAACACAGAGAAGCAGATTTGTGGGGAAATAGTCCTGGCAAAGTTTCTTCAGAGAACTTGATGTGGACCAGAAAGGATTGTGTGGCTTTTTTGGTTTTGTTTTGGTTTTTTTCTTGAATTATTTTTCCTGTTTTGAGGAGGTTTTGTTGTAACATTTCTGATTTCCATGTCAGCTACTGTTAATAAATCTGTGCTGGGCTCATAAGCGCATCTAAACACACCACAGATTTTTCATTAAACTCTTCCCCTATTAGAGAAGACAAGTGCATTTATGTCTTCCAGACAGTCCCTCTGCTTTGCTGTATGACAGCTTTGTGCTGTGCAACTTTCTTCATCTAATAGAAAAACATTCCCTTCATCTTTTACTCTCACAAGGACATGTCCACAATCAGGAGCAAATCCATGGATGCCAAAACACAATACACAGATTTTGCCACTGGCTATGACTAATAATGGAGACAGTCAGTGTTAGCGTAAGGCTGTGTTTTATTCAATGTCCCCCATAAACATTTTAAGACTGCTCTGGTAAAGCCCTGGTAACTTCTAATTAGAGAAGCAAGCCTCATAAAAAGTGCTCTTCATAGCAACCTATTCAGGGATTTTTATTTCTTAAAATATTGACATTTTGGGATGACATTTGTCTTTATAGGAGGTGTTGGCCATTAGAAGAGAGGCTTGAATCATGAAACATGATGTTTTTCAAGTTACCATGTGCCTCATAATGACAATCTAATCCAGGATCAGCTCCAGAGCTATGCCTTGAACGTGCTGTGTGATCCCAAGAAAATCAGTTCATGCCCCTGTTGCCTCATTTTTCTTCTACAGGGGAAACGATATTCAGAGTAACACTTGGCTCTAACAGTTTTCTCTCTTGTCTTAAGAATACGAGAAACGTGCATTTTTTAATATATGCATGCAAATCTATATTTACATATGCTATTATGCAAAGCTTGTTGCTACTTTCTGAGCTCTGCTGAACACTCTGTTTTGACTGACTCACGCTGCTTGCTTCCACTTCACACCTTTGTCCGTGCCTCTCACCCTCTCACGTCTGCGGGACGGCGCCACGGTGGCTCCGGCACCAGCTTCCCCCACGTCCATCTGCCACAGTCTTTGTCCAGACCCCAGGCAGGGATTCAGGGAGCAAGGTTGTGTGATGCTCTGGCCAGCTCGGCCCCTGCATGGGGCCATGGATGGGTGGGGGTCTCTCCTGTTGCACCCCATGCCACCACCAGTACCTCACCCAGGGAAAGTCCCTCCCAGCACCTCTGTCATCTGGGTGTTTTTAATGAATAAATTCATACCTGTGAAATAAGTGCTAAGAGTTAACATTATGCTTACTGATGGGATAATAAGTCATATGCTGGTATCTGTAGTTATATATATATACACCAGTCAGGATATGGTTGTCCTGACCTCTTGTCCCTCTAGGCCAGTTTGTTCGAAGCTGCAGTGCAAACCGGTGACAGACTGAAATAAAAAACCCAGCCCTCTTGTCTTCCAGATCATTGGCCACTCTTCTGGGCTATATTTCAGCCAGTTAAAATTAATTCTGCAGAGCGTAAACAAAATTAATTACGAAACAGGGCAAAAGAGCCTAAGAATATTCTTTCAGGCTGACAGCAGACTCCCTGGACCCTCTCTATTTTGGTAGTCATTGCTCTCATAGTGATGAGAAACAACTTGTAACCCTTGCATGAAGTACTGGGAGTACCGAAACCAAGAGTCTTCTGCATTAACACAGGCAAATTGAAACTATCCCAGCGCTAGCCATAGTTCCTCTGAGTAAAACCAGTGTATGCCAGCAGTGATTGATGCACTGTTGCTGAAACAATAACTCACCCTGCACACCCCGGCAACGCGCTGTAAGGTAACCCAGGTGTGCAATTACAGCGAGCACCACGCTGACACAGCTGCTGCTCCTCACTCCCCTGCAACCATTACATTTCCCTGTCCTTCCTGCAATGTTCTTTCTAACAAGATGGGATATATCAGGCTTTAGTGGAGGAAAGTCTGCCTGAAAACTACCTTAAAAATTAGCCCATGAAGGTTAACAGGCAGAAGGAACCCAGCCCCGTGAGTCCAGCTGACATGACCAGTGACACCCTTGCTTTTCCTGAAGGGCAGAAGTACAAATATTGACTTCTGGAAAATAATGTGTATCCTTGTGGCATGATTATCTGGCCACAGTGATACATGGGGAAAAAGTCATTAACAAGAATACAAACGTAGTAAATGACGTAACAGGCTTGGCCAGTGGTGGATACTGCTAGTGCATGGTTCTGCCAAGCATCTCAAGCCACTTGAGAAAACTGGCCACTGAAGTGCAGTCATGGTGCCTCCTGAGAAAATCCCAGCAGGTGCTCTAGGGTATTAGCAAGCCTTTACTTTGGAATAAAGGCAAGGTAGGTCATTGTACGTCACATAATAGTATGTGTATGGTCTATCTCTAATAAATCCATGGCAACTTAAATTTTGTCTCCATGTTATGGCATAAGTACCAGCATCTATCAACAACTTCAAAGGGATTTACGGGCACTCTCTGTGCTGGAAAACAGCCAGCGTGGCCATTTTGAGTTTCTTGATTCCGGAAGGAAAGTAATTCAGCCAGCCTTTTCTGAGGAGATTTTCAGTATACATTCTGGCCTGGCTGGGATCCAGGGTATACAGCGCTGCACCAAGGCTGAACAGTGAGGCAATTTATCCTTTTGACACTCAAGAGAGATTTCGGCTCGGTTTGAAGGTGGAGAACTTCATTTATATTTTATCAGGAACATGTTTCTCCTTCCCATTACTCAACTGTGCACCAGCAAAGAGACTTTTTAGGCCCTATGCTCTCAATCTGTTAGATTGCTCTAAAGTTATGTGTTGTTTTCACCCCCAATAGCAGCCAAACTAAGTTCCTTGAGGGATGAAATCTCCACTTCTGTAGCACCAAGAATGTGGTTTTCATAGAAAGGAGGATTCAAGAAGCCTGAAGTTACCTCTTTGGCTGGCAGAGAGACACATACATCCAGTTCTCACAGACAGTTCTCTGCAAGATCCCATCCTGCTCCATTAACTCAATGGAAGCCTATTACTGCTATTGCTAAAATCTTCATTTAGGTACCCAATTTAGAAGCTGGTATTAGATGGTACGAATAGTCTTCCTTATCACAGCAAGCATCAGTGTTGTTTTTCTGGCTGGTGAAAATACATCCATTAAAACAATTTTGCAGGGGAACTCTACTTTGAAAGCTCCCAGTATACCGATTTTTTAACAGAAAAAAAATTAATGATTTCCAAGAGATAACTTGATGAAAATTGAAACAACTCTTTGTAATTTATTGAGGACAAGAAAGGTAAATTTTATAGCTCAGGAAGGGCCAAGACTGCAGAAACGAAGCTTGGAGAGGAAGTTCCATGTGATTCCTTCTCTTAGAAAAAACCCAGTTGCAAGAACTGACATCCTTCCAGGCTGAAAGTGTTTGTACTCTGTCTATCTGGACTATAAGCCAACTGGAACATTGAGGGCAGAGCAAAAAAAAAAAAAAGGAAGGATTTTATGCAATCCTCAGCAGAAAAAAATACTTTCAAGAGGTGTGTCTTCCTTTGACTACATATTTTCTTATCTGACAGTACAGGTAGGTAGAAATCCTTTTTGTTTTGCACAAAATTCACCGGAAGTCTTGTAGTGATCTTCAGCATATGCATTTTAGAGCTCACATACAACCTTCTCCCCCCACCCCTCCCCCCCAGTTTCCTGACTTCTACAGTTTGACTGTACATAACTCTTTAAACAATGTGAACAAAAGTTCCTAAGGACCCAGGAAAAGCCTCTTCTTTAACTTGCCTCTTCTGATCCCTTTTATACATCGTAATACTGATACGAGCATGAGTATCCTCTACTGGTTAATAAACATCTCCTCTCATTGATGTTTTGTAAAGTGGGACATGGACATTGTCCATGCTCTCGTTAGGAATATTAGAGCTTTAAGAGCCCTCAGCTGTGCACAGAGGAGTCTAAAAAAACAGTGTTCCCCTTCTGACAGGGATCCAGGCAGCAGATCCAGGGTAACCCATCTGTACCATGGAGTATTCCCAAACCATTTCCTGGGCCTGTGCTGGAGTTCCTCTTATCAAACCACATTATTTTCACAAGAAAGATGGTGTGAGGGGAAAACACCGTTTCTTGATCTGGTACATGCTGGCATGCCTGGGAGAGAGCAGGACAGTCTGCCAAGCTCATGCTTACTTGATATTCATTTGGCCAAAATTGCCTTAGCAGTGTTGGTTGATACCACTGCAATTAAAAATATATTCCCACTTCTAATCCATTGGCATTTCTTCTGAAAACATTTTTCTTCAGAAAAAAAATATGACATTAAAATTTGCAATTCTGTACTGTGCTCTTGTGGTTTAAGTAGATTTTATCCAATTGATTAGACCTAAAGAACACTGCTTTCTAATAGACATTTGTTTTCAATGTTAATGTAATTAATCCTCTCCTTTTCCTCTAAGAAAATTCTTCAGTACTATTGAAAAAAAGAATGATAAAGTCATAAAGCCAGTCCCAGCTGCCTAATCTAACTCATAGTAGCAGCTGTGTGCGGACCCCTTTGACAGAGAAGGGGGAAGGAGAACTCTATAATAAGAAGGTAGCACTTACACGAAGGAGAGTCAACCTCCACTGACTCCTCCTCTTTTAGATTATTAATGGATATTCTGTTTATAGATTAATGGCAAGTCTCCACCATTCAGCATAGAACTTCAGCTGCACTGTTCCCCACTCAGGACCCCACCTATTTCTCAGCTTAACAGTCTGGACTTGAGGTGGTATCCCTTGGTCTCAGAACTTGTTTTTAAACTTCACCAGATTAAAAGATATGATGGGGAGACAGAAGAAAATGGGTTCGGCTTTTTTCTCAGCTGTCAATTTACACTTTCTATGAGTCAGTTTACTGTCTCCTCACGATAGTATTTGAGATAATTATTTCAGAGTCCGAACCATGGTTGCACAGTCCTTTTGGCTACCTCTTCACCAACAAATGCTAAAAAAATCAATCCCCAAACTCTTAGGTAATTCATAAATTATCTCGTGTGAGCAGTGTCATTTGGAAAACGTCACATTAACAGAGAATAAAGCTCAGCTCATACATAGCTTTGGCTTCTGCATGTGTTCCAGAGCCAACAGCAACATCAAATGTCTACTTCTGAAGGAGCAATTTATTTCCCTAAACACTTGATTCCATGCGCCTAGAATATATTTTAGGATTTAAAAACAATGTTCAATAGATGCAGAGTCATTCTGGTCATTTTGTTATGCAAATGATGGTATTGTCTTTATCAATATTAAAATCACAGAAAAAAAAACAACCCCACAGTTCAATTCTTAAACGACAGGAAATGATCTATTTTTTAATTATAACAGAAATTCAATTATGCACTTATCTCAGGCTCTTATTATTAGATACATTCTCATAGAGGAGATGATTGCCTGCAGGCTGAAATTCACAGCTAAGCTCGACCTAGATGACTTTCGGTCAGATTTTCAGAAGTCTCTGATCTTCACCGAACAGGCAGTTCAGGGACCTCTTGGAAATTTTGCTACTAACAAATTTCTCTCACTAGAGAAGGAATAGCATGGAGTTTTATAAGAACCTTAATAATGTTTCCTTAAACACCGTTTGCAAACAATAATAGGAAATATTCTAAGCTGGCAGTCAAAGAGCTTTAATGAAGATGAAGGGAATTGACAGATGCAGAGGGAAGATGAGGGAGAACACCTGTGAATCTTTACAGCTGAATCTGATAAGAAACCAGCTGATTTTTATAAAGGGTTAAGGGAAGGGGTATACCAGAGATGAAGCTGAAAATAGTAGTGTGGTAGGAGGTGTTATTTTTTCTTTTTGTCTTCTTTCAGTGATTCAGATATAGCATGAGGGTGAATTTTGAGGCAAGACTCATTTCTAAAATTATAATAGTTGTATTCTGAAAAGCACTTTTCCTTTTGTGTGGAGCTTATCTTTTCCTTCCTGCTCAAGGGCAGGAAAGGGAAGGAGCTTTCAAAAGCAGAAAGGATGCATTTGATACTGTCTCAGGATTTGTCACTGCTGTTCAAGAACAACGGGAATTCTGGATACCTGGCAAAGGTAATGTAACCAAGTCTGACTCCTGGCTATTTTGTTTCAAATTAGAAGATAAGTGAAACAAGATTCTTTCTTCTTATAAAAGAAGTATCTGGCATATCCTTTTGTTTGAAACTCTGTTGGTAACTTAATTATGCCTGTCTTGAACATCCTGCCTGTCTTTGGTAAGGAAGCTCAAAGGAGCTGAGAGATGCTTCCACTGAGCTGGTTCCCTCAGCTCTAGATGTTGTGCTTGCAGCTGTGCTTGACCTCTGCATTGCAGAGCTGTCTGAGTGGATTACGTGTAGGGGAGCAGTGCGTGATGCTTTCACATACAGACACCTTCCTGAGGAGAAGGCTTAAGTCCTGCTTTGATTTAGCCCACAGACTGTCCATCACAGTTAAAGGCATCAATGGCTACTTAAGCACACAAGGTTACATCAAATGTTCAGATCTTTAGCTGGTTAGAGTTGTCAGGACATCTGCTATGCCATCTGCCGCTGTAACTTCTGAAGCAGACATCTGACTTCTCTTGTGATTGATGTGATCTATATGTGAATGGCTCCTGTCATGTCACTGATAGGAGTGACAAGCAGATCAGAGGGATTTGTTACTTCTACATCCCTAAAAAAGCACAGAATGCCCTAAAACCTTGGGAAAGTTGTGAGAGAAGACAGGTAGCTTTCAGCTGCTAAAGGATGCCAGATTTCATCTCTTACCTGTGCAGGAAAGGAGAAAGACTGTTACTGCTTGGACTTGTTTTTCTTCAAAGCCTAGATTTTCTTACTACTTGTCATAGAACTGCCTTTGCAAGTGTGATACCATGGAATTAATTTTATCCTGATTTACACTGACCTTCCCTCCTGCCCACAGCCACAAGAACAAAACCGTAGTCCTGTGTACCCTTCTATTTGACTTCCACATCCACTGCATTCACCTGGAGGTTTTCAAGTTGTGGTACAAAACCTCCTTCACAGCAGGGTGCAACTGTTTCTCAAACAAGCATTTTTCTCTTCCCCTGCCATTGTGCCTTCCCACACAGGACCTAGAACTGCTGTGGTTGCCACTGCAGTTACAATACTGGCAATGCTCTTAATGTATCCAAGGCACCACATGAGGTTCTCTTTCATAAAAGACCCTGTTATTCACCAAGAAATGGGCTACTTATTTTACTGTGAGCATGAAAAACAACAGAGCTAGGAGGACACTTATTTTTTCCAGGGGCATGTGAAACAGCCCTGTGTCCTATAAATTGAGTATGTGTTAAGCCTCCCTGTCTACATTTTGTTTTGTCTCGGGGTGGAAAAAATGTCTGTAATAAGTTTATAATAATCTCTGATCACAGAGTCATGCGTAGAAATTAATAAAATACCTGAATATTACCCAGTGTTTTCCTGAGAAGTGAAACATGGTGAGCAAGAAATCTCTGTGTGGTTATAGAGCAGAGACAGGAAGAAACAGTGGACTCCTTGATAATTTAAGTACAGTCCTGTACGTGGAATCAACCTGTTTCCAGGCTTATGTGCAAACACAGCGCATCAGGAGGTGTACAAGATGCGTTTATTGTAAAGATAAGGGGGTTGATTTATTTCTTGTGACTTTTGGAAGACACAGTGTAAACAGGACAGTGTTTAGTTTATTTAAGTGGTTGCATATGTATAATTTATAAGGTACAGTTAAGAGCAGTTTGTTCTTGGAGTTAGCGTTCAATCTCTCTGACATCCTGAGCAACGCCTGGGAGACAATTTAAGTCTACTGAAAAATTAACATGTTTGGATAGAGGCTGTTTGGTACAAGATCCTCCAAATTGAAACATACGGGATTTCTATCTTTTTGTTTTGTTTTCCCCGTCCCAACTGCTCACCTTGCACATTTTCTAGTACCCTGAAAGCTAAAACTTATAGAGCAGTAGCAAGGTGCCAGTGTTCTCATGCATTGCGAAGGCTAGCTGTGGGCTACATTTAACTCTTTGACTGGTAGCTCTCTAAGCCATTTAATTTAGTTTCATTTAAACTCCTGATAGCATGCGAATCATTCTTTTGTTGTCTGTAGATCATCTGTTCGTATTCTTACTTCCTCAGTACAACTGACAAAGAGCACTGCTCAGTTTATCACATCTTCTGGTCTTTTGAGAGAGAAATCCAGATGCTAAGCCAATATTCCAGATCTTTAATTTAATCTCATTGTGCTTTATTTTGCTCATTTCTCTCGAAACTGTCTTGCATGCTGCAGCAGATAAAACCAATGCTGCTAATGAGGTTACCATCCTTGTCCCTCTCAGTCAGGGTAGCTATCAATCCCACTAGAAACCATCCCTGAAACTTCTGAAATTCACACTCTACCATAACAAAGTATAAGTTTCACTTCAATTTCTTTTTGTCTCTTTCCCTTGTACTTATTTCTACAAAACTTTCATACTTGTCCTTGCCTGTTGTTCTTGGCCTGGGTACTGTGTGTTCAGGTTCCTAGTGTTCAAAGATTTTAGCTAATGGTTTTCGAGGTTGAAGGCCTAGGGCTTAGTTCATGAATTCAGCAGAGGCAAGTAAATAACTAAGTTGCCTGAGGTTTTGTTGGTGTTTGTCATTGTCCTCCCAAGTGGAGGTGAGAAAATACGACCCTTCTGAATCCACCAGACTTACCAAAATCTTTGATTTCTTCATCATTTTAGATCTTAGGAAGATGTGGTACATGGAAACGTATGTGTCACAGCCTTCAGCATACTCTATCCAGCCCTTCAATGCTTACATTTAGATTTAAAAAACTACCCTTTTATTCATTTTCTTCTAAGGGGTGTAAGAGTACTAGAATCAGCTACAATCTGTGGGAGCTGCAGGTTATGCAGCAGATGTGGAGACCCAGGCTGCTTGAATATATCAGAGTGATGTGGAGCCCAGATCTTAACTTCGGTCATTAAAAAAGCACAGCATCTTGGCATGTTGAGCTGCTTATATGAATGACATTGTTCTCAAATTCATGGGTCCCTTGTCCCTTTGATCTGCGACAATGGATGGTGGGCATGGTGTATGTGTGCGGAAGACACGATTTGCATGTATTTAGCTAGGATGCTGGTCATCAGGTCTAAATATAAACTGTGAACTTGAGCAGTGCATTTGTTCTGAGTACTAGAAACTGGAGCAGGAAACAGAACGTTAAACTGCTGATCATGGAGATAAAAGAGGGGTTGTAGAGTTGGGCACAGTGACAGATCATGAAAGCAACGTAGATGAGACATTATGTATGGACGCAATTTGAGCTGACAAAGCAAAGGTCCTCTTGCCCGGCTAGTGAGGAAATATCCAAGCTAATAAAGTAGGATTATGAGAGTATGAACATGCTACTGAAAGGCTGTTTGTCATGGCTAAGAAGGGGGAACCAGCCTGGTTCTACATTCAGTGAACAGCACCTCAGCTGTCTCACCACTCAACAGAGACAGTGTAAATTAAGTTTCAGATCACTAGAGGCTCTTCAAAATAGATAAAACTGACCAAATCCCTCCTAAAGCCAAATAAGAAGAGGGCACTTTTTCCCAAAACCACCTTCTTTGACAACAAACTAAATTCAAGGTAATTTTGTAACCATCTTATTACTCAAGAGGCTTATTTTTCCTGTTTCAAAGGAAAGCATAAATGTTTTCTTTATTGCTCTTCACTTCAACATACACATTAGAAGATCAGCCAAGTAAAAAAGTCAGTCGTCCTGAAAATGCTGAGAAGATATGACCCCAGAGGTAGCACCCAGAAATGACTTTTCATGGCCCAAATAACTCTTCTCCTCCAGAAATTCTGCAATTTCCATAACAATGGAAGTATACTATGTGAAAGACTGTGATGTTATTCCTGGGCTCACAGAAACACTCGGTAGTAATCATTGTGCATCTTACCCTGAGTCCCCAGTGGAGCTCTAGAGAGTCGTTGAAAGCTTGTGTCAAAACAGATCTTAAATTACACCCTCTTTTTGCAGTTGATCTTTGCTAATCCAGGCCACTTGTACCATCACTGTGTGCATAAAGCAAAGTGCTCTTGTTCCCAGCCCAGACTATCTTTGCAGGTATGATTTGCAAAAAACTGTTGATGTGAACAGCCACTAATTCACTCACTATGGCTGCTGAGTTTCGTTGTTGAACAAACTCTTTTCTATTTTCCTGTGGGTAGCAAAACCCAAGGTTAAACTAGTGTTGCTGTCATCCAGCATTTTGGTATCTGGCATTACTGGTATTGCATCACACTCACAGCACAGTCTTTCTTGGAAGCTCTACATACGTGAACCAGCTAGGCCTGACCTTGTTTTGCTTGGGCCATCTGATGAGATCACAGCTGGAGGTGATATAGCTATGAACATTTAGTTATGGGAAAGTCTGTGGAGATATTTTTAACAAATAGAAGTGGAACATGTACAAAAGCATGACGTGAGCATTGTGTTTTCAGTACTTGAAGTTCCCGTCTTGGAAACATGTGGAAACTCTTTAGGTATATAGTATCAAGATCTTAGTTAATTTCTTTTCCCACACTGTTTACTGCAAAGCTTCGTTCTATACGAGAAGCTAATGCTGCAGTTCAAGGTCACGGAAAGCAAGGGGGAAAGGAGTTGGCTGGGTACACTTAAGTGTTTCATTTTTAGATTTTGTTTTCTTCCTCTGTAGCCAATTTTCAATATCAAAGAAGGAGAAAGCTGATACAAGGATTGTGTTGAGTAACGAGATTTGTTCTTCTCTGCAAATGCTTTCAAAATAGTCATAACCATCTATCAATATGTGGTAATCTATAGAGGGGAAATAAAAACTATGGGAGCATATCCAGCCAACAAAGTGTATGTTTCCCTTTGAAAGAATGAAAAACAAAACCAAAGGAGAAGTTACAGTTTTTGACAGATGGGAAGAAACCTGCAGTTTCCAGTAGAGGAGGAGTTTAGTTTGTGATTCAGAAACCAGAGCAATTTTGGAAGTCAATGGGTAAAATTAGAGTGATGTGAAGACAGCTCATGGACTGTATGATATCTGGTATGAGAAGAACTGTAAAACTACAAATGTTTCCCTGTCACAGGGAACCCATGATCTGATGTCCCTCACACTGAAGAAAGGAACCTAGTATGCTCTAAAACAGATGGAGGGTTAGTGCTTTCCATGGCAATGTAAAAATGTCATGTTTGTTAGCCAGAAGGCGGCATTCCTTGCAATTGCCAAAAATATCTCAGAAAAAAACCTTCTGAGACACCAATTTCTGTTTTGAATTATATATCTATGATTTGCAGACTGCCTGTAAGTGGAGCCGTGTTCAGGGACTGTGGACTTTCCCTCTCTGAGGCATTTGGTAAAGCTGCCCTGTGACCTGGAGCCAAGTCCAGAGCTAGAACATTGTACAGGCCAATTTAATTCTCAGGAAAAGAAAGAAAGCCTATCCAGTTTTAGACAAAATATTGGCTTAAGTTGCCGGAGCAAGATCTCAGTCTGAGAACCTACACAAAGTAATTAGGACACAGAAAAGGGTGGACCAGACACTGTGTCTTCACATGCATATCTTTAGCCCTTACCATCAACTTGCAAGGGAGAGCTCAGTTGCAGGTGACACTTTGTGTCAAGATTTTCTTTAAAGAGAGCATGGTGATGATGAAAAATATTGTGAAACAAAATTGGTTTTAATATAATTTAGTTATTGAAAATTGCTAAAACCAAAAAGCTAGAAACATGGGGTAATAGTTCCACTGGCAGTCAGTGAACTTCAATACCTTCTGTACATGCCAAAAGTATCAGAACATCTGATATTTTGCACAAAATGATGAGGCCTAATATTCATTTACAGGACTGAACTCGCTAATATAATTAGCTTTAGACCAAAAGTAACTATTGTATTTTTATTGTTTTTTTCATTTTATCTACATATAACTAACTGTGAATACTTTTCAGATTAAAACCATCCTTAACTGTGAATACTTTTTAGATTAAAACCATCCTTAACCTTGAGCTAAGTCACAACCACAGACTCACAAAGCACTGTCCTTGTTTTATGTTACTGCTGAGAGGGAAACGAAAATACAGATTTTTGTGTTACAAGACGGTACTAAAAAGGGGCTGTCCTCATTCTTGAAATATGTGTTCTGTGCCACTCAATTGTACTGGTAAATTTAGGCAAAGCCAGTGTAGGTCAGACATAGGCAGTCCAAGATTCAGTAAGGCTTTGAGGCTGTATAAAGTATCTGATTGGTTTGTATGTTGTTCCCAGATGAAATTTAGACACCACAAACATCCCTTATTTAGGGGTAGATGTCTGCCTCTGTTCTTAAATAAGGTAATTATCCCATATGTCAGTTCTTTGTGAGTGTATAAATTCATGGGAGCTGGTTCAACATTCTTAGCAAAGCTGTAGTCAGTATGTAATATCTATAGATTAAATGCCTGGATATTTAAATTCTCTGACTGAAAACATTATTTCTGAAGTATCTGGGTAAGTTCAAAATTCACATTGAAATTATGGAGTTAAATGTCATAATTGCTCATCACTTTCAAAAACAGCTGTCTCACAGGTCCTTACTACAAGCATGTCATCCTGTCTCGGGTCAGAGACATCTTGTTCCCAACCTGTAGCAGGAAGGAAAATTGTGATGCTTCCCATCTGTTGTTAGGTTTTGTCTGCAACTTCATTTTCAGATGCTCCATCCTAAAGGCTGGACTGGGGGTTGGTGAGAAGCAGCATTTGGGACTAATAACCTTTCTAAGACATACTTTAGCCATTGGGAAAAGGCACTGAAGAACAAGGATTTCATTTCAGCTTTGATTGTGCTTTACAAGCTAAATTAGAGTGGCTTCCCCCGTAAGCTACAGAAATAAAACAAAAACAGATTCTATATTTTTAGGAAGCCTTGTCCCTGCTGTTTCAAGAAATGTTTTGGTGAGTGAGGAGCGAGAGTGGGAAAGAAACTGTTTTTATTTGTTTATTTGTGTGAACCCAGTTACCATATGGCTCATAGCACAGAAGGAAGATCTTCCTTCTCTCTCAGGCAGGCTTGTTTGCTACCCATGACTCCACAGTAACACATCTCTGATGGCTGCCTCAGCACTGAGCAGATAAACCCTTTCAGCATGCAGTCACTGCCCTTGTAACTCTGCCTCCTGAAGAGTATGCTGAAACCACCTTGTCTGTGCACAGCTGAGAATGCTTCTAAAAAATCAAGACAGAAAGTGGATTTATCTATGGGCTACAAGGTTAATAGGTAGCAGGCTTCATAAAACTATCTTCACATTATCTGAGAATAATTTTTGTTTGAATAAATTAAAAGGATTTTTTCTCATAAATTATGTTTTCCAGTGGGAAATATCTACAGACTTAAATGCTTGCATGTGCAACTAATCTCCTGCACAGCATTTGGTTTATTATTTGGGTGATAAACAGATGTTGATTCCTTTAGTGACACTAGAATTAAATATTATATGTGCAATGGGCTACATATTATAAAAATGGCTCTGGATCTTTCTATCTGGTGGCAAGCTTGTACTTCCAGTCCATCCCCTTGGGTACCATGGAGACATTGCATGAGAGGGAAATGGGAACAGTTGGATGCTTCTGGTAATGTTTCTTTAGCAAATCATTTTGTCAGGTTATTCTTCTCTTTGTAATATCAAATCACATGTTATCAAGTAACTTGATATTCCCTGAGGCTGCACAAAATTCATAGCATCTGGCTATTGCAGAAATATATAATATAGTTGTTTTTCTGACTGTCAGGTAGAGCTTTGACTTTTACATACAAGAGTCAGAGCACTGGCTGTTACTCTGCTGCTGAATCTCAACAGAAAACATTACTTTTGTGAAACCTCAAAGCAGATATTTTATCCCTAGCTGTAGCAGCCATTTATTTTCACAGTTAGTGACACCTTCCCAACCTGTTCTTGTAAGAATGAGCTCCCAGAAGTCGTGCATGAGGCCATTTTCATCAAGCAGGCATGAAAACTAGGAAAGCTGGTCGCAGGCTGTGACCCAATCCATCTGGGGTCAGATTTTTCAGTTTTGCCACAGATTTGATACCTTTCCTCAGGGTAAAAAAATCACAAAGGTTATTTTCCAGGGCTCAGTTTTACGGAATTCCTCTCTCACACCTAGAGAGATCATTTGTCCTCCTCTGCATTGAGTTTTGGCCAGAAAAATCCCCCTCTACACAGTGAGGTACTTTATTCATGCCAGAGAGTTACCAGAAGTTTGTTTAAACAAAAGAATGTCCAACAATATTTTTTTTTTTTCCAACCACATCTGTCACCTCAGATTGGAGCTGATGTCTTGCTGTGTGTCTGAACAGCAGCAAAAGGGCGCCCATTTAGGGCCCTCTTCACAGTTAGGGCTTCCAAGTGCCTGTCCCACATGTTCCCACAGGTTTGTGCTGTCTGGAATCCTATCATGGCTGATAGAGGTATTTAACCCAGATAAAAATGCTGCTTGACAGTGGCTTTCTTGCAGTCTTGGTTGTCTCATTCCTGGCTGACACAGAGCTGATAGCCTCTCAAGGCAAGCAGGAAGAAAGGAGCAGGGCTTGGGTGGTTTCGTCTGTGCCCTCGAATCCCATGTGATTGTGTGCTTGCTGTTACATTTTGTTACCCAAAATCATCTTGGAAAGTGTTACAATAAAGGAGCTCTAATGCCATAGAGTTCATATTTTTGTATTACAGGACTATGATGCATTTCCGCCAGCAGGTCTCTTGGGAACTCTTTGGCTGCTTTCCCAATTTAGCTGCTCAATAGCTGATTCATTTAAAGAGACAAGAACACTGTGTATCCTCAGGAGCATGTGCCGAGACGTTCTTTTAAAGACATGTCTAAAGACTTCCCCACTTCTCCTGTGGATGCACTAGGTTTATTACAGAAAATGAAAAGATTACAGCAACGGTGGTGTCTGTTCCACTGTGAGAATGCGGACTGCACCAGAAGTGCAGGGAGGCGAAAATGCAAAGGATGCTCAAAGCATTGCAAGATGTGTTTGTGTCTGAATTATCATCCCAGAAGAAGGTTGGGATGGCTCCAATTAAACCAAACAAAAAATTCTGTGAGTAGCAGAATTTCTAAACCTTGGTTCCTCTCAAGGCTTTTTGTGGGAGTTTCAGTCTGGTTGTTTTTGGGTTTTTTTTGTGAATCCTCTTGTGCCTGGTAAGAGACGAGCTCTGTGGTTGTGGCAGTTACAGGCACTCCCTCTCTTTGGACACACTCATATCTAATGCTACTGGTCTGCAATCTTCCTATGAGGGGGAGTTTTAATTGGGATTTTTCTTCTCTATCTGGGCCACTGTTCTCAAAAAAAAAAAAAAGCATAGCAATTTAACATCTTCAAAACATCTGCATGTCTGTCATATTTGCTTTATCAGCTAACGAGGGAACTGGCAACATGCCATCTCAGTTCTGCATTTAGGCTAAAACCCTGAAGTAGTAACATCTGTGACTTGTTATTTGGATAAGGGTTAATGTGAATTGGGGTTATAAATGTTCTTGGTTTCACCGCAGAACACAGGCAAAAATCCAGGTAATGACAGCATTGTCCTCAGGTTACATGATTAAATGGTGTGCACTCACTTGGGAAAGGAAAAAGATAGCTATGTATGACTAGACTGTTACAGTCGGGCTTCACACAAAAAAGGGATGATTACACCACTATTGGCATTTGCAATCAGCAAAGAACCATCTCCAAAAATCTGTATGATCATTTTGTGCCCTCTCAAAGATTTTGCAAAGCCATTTTGTTACATTCTGCTCTTGCAGAGCCCAGCCAGGGGCAGGACCTGGGCTCTCTTCTGACCAAAAGGCTGATGCTCAGCCGGATTGTCCTACTGTGTGTCTACACAAAGAGCTTGTTTGCCCAGTGAGGGCATTAGCTTGTACCCCTCATCTCTCTAGTCTCTTAGAGAAGAGAAGAAGCATCAGAAGCACAAGCAGCTGGTTCAGTGTTGTCGTCCAAGCAACATGGTTAGAAGAAGTAGTTCTGTGCCAGTTTTACATAAAATCTCAAATTAGGGTGCTAATGGGTGGAGCAGTGGCCTATAAAGCCAGCCAGAAAATGAGCATGATGTGGAAAAAGGGTCTGGGGAGAAAAAGCATGTCATTACATGCTTTTTCTAATTCTTTTTCTATTCTCTGTAAACTGTAACAGCCTCACAAAACACAAGCAGCTTTTGTTGCCTTTTCTTGGCCTTAAGAAGATACGTGCATGAAAAGGTTCAAGTTGCAACCATATGCTTCAGTGGTGCATTTGCCAGCTTCATGCTCTGCAGTCTTCCTGGGTGTCTGATGTGAACCCTGATCTACTGGTGCGGAGTGAGAGTTTATGGATGTGTTGTCCAGAGGATCCAACAGGAGACCAGAGTCCCACTATTCTGAGTGCAGTGTAGACTCTTGGGTTTACAGTGAAGAAATTCTTTAGCAAGAGTCTCTGTCTTCACCAAGACTCATAAGCAAAAGACCCATAGGCTAAAAAGACAACAGTAAATGCATCTCCTGGTCTTCTCCAGTGAGAAGAAAGTAAGCAAAAAGATTTAAGTGTTACCGTTTCTCAAATTGAGTTTGGGTAGGAAGAGACAAGTTTGTAAAGTGCCAAGGGAAAACTCTTTAGTGGAGGGACTTAACAGAGATAATGTAAGAAGCCAGCAATTGAATCAGGATAAGACATCTCCTTTTTCATGCCCTATTTGTTACCAGGTTTTTTTCTTAGTGTACTTTGTTTAGTGTCAAGAGGCTGTTTGGAATCTGCTGACTCTTCTAGGTGTTTGATGTTAGATATAAGTATAAAAGTGTAAAATCATTACTATTAAAGTTCTGGAAGGACTTGCACTCTTGTCTCTTTTGCAAAGGGATCTTGCAAGATAGAAACTATTCTGAGTTTAAGAAAGCCTTAAGGGATTTTTGGTTTGCTTTAGTGTCTCCATTCTTTATATAAAGTGCTTGCAGAGGACAGAATATTAGAAACCAAATGAGGCAAGTGTAGAACTCAAAATCATAGATAATTTATGATTCTGAAAAGGAAATTAAGTGTGAAAAGTCAGGCATTAATATCAAGTCTTTTTAATTACTGTTAATGAGAATAGGCATGTCTTCCATGCCACCCAGAGAGGAAAGCCCTTCAGGCTGTATCTTAATGACTTTTTTAGACTGCATGTGTTTTAAACTTAAGGTTTCAAATAATTCTATGCAAGGAACAGGATTTTCTCTGGTTTTGAAAGTCTCTTAAATGCTCATGAAGTTGAGGCAAGATCTAAAAATGCTTCAAGCTTAAACAGAGCATCGTCAGATGTCCATTGCTGCCTAGGTGTTGTGCCACTTTTGTTTCCTGTGTTGCATCCCATGTTTTACTTAACTTTACATTGTGATTTTCTTATCAAGCATAAAAAGAAGTCTTGTCAATACCAGAACTGAAGGTTCCTTACTGTAGTTCATTGCCTTTGTGCAGAGAGCTCTTCTTTTAAACATCCCTGTTGAGCATAAGCTGGCCTGAGTGAAAGTAAACCATTTAAATGAAGGGAAATCTTGCTTTAATCCCTTTTCTAGCTCTCAGCTTGCCTCCTTAAAATGTACGTTTGGTTCCATTGCACAACTCTTTATTCTGCCTTAAAGAATTCTATATTCTCTAATCAGAAAAAAAAATTGGTTTTAATAAAGTAGACATTTAAGGCAAACTGTTCTATAGTGTTAAGTCATATCAGAAAATATTAGCAATAAAAGATATATTTTTCTTCCCAGATACGCAGATGTTTTATAGGCTTTATAGTAGGAATATACACAGAAAAATACTGTTATCCCTCTACAGCCAAAGCAGTAGTCAAATTTGGGTCAGGAAAAGAAATTAATCTTGAATCAAATATCACTGCAGCCATCTGTCTTGTCAAAGAAAGCACAAATTCCTGCTTTTGTGATCACAGCAGAACAATCAAACGAAAAGAGGCTAACTTTTTCCTCTGAACCAAACCTATTTTCAGTTAATACTTAAGCTCCAAACTGTTATGAAATGGTACGTAGAGGCTAAAATCCCAAAGTTTCTTCTCATCTCACCCTTAGCCAGCTGTGACTTCCAAGTCCTTCTCTGTGGGGCGTTTCAGCTGTTTCTCGTACCCACAGTTGAACACAGCCACCCATTAACACTAGTGGGAAAGCCTTCTAGCTCAAGGCTCAAGCATGGGGAAGGCTTGCTGTGTTAACTGGAGACACCTCCAGTGTTTTGACTGAGAGATTCCCTTGTTTTACCATCAAATTTCATAGATTATCTCTGGTTTGTTCCTGTACCCCAAAGGAAAAAGAATGATGTGGCTGCTCTGTCCTCCACTTCAGAGAGGTTCATCCACTCTGAATATCACCTGGCAAGCAATCCTGTAGCCTTTGATTGGTGTTGCCAAGCTGTCTCATGCTCCACCTTCTTATCTGTTAATGCATGTAAAAGGTCCACAATTTCTTTCACTTTGCACAGTTTTTCTTTTATAAAAAGCCTGATATTCTTCAGATGCATATGCACCTCATATTATTTTTCAGATTGAGTGCAGCAGTTTCTTCATTTAGCATACCATAGGTTAATAGTTCCAGATAATACACAGTGAATTACGACCTATACATATTCTTTCTCAACTGTGAAAACACCTGTTGTTCATGCTTTTCTACTGCATGCCTTGTCATCATCTTTCAGTTTTTCCTCCAATCTCTTGGTCCATCTGATACATAGATTACAAGGGACTGGCTTCTTCACTGTGGCAAATGGGATTTTCTCTTTGATTATTTCATAAGATTAACAAGTCCCATCATCCATTCACAAGATCAGAACAACATCTTCAGAGTTATATTGCAAAAACTGTAGGGAGATGCTGACATCCATTAAATATAATTTACTAAATATTCTCCTTGCAGATTAACAAATTGCTTCATAGCCTGTCAGCAATGCCAGCTAACAAAATAACGTATCTAATAAACATGCCGTATTAAAAAAAAAAAACACCCCACAACTATTTGCAAGCATCAAAAAGATTGCAGAAATAGTAAACCTGGATTTCTACTTCTGCACCCCTTAGAACACAAGGTCTCATGTTGCTCCCTGTTTCACGGACTCTCTGAGCTATACACAGACTCCAGCAGCACCAACTTGCAAACTGGCAAACCTTTCCAATACAGTGCATCTACTGATGCATTTTCCCAGTTTTTTCTTTACTGTTTTATCTTCAAACTTTGATCACGCTATCCAATGCTATTTTAACCAACATCTTCTCTTTATAATGTTTTGTATAATAATTTATTTAAAAGAAATCTAAAAAAATCTAAAATGCTGTCACTCCTGATTGATTTCTTTACTTTCGATAAAGAAACTGATGTAGCTTTCAATATTGTTGGTAATGTTTGTGCTGAGTTTCCAGTGGGAAAGCTTGTCATTTAGAATGAGATATTTTCTTGTAATATTTATCTGTCAAAAAATATCAAAGAGCTTTCAAGTTGTAAACAGATCTGACCTTGAGTGTATCTAGAAGTTCACATATGTAACTCCAGCAGAGTCTCTTAAGAGAGGTGATGAAGTCTCCATCTTTGAAAATTTTCAGAATTCAACTGAAAAAAGCCTGAACCACCTGGTCTAACTTTGAAGTTAACTCTGCTTTGAGCAGAAGGTTGGACTAGTGACCTCTGGAGGTTTCTTCCAAGCTACGTTTCACATAATTCTATAATTCCTGCTTTTTTTCAGCCTCTCAGAACACTTCATGTTTGTTTCTATCCCCTTTGAACATTGAGTGTCCTTTAGTAAGTCTGTTCAAGTCACAACTGTTTTTCCATACTCATTCTGTTTATTTTCCTTTCCTACATTAATCAGTCTAGTTCCTTCTATTTTGCCGTCCATTTTCTTTTCAATAAGAATCTTAAATTGATTTATCTTAACTAATTTGATTTCTATATCAGATTAAGTCTTTCATTAAAAAATACTGTCTGGATAACTGTTTTCCTCCATGTTAGCACTTTGTGTCTTTCATATCTATTTTTCTATATGCTGATATTCTTCTAACTGTCGCTCCATTATTCATTTCCTTTTCTGTAGTTTTTAGGGTCCTGAAAAATCTTCTGCTTCAGAGGAACTGGGTAGAAACAATCTATCTGTCAGCTTCCCTTGGAAAACAGTGGAGACCATCTACCAGCAGTCTTTTCTTCATGAATGTCTTCCACTGGTCAGACATCTTAAAACTTCACAATACAAAGGCTAGAGCCCCACGCTGATCCCTATGGTCTTTCTGTGCCTCCTCCTGGGACCAGGAAAACATCCAGGACCATTTCTTAGGATCACAGTTTATCATAGACAACCTTGATCCATTCCAACAAGTCCAGCAGTCATTTTTCTCAGCATGAAGAACAGTTACAGGTTTCTACATTGTCCTATCTTTGTTCCCGTCAGACAGTTCATCTGATCTCTGACACTGGGCACATGCCTTCTGATTCCTTCCTGGCAAGGAGTTCGTGATCCCACAAGTTTAACTCATTCTGGGGTAAAAATGAATCAGTATTCCTTTCTATCTTTAGGTTATATTTCCTTTTCCATTATGCCTCTTCAGTATATTCTTGTGCTTTCTTTTAGTCTGCCACCTAAGCAGACAAATTTGTCCATCTCATGCCCTGGGTTTTTTTTACCCTGGTCTATCTCTTTCTGCACACCAATAACCTGTTCTTTTTCACTTGTCTGGAAAACACCTTTTCGAACATCTGTGGACTTTAAATGATCTCTTTAACCCTGAAACATTTCAAAACACAGGATTGTCACCATATCCTTAGTTCTCACGCCTTTTATTGCATCATTCTGTTGTTATTTCCACTTATAAATCACTCTATCAGTAACTCACTCTAGGGTACAAACATCCTGGGCTTCTGCATCCACACCAATTTTCTTCCTCAGATCTGGAACTCAGTATCCATACACACCCTCTTACTTCCTAGGTGTCCTGCACTTTTCCTGGAATATCTATTGAAATATGGAGCTCACTCCCTCCAGGTTCTCTCCACAAACCCCTCTGTCCACTCCTGAGCATCCTTCCTTTACTTTCTCATTCATTTTTTTGCCAATTATTTCTTTTTATACCAGTCTCACTTCATATTGTTCATTTGTTCATTTTCTGTTTTCCTGCCAAATTGAAAATATTTAGCAAAATGTCTTCTGAGAGGATATGGAGAAAGGAGGAAAAAAAAAAAAAACCCACACAGTTTAAATTACACTGACAAGTTTATTTAACAGGCTTACAGCTAAATGCTTTCAAATACCTTTAATTATCATTAGACTTTTTTTTATTTAGAGAGGCAATCACTATTCCAGACCTGTAATTTGTGTTTGTAATACCAAACAATGTATTTGTAATAAAATGGGAGATAATGGTGTATATTTTCCAATTGACAGACATGGAATGAGAATAAAATGTTCCCTGATGTGTTTGAGAGAAGGAACAGAGTAGGAAATTTTTTAAACATGCACATACGAAGATACACATTCCCCTGCTACCAATCCAAGTAATCCTCCCAGCGTATTAAAGAGTTTCAATTCCTGAACATTAATGTATGCACTCTGATTCACCAGGTATTAAGAACAAGCATACAGTTGATCCTCTGCCTGGCAACTGCACTTTTTTGTATTTAATATCTCACATTTTCAATGCAAGTTGTACCACAAACAATGATATAACACTGTACTCATTGCTTTTGTTCGCTTTTTTACTGCTGGGACCTTGTTCTTTTTCCTTTGAAAACAATGTTTCACCCGCATCGTTCAAGCAGGCCGACCATATGCCTGAAACCAGATCCCACAGCCATGACAAAGGTGGATGGCATGCCTGAAATGAAATTGCTATAGCAATATTATGAAAGCTGAAGAAAGCATTTGCCAGTTATGTCCAGACATCAGTATTCGTAGGTTGGGAGGATGCATTGTAGCAGACGATTTGGGCTTTGTGACAATGTTATACAAATTAAAGTTCCAAGTAACTTGATGTGTTCTGACACACCAACAAACTGATTTCAGGAACATGCTACTGGCCTGTATGTAGCTTTACTCCTTATCTTATTAGACTGTAGATTAATGCAGTCTTATTAGAGCAGAGACCACTTTGTCAAGGACAATCACCAAGTCTGGACTGTTAGCACAGTCCTAGATGCAAGTTCTGGGCTGCCTTCTTAACTAAGAATTTTACGTTTTGCTGCCTGAACCTGAACATTTGAATTGTTCTACTCTACTAAGATTTCTTCTTATTGAGATATTTAATTAACTAAATGTGGTGATGAGTAAATGCAATCAGTAGTCCATCTCTTACTTATTTTCTTACAACATTGCCAGGTAGAGAGGTACAAGGAAGATCAATTTTCATCTTCAGTCACAGACATGCAGAATGGATGAGGCGAAGCTTTGAAAATCCATGCTGACCTCTCCTAATAGCTTACTTGTAATTAATATGTTTGAAAATGGTTTTTCCCTAATTATTTTCTTCCATCACCTTCCTAGAGATCAAGGTAAAGTTGACCAGCCTATAGTTCCCTAAATCTCCCTTCTTGAAGGTAAGAGTTGAATGAACAGTGAATTAGGAATGTTCTATCTTATTTTTATTCCAAGAGCTGAAAGCATTTCCAAGCTTTTCATATTTCACCAACTAAAAGCTCTGCCCACGGCAGCAGCATTTGTTTAAAGGCAGAAATGCTGCTTAAAAAAAAAAAAAAAAATCAAGGAAAAAAAGCACTTAAACACCCAATATTTTTTATTTC